>OY740768.1:88546068-89121786 GCA_963513935.1 Aphrophora alni
ATTTTCGTTCATATTTCGACAGATTATGTCTTTGTTATTAAATATTTATATGAACTCAGGTGATGTTTTATATTTAGAAATATCTACTTCGTATTTCTGTATATCTCATTTTGTCTCTAGGTCTTCTGTATTTTTATAATCGGCGAAAGATCGGAGTTATATTTTCAATTCGGTTATTTTCCAAGTTGACCTTTCACGTCTAGATAAAAACAAATTATTTAAGTTTTCTTGTCTTTAACTGTGTATTTTTATTTTTTATGGATTAATCAAATTCTTAGGCGCAATTTTAATATAGGTTTTGATTTGTTTTAGATTGACAATTTTCTGGATTAGTTATAATTGGGTCGGAAAATATTAGATTTAGAATTTGTTTTGATTCGAGTCTTATCTTTTTGCCGCTAGGCGCGTGTATGTTGACGTTTAAAATCAAATGAATGAAATTGACTTGTTTTTCTTTTTGTATTTAATACCCTTTAAAATTAAAATTTCGCAAAATCCTTTCTTAGTGAGCGTCTATGACCTCATACAAATATGCCTTTAAATTTTGGTATCAATATCTTTGTTGGTTTTTGCTCTACGTTGATTCTCTGTCAGTCATTCATTCAGTCAGTCAGGACAAAGCCGTTTATATATATAGTGATTGAATATAGCCTATCTTTACTAAATATTAAAATCAAACTTACTTTAAAATTAAAAACGCATTGACTTTAAAAAGTACATATATAAAATAAAAAACAATTTAAATTTGATAATTTTCCCCAGAAAGTTTTTTTATTTATTTTTTATTTCAAAGCGAATATTTATTCAAAATCGTAACTGTGGTACCTTGTGAACATATTTTTAGCTGTTTTCGGTTCTTGTTAGGCAATGCTGATTAACAGTTGTTCTGGTGAAGGTTGAAGTCTAGTTGATGTCAGCTAGCAGTCCTCAGTTACGTTGAAATCGGTTGTGCTGTTGTTAAAGTTGAATGGTTGCAGATTGAAGGTCTTGTAGTTGAAAAGTTTAAAGATGAAGTCCAAGTTTGAATCAGTGTGGCTGTCTGTTGTATCTTGTTATACCATTTGAAATGCCAGGTCGCTTCCAATAAAACTATCGGTATAGTGCTGATCACATAAAGATGATTGAAGATGATAGAGAGTTGTTCTCCTACCAGGAGCTTGATAAAGAGTTGTTCTCCTTCTACGAGCTGGATCAAGACTTTTTTCCTTCTAGGAGCTGGATCAAGACTGAAGAAAAGTTCTGTTAAAATGGACCTCTAGAACTTTTTCCCTGTTCCATGGTACCAATTTCCATAAACATTTCCCTTTGATTTATGACGTTTAAAGTTGATTAATTTGGTTTATTTCTTCAAGATTTCACTTTAGTTGTTATTATAACCCTTTTGGTTATTTTAATGTTTGTTTTACTTTAATTAGTTGTTGATTAACTAATTATTATTTAGTTTATTTGTACATGGGTTGCCAGCAGTGCTTTTGCAAAATCCAAACACTTGACTCCTCCTCTATTTTGTGGTAGGGGCTGCAGGTTGATTCCTGTAAAGTCTGTTTTCTGGAATTTAATTTGTAAACTTTCTTGAAAATTCCCATATCTCTGGTTCTAACAGGCATTCTGGAAATCTGTAAATGTCATTTTGTTCCTCTTGACTTTTGGATTCCATACAACTTTGATTTAAAGTTGTAGGATGATAACTTTCTCAGATGTACCCTTTTTTGTTTTTCATGATTTTTTTCTTTGACCAACTTTTGATCGGTTCGGAATTTCTTAATTCTTCTTTTTGGTTTTTGTAGCCTCTGCCTTAGAAATGAAGGAATTCTTTACGTTTTTCATTTATTTTCATTTTCTGATAAGTTATTCATTGTTGAGCTTTGTCGATTTTTCGATGGTCAACAACCCCCCCAAAATTAATTATATATGTACTTATTTTGGTATCATTATATTATGTCACATATCCTTAACCTATTTCCATTATAAAAATTTTAACTTATCTAGACAAAATTTTAGTTTTTTGTCTATGCATGTTTTTTGCAATAACTACTAAACTATTCGGTTTAATAAATATTTTCTTGTATTTCCTATGCTAACCAGTTATTCTTTATCACAATATGCTTTTATATTTAAATTTAAACAATTTAAAATTTAACATAGGAGATTGCATGTGAATAATTTTTGTAACAAGTAGTATCAGATTATTTTATTCCAGTCTGGACCTGTAATGTCACATGATCAACCGAGCTATTGTTCTATTTTTGACATGTTGGATCCTGTTAGCTAGCCCCATCTCACTTCCCTTACGCTTTGGATGTTTCAATTTTTAATACCACTCACTTCACCAACTAAAAAACACGTATTTTGCCATTCAACGTTACGCCCACTTAAAATTGTCCCATCGCAATAAATAAAATACCGTTGGAAAGCTAATGTTCCGTAGATGCATATCATGCAAAAAAAAAAAATATCACAAAACGTTATAAATAATATTCCAAAAATTGGTGAAGTTCACATATTTTTGATGCAAAACGTCCAAGTTTTACGTTAACAAGTTTTAAACAAAACATTCGTATCGTTTGTCTATAAATTCCTATTTCGAAATTTTCAATCGTCACATCTGACATAACACTGCTTGATAGATCGCGTCTTTCTCTTCAAAACCGTCTTTTTCAAATGTTTCCAACTAGTATAGTTTTTTATTGTATAAAAATTAAACCAAATCAAGAATTTTAACGCTATTTTACACGCTAAAAATTACATTTTTTGCAATTCAATTTTTATCCTAGTAGATATTATATTATCGAAATGTATTCTATACCATTGAAAAGGTAATCTTTCAAAACCAAGTTTAGAAAATTTAAAGTTGCGTAAAATAGAAAAACACGACGACTGAAGTTGACGTTCATAACGCCAGGTTCCGACAATTTGCCGCAGCGAGTTTTATATAGAAAATATCACCTATATGTTCATATATTTTTTCGAAATGGTAAAACTTGTCCAAATGTTACAAGTTGACAATATTATATAGTATTTTTCTTCCTCTTTCGAACTAAGAAGACGAAATCATCCTAAGTTATATGGTTTACGAGTTATATCCATTCTAGGAAATGATCCTCTGAACTTTCAGACCGGTTTGCGATATTCAGTGTCTAGACAGTTTTGAAGAATCCGATCTTTATTTTTATACAATCTTGTCGTTTTTGATATAACTGTAAAGAGGAGGTTTCAATGTTTAACCTTGTATTTAAAACACATCTGTACAAGGAAAAATACAAAGGCTGTGGTACTTTATAAAACCAAGAATAACCTTAAATTTGTTACTTCGATCTCGCAAGATTTTTGTCGATGTGGAAATTTCAAAGCTTTGTGTTTTTATAGTGAATATAAGTTTCATGAAGTGATTTTTTTATTATAATTTGTTTATAAAACTTAAAATAAATGTGTCAATGTTTGTAGAGTGTAGTTATGAGTGATAATTCATATTTTTGGCATAGTATAGCCAAATCTAGTACTATTCAGGCCTAGTTCTATATTTGCTTTTGGAACTTTTAGTTTCAAGAAACCATATATTTATTATAATATGTATATACATAATATATAAATGTATATATAACTTATAATACATGTATCAATGTTTGTAGAGTGTATTTATTAGTGATATTTCATATTTTTGGTTTTTTTTCACAGCCCTAACCTCAATGTCTAGGCTATTGTTAAGGTAGATTTTTATCATAAATGACCCATGTCTAATGAAAATTTTAAAAATTGATTTTTTTTTTTAGCAACTTTTATCCGCAAATATATAACAAATCTCTAGGAATTCTTCAAAAAAATCTTTTATATGGTTTATGTACTGATTTCTGTGAAAATTTTCTCTCCGTTACTCTAGATTTTTTGGTATTTGACCAAAAAACTCCAAATGTAATACATCTAACATTTTTTTTTCACTATACACCTACATTCTATGCACCTTTCTGGACATAATGATATATAGAAGTTCTGTATGAAATATATTTTACTATTTTTTTACATTTTTAAAATGTAACAAATTTATATATTTTTTTTCCTAAATATATTCACGAATAATACACAATAATTGTGTATATCTTAGAAATAGGTAGTAAGCTATTGATTTTGGGTGATACAGGATTTTCTGAAAATAAGTTAATATCATTTTGACATCTAACATACTTACTCCAAAACCGTTTCAAAAATTAATTTTTTTATTACATAGATGAATTCTATGCATCTTTCTGAGAAAAATGATATCTTATAAGTTTGGTTTTGTATACAAATAATATATTTATATTATATTAATTTTTAAACGAACGAAGAATTTTTAAGACAAATTAACATGCGGCAGATGGAGGGTTAAGTTATTATGATCTTTATAGGTGCTAGATATGTCCCAGACAGACCTCGAATACTAAACAGACATCTGGATAAAGAATCATATTTGTTAATGTGGGATTGCCTTAGTGCCTAACTGAATTATCAGAAATTATACTCTACTTGGAAATTCTTCTTCTTGAATTTACCATTTCCATACTTGAGCTAATTAAGGTTTAAATGTATATTACATTTCTACACTAATTTACCTAATTGATTTTTCTGTTTGTTTCAGAAGTGTTATGTAAAACTTAGTTCTTCTATTTGTCTCTTGAGCATGGAGTCTATGGTAAATGTTACCTTATGCAGAATTAGACTAAAATCTAATTAAATGTACTTATTATATTTTTATAACGGTTTTATATTATTTTGATGATAGTATTTACTTAATTTTAATACAGAGTATATATATATATATTTCAAACATTTGTTTACATTTTTATACAATTATCAATAGTAAAAATTAGTGAGAAACTTATTAGTTTACCAAAGATTAAAGGTATTAATAATATGTACTTAGGTCCCTTCATTCATAGCCATTTTATCATGTGGCAAATCTGAATTAAATTGGAAAAAATTGCAATTACTAGAGCATTTATCTATTTTGAATTAATTTGATTTAAATTCTGTTTTTAATGATGTCTACTAATTATTGATGTAGATATTGAATCATGGTATCATTGGAAAAAGAATGTCAAGTCATGTGAAATAAAGTGGGTCATTGTACTAAATTTTAATTTTGAAAGTAGGGTTGTTACAAAATTAAATAGAAATATATACATTTCAACAGAAAACCACTATTCTTTTAGAAGGCTTGATATCTTGATTTTATATGAGTAATAAAAGGCACTCAACAATTTAAAGTAAGCCTAAATATTTATAAAGTAAAAATAAAATAAATATATAAATTGGTAATTGTGTTATGTTTGAGACTGTAAGCTATAAAATGGGAAATTGGCTTTTTCTTTGTGACAAATACTCTGAACTTGGTAACAATAGAGTTATAATACAAATACATTTAGGTGGCTATTGAATATAGTATGCCATTCACTTTATATTTGGAAAATTATAACTTTTAACATCATCAAATAAAGTTTTAACATTATCAGCATAAACATTATAATGTCAATTCAAAATTAGGCACTAAATGGTTTGTTGATATTATTACTACAGTGCGTTTAAAAAATCTCTCCGCAGGGAGTAGTTTCGGTTCTACTGAAATAAAACAAATGTATTTGTGTAATGAAATTGCAAATAACAAATTTATTGTTTAGTAATTTGTACTTTCAATGAGTTATTGAAAGTATATTCCTTCATTTTCAATGCCCTACATTTAACTCTTTTATACTTGTTTTTAAAACTCATAGTAAATGTGTATCCAAGTCACAAAGTATTACTAAAAAACTAACCTTATTTTCCGTCTTGTGACTTATTTTGATGTTTTTTATAAAATCATTACGCGTTTCGGGATGTAACAATTTAAAAATGAGGGCTGAGTTAACATAAATAGTGAAGCTATTTAAAAAGAAAAATTATCTGAACTTGAGGAGTTCTTACTTTATATTTCGTTATTATCATGAAAAATGAATTTAAAGTTTATTTTAACTATTTGCCAAGCAATTTAGGGCGCCAGATGTATTAACATCAATTTAGAAAAGAAAAATAATGAATCTAATTACTTATAAAATCTCTGGGGTCGCAAGTTCTTTTACAGTGTACTTACAGTGATTTCGGTTTCTGAAATGAAGACACTTGTAGCTGAAATGTTAACATAGATTTATTAAAAACAAAAATTTAGTACATATTATTCATCAACGATTTCATAATCTTTCTAAACTAGACATCCTATTATCAATTATCATGATTACCTTTTAAGAAGGTCAAAAATTTTGAATCTTGAATTTAGTTTTTTTTTATGTTGCAACTTAGAAATTCATTTATTGAATGAACAGATTGAAATTATCTGTTTATATGATTTAAAATTACTTTATAAAAAATTATGTCATTAGACCTTTATGATTTTTTATAACTAAATGGTTGTTCAAAAATATTAAATTTATAAAAAATAGTACATTACATATAATAAGCTTTACATAGTTACACAATATATAGTTTCAGTGTTATTTAACACTGGTTACCGTATTTGTTGAAGAAAGTTCATTGTAACTTGCACGTGGTGAGTTGACCGACCGTTGAAATTGCATCATTCGTGAATTTCCATCTTTCTATCGTTCAACACATGTCTATGTTAAAATGTTTCTTAGTTTGATAGTTCATCTACCGACACATTGTATAATGCAATACATGCTGGTTGTCTATTGTCTATAGATTTTATCACCTCAGCATTAACACTGAAACACTGAACGTTCTAGTCTCGTTTTACAAGTCTATATTTTAGTTTAAAGGTTCACTATTTAAAACAAATATATTCAATACTTTGAATATGGGTTTATAGACTTATTGTCCAGAAAATATTTTAATGTTTAAACTACATTTTGAAATACTTCTACGCATCGAAAACACGTCTCTCATCTCCAACCACTGAATTCAGAATGTCCGACTCATTCGCAACGAGATATCTTTCTTATAATTGGAAACCAGACCCATACTCCTCCGTGATTTATTTCCGCTGTTCTAAACAGTTCACACACTCCTTTCTCTCCACACATTTTATTAATTATTTATAGCAAAAAACAACACTTCTACCCAATTACACAATACTAAAATTAAACATCTGTACATATTAATCTATACTAACACTAAACATCGTAATTCATTATGTTGTTTTGAAAATCCATCTTACTTCCTTAAAAGAATTTACCGAAAACTACATTTTATTCAAAAGCTTCTCCCTCCCTTTGTATTTTTATCTCGCGCATTAAACATCTATTACAAACTTTGAATTCTGACTCTAATTTTTCATACTATTACAAACTAATTTTTTACATTATCACAGGGATTTATAACCCAACATCAGAATAATTTCACTCCTTGGAGGTCTTCAGAACATTAAGAACACATAACACATATGTTTAACATAACATAATACACGAGATGGGTGCATACCAGGGCATTTGAGGAATGACTGGAGTTCGGATTATGTATCAGAGATTAGGCTTACATGGTCTGTCCTTATCTTGTATTTTCATGGCTTTGTCATACAAGGAGTTGGATTTAAATTTAAGTTTGTCATTCAACAAATTATCTGGACTGTTTATAAAAGCCTTGTATATTGCAAATTCCTCCATAGCACTCATATATCCGCCTTTCTTGCATAGGTGTAATGGAACACAATTTTCTTTAAAATTAACGTATGGTGATTGTTCTGCATAAGATGGTGGGTATAATTGGATATATGAGTGCCATGAAAAATTAGAAATATACAAGGCTTTTATAAACAGTCCAGATAATTTCTTGAACGGCGAACTCAAATTTAAATCCAACTACTTTGTATGGTACAGCCATGAAAATACAAGATAAGGACGGACCATGTCTTCTTAATGTTCTGACGACCTCTAAAAAGTAAAACTATTCTGATGATAGGATATAAATCCCGAAACGTGTAATGATTTTATAAAAAACATCAAAATAAGTCATAAGACGGTAAATAAGGTTAGTATTTTAGTAACTTGTTTTTAGACACAACTTCCAAAGTATTTGTTATAGACAGTGATTTTTTGTTTATAGGTTATGATTACCTCTTTCAGCTTATTGATTGTTTCTCCCCAGAAAATGAAATCTAACAATGTCAGATTAAGCGAACTTCATAGAAAAAGTCCCTTTGAAATTATACATAATTCATAGATATCTTGGAATAGTGATATGGAGCTTTAATAAGTGTACGGTGTAGCTTTACTAGCTCAATTGCATTGAAATATGCATTATTAATTTAACTTTTCATTGAATTGACATATGGATGGATAGACAATATTTGAGTATTATCTCTCCATGTTGTTAGTATTTTTATAGAATATATTACCCTCAATGTGTTTTTTTCAAAATTGGTATCCAAATGTTTTATTTTGTTCCTGGATCATATTATAAAAGAATTCATACTGCATTACCCATTATGACATTTTTATAAAATTTTGGCCAATATGTCTAAGAAGATCACACATCTTTTCAGTTTTTCTTCCAATCATAAGTGAGATTCTTTGAAACTTTTTTGCACAGATTTTCATAAAATATAAATCTATAACCAATAATTTTTACCATTCAAGCACTGATCGGAGTTGACGAGATCTCACATTTTTTTCAGTTCTCTGCTTGGTTATTCAGAGAATGCAGTTCATTCTCCACAGTTTTAGGGTCATCCTAAAATGATTTATGCTACTTAAAAACCTAAGCCCAGGATATAGCTTCATCTCTGTAAGTTTGTTTTAAAATTGTCCAATGTTTTTGTCGTACTGTTTTGAAGTTTTGACACAAAATTTGATCATATAGCACTGCTCAGTATTATGGAGTGTAACAATTCAAAAATGTGCCTAAGTTAATTTTTTATTAATTTTAATTTATTAATTTGCTCGACTTATGGGCGCCAGGTTGCCTTAGCATACCAATTTAGAAAAAAGATGAATTTAATTATTTATAAAATCTCTGGGGTCGCAAATTCTTTTATCAGTGTACTTACAGTGGATTTTGGTTTCAAATGAGAACACTTTGGCTGAAATGTTAACAAAAACATTTATTAAACATTCAAAGAAACATCCTACAAATATTATTAACAAAAAAAATCATATTTATAAATATTAGTTATCATTTAGTTTTAATAACAAATCATGGATTTATATTTCCTTTATTTCATTCTTTCAAATTAATCAATTTTATCTTCAAAATGCTTCTACAAATAAAATTGTTGCAACAGGAATTTAATCTATGAATTTTTTTAGTAACTTTGTAGCTCTAAAAGAAAAATGAAAAGATTCTATTTTCATTATTTAAAAATTTCATTTTACTATTATCTCTTCTAGTAATAATCTACTAAAATTTTCTTTAAATAGATAAACATTTACAAAAAAAAATTAATTTAAAACATAATACAGGTTATTAATCAAACAGGTAATATATAGCGTCTATACCAAAACGCCGATCTAAATAAAAAACATTGTCTGTATCCGAATGGAAGACTGATGTCCTACAAGTTGAAATTTTACAGCTCCTAGTGGATTCTCCCTCGTTCAGAAGTTGTTTTCTCAAGTTGTTGAGAATGTTCATAACTCGCGTATAGAGACCATTGTCTTTTATGTTCCCGCGTTATTGTCACTGAAACACGCTCTTTATGGATTTTTAAATACTTTCGATCTCTATTTGAGATAAAAAATCAAATGTACATTGTTCTAACAGAACCTAGAAACTCTTTCTACGATCTTATCTCTCCAAACACTGGACTTCGACTTTGAAAAACACAACCTGTCCATTTTAAGCGGTGAACTCTAACTCTATAAAACACATCTAGTCCCTCCAAGCTCTGGACTTCAACTGCCTGTTGCCATGAGGCAATTCTCACTTACAAAAGCGTTCCTTCCGGTACTGTTCGCACATTTTACCACACTTCCGTAAAACACAAATGATTTACATAACATAACAATCAAACTAAATTACATTAAAATTAAACATAATAATTCATACTGTTGTCTTGAAAATCCATTTTTCTTTTATTAATGACGTTACTAAATTTATATTATTATTTGAATCTCTTATCTCTTTGGCTTAACCGCGTCTTTTAAATGAGTCTATATTAAAATCTGACTTTTTACACTGTCACAGGAGTTACATTTTTGTAACGTGAATAAAAATTAAAACTTTCAAAAATATATCACTGTTAAAAACTATTAAAGTTCTAGAGTCTGTTAAAAATGTCTATAAATATAAACTAACGGTTATAACTATCAGTTGTTAGTTTCACCATGCTGCCACTTTTTGAGAAAGAAAAAATCAGTCTCATTATTTTTTTTAACAAACATTGTATACAATAAAATGTGTACAAGTAATGATTGTGCACTATTTATTAATATTCTTCCTTTATAATGCAAGATTAACCATGTAATGAATATAATGTAGCTATTCTTGATGCTGTAAAAATATACAATAAGTGTTTATGAACTAAGAAATATCAGAGTTAAAATTGAAAATGAAATATATGGTTTAGTTGAATCGTATTTAAGGTGCTGTTATATTTCTTTGAGTTGTATTATAACTTCATTATGAGGTAATAGCTTATATTTTATTTTGGGTTATTGTTGAAATACAAATAAAATGTTTTATATCTGTTAATTAGTGTGGTTAATATAATTTTTTCTTGTGTTGTTTTTGTTAAGTATAATGTATTCTTATAAAAGAAATGAATTGCAATTTATTTTCCCACGTCTCTTTTAGGTACATAGTGTATGTGTGTGATCAAACGTATTGAATAAGTATTCTAGATCAGTACTAATATTTTATATTATTTATATAAATTAAGGTTGAACATGTTGGATGTTGGTTGTAAATATATGAAATATGAAAAGAGTAAAACTACTTTATCAATTTGTCTTTGAAACATAAAGAATTTTCGAAATTGTTTAGTTAAGGGCGCCAGGAAGCTTAAAGCTTACCAATTTTGAAAATTTATTTAAAAAAATTTGAATTAACATGTTCTCAGGGTCGTGTTTCTTTTTTAAGTGTACTTATCAGTGGTTTACAGTAAATATGAATCCTTATTTGTTTTCCTGAAACTAAACATTCTTTATTAAACTCATTTTTTAAACAAATACATAAATTTATTATATTAAACATCCTATCTTTATTTTTTATATTTATGTTTTACTTTTTATTAATTTCAAAATCTTAAAACTTTAGTTTAAATATTGAGTTGCAACTTCTGGAAAATTACTCATCAAAATGAGTTAATTAGACTTATTTTCTTCTTAAATTAGTTTTGAATTATTTTATCTCAACAAAAATTATTCTTATTTGTAGGCATCTTTAAATTTTTTAATAGCAAATTAGTTATAAAAAGAATATATCAAAATCATTGAACTTATAACTAATACATCAAACAATAATTAATCTAAAATGGTTTTACAACATTTAGTTTTGGGCGCTTTATAGCACTCGTTACCAATTTGATATTGCAGAAAAGATTGTTCATTGCAATTTGCTGATTGTGTTAATTTCCTGATGATAACTCCGTCACTGTTTGCATAATGTTCAAAATGAAACCCTGTCTGTCTCTTGAAATCACCATTCAACAACAGTCTTTGTCAAAATTACTCGTTTTCACATTTTTGAAAGCGCCTCTTTCAGCACAAGCACATTGTCCGATTTCTACTGAAAATCATGTCCGTTTACCCCGGACACCATCTCTAGACTTAAAATACGTCCAATCATCCTAAACTCCCTCTCACAACTATTAGACATTAATTAAATTGTTCCCAAGTTCAAAAATCACTCAAACATAAACTACATTTTTCTCAAAATATTCCTTTCACCAATCTAAAATACGTCTGACCATGTCAGACGCCGGCTTCCCAACTCAACATCAATTATATTGTTCAAAAATTACTTGAACACAAATTTTATTGTCCTCTGAATTGTTCTCACACCACTCAAAAATACGTCTGTCCATTTCAAATGACGGCTTCCAACTGAACTTCTTCCTAGCATCTCAAACTAAGGCTCTCTTTTCAGATCTACTAACACAGCATATTTCAATTAATTACGTTCACATTTCTGGTCCCATAGACACTGTCCAAATCATTCTTACCTAGTACCACACAATCTCGCTTTTAAATACACAAAATTTCACTCAATACTTATTCTATCTTAAAACTAAACATTATTTATTTTAAATACATGTTTTTTGGAAATCTATTTTAATTTTTCTTTCCCTTGTTTTAAATATTATTCACAGACATCAATTTGACTTATGTCGTCTTTCTTTCAAACCAATCATAAAAATTCCTTTTCCCCCGCTATTCAGCTAATGTTTTAATATCAAAGTAAAATTCAAAAATTGAGTATCACATGGTTTACTTTCAATCACATTTTGCCTACACTAGCTTTTACCTTCTGATCCTATAAAAAAATTCTGAAACGTTTTGACAATAGAAAGAATATTTTATTTGTTTGCAAAATTCGTGTAAGTCTTAGATCTGACATGTAGATATTTGATATGGTAACTATCAATTACAAGATTTCTTATATGTCAAATCTTTGGTAATATAATAGGAAATTTGTATGGTAATGTATTTGAGATGACCACCTGTTCTTAGGAAATTTTGTGCGGTAAGACAGAGCTGAGTATTTGAGAGGACTGCCTACTCTTACGATACCTATGAAAGGATTTACAGATGGAAGAGCCTTTAGAGGCTTTAATTCAGATCGCTGTAATATTTCTCATTACAAAATATTTCCATAGAAAATTGTCCTTCAGAAGTTGACAAAAGACCTTGCACTGTTGGTTTTAAAAATTCTCCATTGTGTAGGGTGTGTAAGCACTAAACTAAATACAAGTCGAAGTAGAGAATTGATTGATAAGGTTGAAAATTTTTGAAGGGGCCAAAAGAGTTTTGAGATTGATAATTGGATGTTGTTCATCAGTTGCTTTCATCCTACAGGAAAGGGTAGACTAGTTTTGCACCTACTAAAAAGAGGTTGGTGTTTTGCTGTCCATAGTTAAACACTCAAAACATTCACAAACTATTACTCACATAGTCATTAACACACAGTTTATATACATTAAACCATTACTTATACTGTCACCTTCTCTTCTTAGGCAGAGTTTCCTCTCGTGGCAACTGATTGATGCGACTCAGGCATTCTTACCAGATGTTAAAACCACTTTTGGGTTTAAAACCACAGTTTAGGATAGTGAACAAATATTTAAGATTAAAACTATATATTATAAATTTGGATAGAAACTGAATAAAAAATAATGAACAAAAATGTAAACATTTTATACTATATTTGAGTAAATCATTGTAGGTAATATATAATTATAAATCATACAGTTAGTTCATTCTTTATTGTATTTACGCTGCATTAAAATGCTTATCCTAACAATCACACTTTATTTGGTCCCTTTAAATAGAAAACAAAGGTTATTTTTTAAATCTTATGCAATAACTCCAGTTGACATTTAAATCACTTCCTAGTTTGTTATGCAGCAGAGTCTAGATTGGTACAGATCAAATTTGGATATCTTCGTGTCCAGCGGGACTGGACAACTGAGCTGAGAGGACACGCAGTCAGTAAGTATATCATACTTGTTTGTGAATGCACGTTGTCCAGTCATACTAGACAAACGATCTAAAGGGTTAATAGACGCTAAAAAAACTATCCATATCGAAGTAAAAGAAAATCCCTAATATAACATATGTTCCTTACTTTTTCCAATATTCAGGGTATTGTGGATAAGGAATTTCTGCCTCAAAAGACAGAAAGTCAATTAAATTTAATATTGTGAAGTTCTTAAGATATTTGTAAAAAACACAATACATTGTGACCGCCAAAAGGTTGTTGACTATTGGTTGTTTTGTAATTAAATTGAAAATAAATATTTTTATGCAATTTGTATCATTACTTTTTAGAAGAACCTCCTCGTATGACCACTTTACAACCTACCTAATTTAGTTAACAATTGATTCCATTGCTAGTAAATATCTATTTTCTTATACAAAATTAATATCTTATAGTAAAAGTGTATAAGACGAGCATTTGAGAGTAAATCATTTTGTGACCATATACTCTGTTTTTTGGGAAATTGGGTGATAATAAACACTTAATTCTCTTATGAAGCCACAAGCAGATCATGACAACCTATCGAGTATCCTGAAATTGTTTCACTCTCATAAACAGAAAATGTTATTGGACAGAATGTTTTATATATTTTCTATTGGTTTGCTAGTGCTGAAACTAGCAACAAAATATTTTACGTAAAATTTGTTTCTCTGAAATTCTGAAAAACTTTTTCTCGGAACAAATATGAATCAGATAGCGATAAAAATGTGGTTTAGTGGATGTTACTAATACACCATTTCAGGACATTTTAAGAGACTGACACTGTGTGAGATTGTAATCTTAGCTGTTTAGTGTAAGTTTCTTGAAAATTTTATAAAAATGTGATATAAGACAAGGAAAGTGAAGTCCTACTGATCATGAATAACCATGAGTCGCATGTAACAGTTGAAGCCATCAACAATGCTAGGAATAATGACATTGTTTTGTTTAATTATGATGTTGCAGCTATAACTGGAAAGGTCTATCCTTTAGCCTTTATCCCTACGGACATCATATCTGGGTTTTCTTCATCTGGGCTGTGACCTATCAACCAATTGATATTTTCTGATGCTGGCTATTTTGCAAGCTAAGTTTTTAATTGAACAAACCCTGAACCTAATGGCAAAAATGATGCCTGTCGTGCTCATCATTTAGGGAACAACAGACCTATCCCTAATGTTAACCTTAAATCAGCTGCTAAAGATAACATTTGTGTTGGTCGGTCTGGTAAGGTAATTGTAGCTCGATTGGACTACTAATTAATTGCAAACAGCCCTGTTTTCTTGTTCTGGGAGATTTTGTTTCTATAGTCAGCATAATTCCTCTACATGCTCTCTGCCTGTTTCTATTCTTTCCTATTGAAGATCTTCTTTCTTCTCTTCCTCTTGTTTGATTCATATGTTTCAGACAAACTCTAATTTTATTACTGAACCCATACCTAATGGGGTGAATGTCTCCGGGCTCTATCCAGCAGAGATGTAAATGGAACCTCCAGGCATGCGGGGCTCTGCCTGGGTTGACAGTTCTTTCCCTATCTTCTCGTGAAATCTTTCCATCTACAGCTATTGAAGAGCAGGCTTCCAATTTAAGTGGATCGAGTGTTTCTAGAAAGGCTTTTCTAGTTCACATGACGATGCTATAAGGCAATTCGGTGAACTGAAAGTCAAAACACCTAATATCACCATTAAAGAAAGAAGAGGTTATCAAGACAAAGCTTCTAGAAAGTGGTGAAGAATGAGATTCTTCCAAATGATGGAGGAGTAAGGGAAAAAAGAAGAGGAAATCGGAGTCTGGAATCATCTCTGGTTCTGAAGGAGGCAAGGGTGGATGTGATCAAATGTTGTAGAGGTGAATTGACCTCCTTCTGCCAGGATCTTCTGCAGAAGGACCCTCAAAAAAGCCAGGGTTGAGATTCAAGTCTCTGATACAAATCCTCAATCTTCGGAGCCATCTGGAAAGGAAGTAATGACTTACAGGGACATTTTTTCTATCATATTACATAAACAAGGTGAGTGCATCGAGGATGCACTGATTAATATATTTCAACCTTTAGAGGATGGGACCTTTTCAACATTTTATGGGAGCTTCAAAGAGAAAGGAAGCTCTAATAATTTTTCTGCCTCAAGGAAGCAACAAAGCATTGGCTGGAGAAAATCATACCTACAACTAACTATCTCGTTAATGAGGCTGAATAGAGGCTATATAAAACTGTAAAAAGCTGTATACAAAATTCTAACTACTTCAAACATTAAATAAATAAAACTCACTCCTACACCAACATCAACACAAACCTAACCGTCATCCATAAAGCACAAAAAGAATGTTCTCTTGACATATAGAATACATAAAAGAATACAACATATACCCAACTCAAATATTCTACTTATAGAAAAGTTAAATTTTGCAGCCAACCCCATTTAAGATAAAATAGGTTATCCTTAAACCAATATAGCCTACCCGAGATCCACAGCAATATCAACAAAGGCCTACTTATACCAAGTCTTCTCTCGGAAGGATTATGCTCTAGATCATGTGGCCACATCAGAACAATTTGATAAAACATGGTAATAAAGAGCAAGTCATGGATAATTTAATTATGTGCATTGTGTTACTGAAGTGAAAGTACAAAAAAGAAGGATTACAACGAGAGTAATAAGGTTATACATAAACATATAGGCTTAGGCCTAAATTAAAAAAATAAAATTGAAAAGTTGTTGACCCATCTTTGGCATCTTATTTCGTATAAGACATCGTAATTAAAAAAACAATAACATTTTTTCCCCATTTATAAAAAGAATTTAGACGTTTTCGGTGGAGTTCATGAAAAAACATTATTTTTATTTTGTGGGTGGGTGTGTGAGAAAGTTTGTGCATATTATGATAACTTATTCCTGTTTCATTTCAGACTCCGGTAATCGTGTACTATTAATATCGGACCCTACCCCTTTTTTTGTAAGTTCAAAACTCGAAACATTCTTTTGCGATTATTTCTATAAACTGGCATCTGTCTACTGCCAAAACAAACAAATATAACATAACTGCGACTTTCATTCACCTCAATGGAATCTTGCAAGTTCAGTAGCCTAATTCATTCCGTCTAGACCGCGCCACAATGTCAATGCTACTGCAACACTCTTACGAAACGTTACAACGTTACACTATATTTTTTGAATGGTTAAACCTTTTTTTTTTAACAAACAAATAACAATTAAATAAATAAGCATAAAATTATAAGTTAGAGATATTTAAATACGATCACACCATATTTGTCACGTAACACCTTACTATTAAAAAAAATCCAAGTTCACTGGAAGATGGCGGATTCAAAATGACCGATGTAAACGGTGACCATATCAAAACGTGCCCTTAAGTAATGAATACATGTACCCAAATTATTATGTTTAAAACAAAACAGTTTTTTCCTACAATTAAGTGATTTTAGATTATGTTTCGTATATTTATGAATTCTGTAAGAACACTCGAAGTTCAAGGACAAGAAACATGGTTCACGGAGTAGATCTAGACTTCTGTATGTATGACGTAATAGTTTATTAAGATTTCCTCAGTTGTATCCAAGTGTCGGACAGGTGTAGTGTGAGTGAGAGTGATGATACTTAAGACGTTTGGATTAATATTGTGTGCAACAGGTAAGAGGTTTTAAATAATTTTTGACATGTACGTAGTAAAAAAACTTGTGATGTATATATCGTCTGTACAGTGCTCTACAGCCCAAACGAGTAGACCAATTTTGATAAAATTTAGTATGCAGGATTATTTTGAAAATACCTTGAGTTAATTTTTCAGTTTTTTGTTAGCTCAAAACTTTACATATCGTACATAATGTAGGCCTAATACTGATTTTTCAAAATTTATAATATTTTATTTGAAACTATAGAACATAATCCCAACTAAGTAAAATAAAAACTAGTTGATGAGTGACATCGTGGTACATACCCAGGCCATTATTCTACTATGTAATACAACCAGATCTTGTAAATGTAATACCCAAAAGTTGGTTTCTTGGAATTTGAAGAAAATGTTAAATTGTATTCGTAAATCAAGGGGTTTAACCCAAGTAGGGTTACTTTGTTTAAAACAACCTTGTTACACAGGTTTTCGTAATTGTGTATATCACTACTTACTTGAAATCAGGTTTGATGGCCTTGTAGATGTGTATATTTTAAAATCTTTTCACTCTCTTCATTCGTGTCAGTGTCTAGTACTTGGAAGGCCTCGAAGTTGTACATAAGTGAAGAAGCATCCTCTAGTGACGTTCGTGTCTGTTTCTTGGACTTGGAAGGCCTCGTAGTTGTACATATTCGAAGAAGCATTCCACTCGTGACGTTCGTGTCTATGTCCCGGACTAGGAAGGCCTCATAGTAATACATATTCGAAGAAGCATCCACTAGTGACGTTCGTGTCTGTGTCCCGGACTAGGAAGGCCTCGTAGTAATACATATTCGAAGAAGCATCCACTCGTGACGTTCGTGTCTGTGTCCCGGACTAGGAAGGCCTCGTAGTAATACATATTCGAAGAAGCATCCACTCGTGACGTTCGTGTCTGTGTCCCGGACTAGGAAGGCCTCGTAGTAATACATATTCGAAGAAGCATCCACTCGTGACGTTCGTGTCTGTATCCCGGACTAGGAAGGCCTCGTAGTAATACATATTCGAAGAAGCATCCACTAGTGACGTTCGTGTCTGTGTCCCGGACTAGGAAGGCCTCGTAGTAATACATATTCGAAGAAGCATCCACTCGTGACGTTCGTGTCTGTGTCCCGGACTAGGAAGGCCTCGTAGTAATACATATTCGAAGAAGCATCCACTCGTGACGTTCGTGTCTGTGTCCCGGACTAGGAAGGCCTCGTAGTAATACATATTCGAAGAAGCATCCACTCGTGACGTTCGTGTCTGTGTCCCGGACTAGGAAGGCCTCTTAGTAGTAAATATGTGAAGAAGCTACCACTCGTGACGTTCGTGTCTATGTCCCGGACTAGGAAGGCCTCGTGGTTGTAAATATGTGAAGAAGCATCCACTCGTGACGTTCGTGTCTGTGTCCCGGACTAGGAAGGCCTCTTAGTAGTAAATATGTGAAGAAGCTACCACTCGTGACGTTCGTGTCTGTGTCCCGGACTAGGAAGGCCTCGTGGTTGTAAATATGTGAAGAAGCTACCACTCGTGACGTTCGTGTCTGTGTCCCGGACTAGAAAGTTCTCGTAGTTGTACACATGTGAAGAAGCATCCACTCGTGACGTTCGTATTTATGATCGTTCATTTAATTGTTTCAAAAAGGCGTTTATATTGCTAAATACCGTATTGTATCTCGAAAACTGTTAATTTTACAAAATACGTAGGCCTATACAAAACATTTTACAAGATACAAAAGATTCAGAGTTTTAACGTTCAGTAAAACGTCTTTATTTTTATTTTATGTTGAAGGACAGCCGATATATCTGTAAAACACAATTTTTTGGCAGTTTATTAGAATACACAATAGATAGTGATCGACGTAATTGTAATCCCTGATGTAGACTACTTTACCATTGTTAACCATCATTCATAAAAACTGTTTGTTATACAGAAATTCCAAATTTAAATCTTCAATTCAAAAAGCTATGGAACTATTAAATACATTTTTTGTAATTTAGTACGCTGAACGTCTTTATTTTATACCCGTTAGAGTAATGATTTAGGTAACACACGAAAAACAAACCCCATCAATTGCGTTTGAACCTGCTTTATATTTGATGGTTCACTAGTACGAATTGCAGCCAGATAATCCAGCGTTCTGCTAATTAATTGAGCTACACCGATATTTGTGAAGCTTGTAAATCTGAAGTCGTATTTGATTTACTGTTTGTAGAAGACTCCAAAATCTTATAGGCCATAAGGAATCTCTTAGATGTTGTAGTAAATTGCCATAAATATTTTACTGATGCCATAATTATCCTTCAACATGTAATAAAATAAAGAAATCATCTCAAATAATAAAGGGCTAAATATTTTGTATCTTGTTATTTCTTGTTTAAAATTAATAATTTCAGAGATACATAGAACCAATAATTTTTTATAAATCCCTTTTAGAAACCGTTAAAATAAAATATTATATGATTTTTGGTTCGCTGCAAAATAATAGCATTAGGCCCTAAACGTTATGTAAAATGTATATCCATATCTCAATTGGTTTTGGAATTATAACTTACAGACAGATATACTGAAAACAATTAATTTTTAGACTGGTGTTTATAGGAACTGTTTTATTTTTATTTTGATGTAAAAAATCAGCTCTCAAAGTATGGAACCCAATTTTTGTATAAGTGCCGATTCTATCTTTTAGTTTGTAAAGATCAATTTACACTTTCAGAAATTAACTAATCATGTTTGAAAAGGAAATAGTATACATTTCTGTACACGGTAAATTAAAAAAAAAAAAGTTAAATGTTATTGTTTAGTAAGAGCCCTTGTTGTCGAAAGGACATTTCGTCTTTGCGTCCTCCTTGAATCGCTGCTGTATAAGGATGAATACGCGCATAACGATTGAATATAGAGTGGCACGTACAGTACTTATCAGGGTGTAGTTGTCAGCTCTTCTCTAGTTTATTTCACCTAGGCCGATCGTTATATATATATATATATATAAGTTATAGTTTTTCTTGTGAAAAACGTGTTTTTAAAAAATGCTTTATTTATTAAAAACAATAACAGATTTTACAATAATAACAAATTACAATAATAATTATTATTGGAGAGAACTTGTAACATGATGTTCACTCACTGGTTACCAGACAGACTCTGTTCTTACATTGTTTCTTAACATTAAAGGTAAACTATGGTCTAAGCCTATTCCTAAGAACTGCAACTGCAGTTTTGTTGATTAGTAATCGTAATTCCTACAGCTACATATATGACAAAGGTTTTGTCATATATTACTTATGTAATATTTAGTTAATTTAATTATATAACTTATATATATATATATATATAAATTTTATATTACATTTTAAAATGTTGGCCACTCTAAACCGTAATGGACGATTCCAAGACATGGATGCGGGTACTCCGACGCTGTCGCTTCAAAGTAATAAAATAAAATAAATAGTGTAAGCAAGGCAAGGCATAACGATCTGTCTACTACAAATTTAATTTCAAGTTTTTACCTGAAAACAAAATAAAAAACTTTCACATACATTATTTTTTTGATGTGTTAAATTTATATGAATTAGTTTCATAGAGTTAAAAAAAAAAAAAATATATATCTTTATAATAGTTGCTCTGTTTTCCCCTCTAAAACTTGATATAATTCTCACGTAACTTGTACATATGCATCGGTATTTATTATTATAGTAAATTAAAAACAGTATTCGGATTATTTACATTTCCAACTAATTTGGCCACCAGACACAGAGACCCACACCAGTAGTATTGTTAAAGTCTCGTTTTTCAGTTAAAACTGTCAACATTCCACGGTGTATATACACAGATTGCTATAGCATAATATTTAATACAGCTGTAATCTCTTAGAATAATAAACCGTAATCACAATGCAAGGAAGGAGCAGGTCACTCTTACAGTATTAAACTTTCATTATTTTGTCCTATGAGAGGTCTCGGTGTTTACAGTAGCTGTGGTTTCGTAGTAACTTTACACAAATTATGTATAAAATATATTAAAACATTTATGGAATGAGGTCTACTGTTCACAGAAACACTACAATAATTTTTCGTATATATATATATATATATATATATATATATATATATATTGGTCTAAATCTTATGTATTTTAAAATCCACGAGTCCTACTGCTGACAGATCAGAAAATTCTGCTAGTGATTGTGAATATGCAAAACCATACACCACTCTTCAATTACCTTCCTTTGTCATACACGCTGTAAATCCTTTGCAGAACCTTTCTTTGACTAATTTAAAGATAATCATTAAAATTGTGTTAGTCAGCGTCAAAGAATAATTATAGAAGGTGTTTTCCTGAACAGTTCACTAGCATAAAATTTAGAATTAAATTTATTAATTGGCATTGTAAACCGGTTCCACAATATTATTTGTTTCCATTGGTAAACAATACTATCACCTTTTCCTGTAGCCTATTCTTGGTAACCTTCATCAGTTACACTAGTAGTGTATCATTAAGTATCAACCTGACATAACGTATCTGTAGTCTACCTGATACTTTAAACACTTACACAGACACAGTATAAGGTACATTCCGTATCACTTTAATTGCCAGATAAGGAGTGGAACAAGTGAAATTGACTTTTTTAAATAACACATGTTGGCAACATTGACAAATCGAACCTTGCTTATCAGAACCCACGACAGTGTAGGCTACTCTTGCATTCGTAGTGGTAACGTATATGAAAAATAGTAATTACACGTTATTACGCAGCGATTATTCCACTTCATGGTTCCGTTCCTAATCCCAATAATAGTTATGGATAAAAACTTCTGATTTAATGATTCAGTAACAAAAAAATTAACCACCAGTCAATAGCGCATGTGATAACCCTGCCAAACACTGACAGGCATTGACATATAGAGCCCTCAGAACCAAATCATAAAACATGGTTGTAGCAGTGTCACAAGAATTCTGCACAAGTATTTGCACTTCATCTGTATAAAATGATAGTGGTGCAAGAACTAGGTGACAATGACAAAGCAAATCGGGCCATGTTCTCTTATATTTCTCTTATTTTGTTTATCGATGAAATGGTTCTTTTTTATCTATCTGACAGAGGGAATAAACACAATTTTAGTTACTAGTCTTATTTAAATCCCCATCAGAGAGTTTGCGTCCTTTTCACAGACCACGTATAACTTCCTGGTGTGGTGTAACAAATTTTGGAATTACAAAGTCTTATTTCTTTGAAGGGGGGAGGGAATGCGGTGACAGTAAATTCTGATCGATATACAGCGATGTTATAGTAGCTACTTTTTTCCACCCAAACTGCATCGTGAAATTGGTATGAATGAACTTTGGTTCGTGTATCTCAAGTCTAAAGTGTTAAATAATAAACCTAGATACATTATTTTTTAAATTTAAGACCACGATTGAAAAAAAAATCTGAGTCATACCAGTGAAATTATTACCAGCAATACAGAAATATCCTATCACAACCCATCTCTAGTTGCATAAACTGGAATGCCACTCCTTACTTTCCATTATTAAAATTTTAAAAATACACGAATAGAAAATTTAAGACTTACGCAACTAAAATGATTAATTACTGTACGATATCTTTAAAATAAGATTAACCCACAAAGTAAAGTTATCAGCCAATTTTTTGATAAGTATTGACTAGATCACAAGGTACTCTGCGAAGTTGAAGAAAGGAATAACACAGAGAATCTTATTTAGCTAGAATATATCGATTTTTCAGAAGGCATGTTTTATTTCAGCCGTGTTGAAAAGGTAAGGATATGGTCGAAGATGAATAAAAGACTAAATACATGGAAGTGTGTAATGATACGGTCAATTTAACAAATGTGAAACTGGGAAAGTCCAGGTGTTCATGAATAAATGTTTGAAAAGAATACTTAAAATAAGGTGACCGGGCACAATCAGGAATGAAGAGCTATGGAGAAGAACGCCACCATCCCATAGAAGTCCATAGGCGAAGGTCACCTTGATGAAAGTAGAAGAGACATTGCCAGAGAAGCACTGGAGTGGAATTCTACAGGAAGCAGGAGAGTAGATAGGCCTAAAAACACATGCTGGAGGACCCTGGGAGATGAGTTGAGATTTGCTGACAAGATGTCAGAGAGGTCGTTAATCGGGTGTAGTGAAGAGGAACAAAGGAAGCCATATGCGAAAGAGATTAAATTTAGCAAGTCAACTACAATCTTCAGTTGTTTCGATAATTATATTTTATACAAATAAACAGATTCTAAAACATATAAGATAACCGCGACTGCTCTCTGATCTGAGATTCTTTCACAGTGATTGTATAATCGAAATTACCCTTATTGGTGAGCACATGAAAAAGGGTGGTCAAAGATTTTATAGCTTCATTCATTTATTTTTTCCTTTTGTTTAAAACAGAAAACCTCTCGGACATCTATCGCCTTGTACAAACGAAGGAAGAAAAGAAAGTGAAATAAAGACCCCTAACCCTCGAAAATTTCCTAATTGCGCCAGGGTAGGAAAAGTACAAGAGTTGGTCAAGAGATACCGTGAGACGTGATTCGTGTTATTTCAGTTACTAATTAGTGTCAGTTCTTTCCGATACGATAGTTAATTAACACTGATTTAGGTGATTCAAGTTCAGTCGATGGAATGTAGGTTTAGCATTTTACTTGGTATAGGGCTAGTTTGGTAATCGTTATTTTGGTTTCGACTTCAGTTTTTTAAATTTTTTCGATATGTGGTAGGTCAGTTGTCGTCTTTATGTAAGGACGATAAAAATTAAGATATGAACATGAAATTTGATAGGGGACTACCCAGGTGTGCTAATATAGATATCCCTATTGAAATTCAGAAAAATAGAATTAAAAGTGCATAAATGACTTTCATTTTAAATAGTTTTTTGCTCTTATCTCGTGTGTTATTCAACTAAATTAGATAAAAGTTAGCAGATTTCAATTCTGCATATAATGGTGGTATTGTTAAATATGTAATTTTGAAACTTTTCCTCATAAGAAAATGTGATATTCTTATAGAAATGATATCCGGCAGGGCCGAGCGAGTGGATGCTTCTTTACATAAGTGACAAAATCGCATTTAATGCATAAGCTTTGAGGCTTATAATAATATTTTTTATGTACTTTCAAAAGGTAAAACAAAATAAAAATATTTAAAGAATTTAAAGTTTTTTATTAATTTTAAAAAACCTAATTAATTTTTTTAATTCAAATTGTACGTTATAATAAGTTTAGGACTTAATAATGATTTTTAGAGATTAAATAGAATATCGTATTTATATTTAGACTTATATGTATTTAGAGTATTGTTTGCACCAGATACAAACAATAATGTTTCCGAGTATCAAAATAATATGTCCATAAATTACTTCTAAATATTCAGAAATTTGATTATAATTGTCGATTTTTAATATTTTTATTATTTAAAAAAATAATAAGAAGAATCGAATCGACACACGAGTCATTCATACGTATTCTATACTTCATAACAAAGATTTTGACACGAGCTTTATTAAAATCAGTCCATTATATCCTGAGATATTTAAAAAAACATATATTGTAACTTTAATAATTATTGTTATAAACAATGTCTTCTAAAATTTTTCTGCATTACGGAAAGAAACTCTCTCAATATTCAAAACAATAAAAAAATAATCAGATGTCTAGGACAGAGCATTAAAAATTATAATTTATTGAAAATAATAATTTTATAATTTTTATTTAAAAATCCTCTAATATTGAAGTATGTGTTAAAAAATCTTTATACATGAAAAATTGTCTGAACTAATGAAAGTGCTAGAGCGAATTAACCTCTGTCGTATCCCTTTTTGTTTCCCCTCCAAAAATAAAAAATGGAAATTTCGGTCTGGATAGTTGATTGTTGTAGGAAATTGTATGCTTTATAACATTTTTTAATGAAACATAGTTATTAAGAAGAAACATAAATGGGGCCAGTTTTAGCTTCTATCAATTTCAGTACAGGCTTGATTCGGGCGCAATTTTGATATTTGTATTCTAGAACGAAAAATACACTTTAAAAAAATTAACTGATTTGTTCAGATTTTGTAACTTTTTGCTGTTTTATATTTATAATAATAATTCTACATATTAGTTCAACCAGTTTCTGTAAAATAATTAAAATCTCTCAATTAAAATTACACACATATCGGGTGGTAAAAAAGTGTCCCCTATATTTTCCCCACGATTTTCGTTGCATTGATTTAGGATCAAAAAAAGGTTTAAGAGCTGATTCCTGTACTACGCTTTACGATTCTTACCGTATTTTAGTATTAATTTGAGATTGAGTCAATTTATTTAAATAGTAACCTGTGGTCGTGTATGATTGAGCATTTTTTTCAACTATGAGTCTAGAGGGAGATTTAGGTTTAGATTTCTGTCTCCTATTTCTAGCATTTCAAGAACAATTATCCGAAATTTGGCTGATTTTAAATAATACCAATGGAACACTAAATTTTTAACTATTAGCAATACATGACACTGCATAAAACTTCTATAGTTATCTCAGTGGGGAAACCTGTTTTCTATTATAACAGTTTTAAACCTTAACAGCTTATTATTAAAAAAAGTAATTTGACACTTTTAAATGCTACTTGGATGGTGTAAATAAATAATAGTAGACAACAAAATACAGGTTCCATCAACGAGATAAACATAGAAGTTTTATTCAGTATCATAATTAATTAGTTTAAAACATTAAATATGCTTTCGCCAGTAATTATTGAAGTTAAATTTCAGATAGTTCATCGTGAAAATTAGGCGACAAGACACACATACAAAAAAATACCGATTGTGTCCCGGAACTGCGTTTAATCATGTATGTGTTCACGTTACGATTATCTTTTAACTCAAATCCAAGACCTAGGCCAAAAATTGTAAGCCTTTAAACTCAGTACGAGGTATCAGATATAAACTTCAATTGGTGTCAAATCATACGACAAAATATTGGTGTGGAAAAAGCAGAGAGGAGGGCATTTTTTAAGTACCAGATGCATTTTTAAAAACTAAATTTTTAAGTGAAAACTTCTATTAGCCCGTAGGAATCATTTTTGCCGGGGTAAAAATGTGCAAACTCACGTAACGTCAGATTTTTTGCGTAAACGAAATCGCGTGGACAGGACAGCTTGGATAATTGGTATAAAGGAATTGCACAAACTTCTCAGACACACATACATATTAAAACTTCACAAACTTTCTTACAAACACATACTAAAACTAATAATTGGTAAAAAAATATTGCACAAACTTTTTCATACACACATACGTAGAAAACTAATATAGGTGTTAAAATATTGCACTAACTTTTTCAATCACATACATAGTAAAACTAATAGCCTAATTGGTGCAAAAGTATTACAAAAATTTTCTCACACGCCCATACATAGTAAAACTTATAATCGGTATAAAAGAATTGTACAAACCTTCTCAGATACACATTGGGTACTTACGTATTAACGCCACCGCAGCAACTTTACGCATATATATATATATATATATATATATATATATATATATATATATATATATATATATATGCACCAATATTTGCTTACTTTGCGATATAATTATATATCATGACAGGTTTGGCCAGTAGCTATATATATATATATATATATATGCGCAAAGTTGATGCGGTGGCGTTAATACGTAAGTACCACACATTGTAAAACTTATAAACAGTTTTCATTTCTACCATGTGGTTTAAGCACACATTTTTTTGAAGTCATGGAGCTCAGAACTCATATTTTCTGTTTTATTTTTAGTGATTTTTGAACCAATTGCCGGGTCATGGTTTCCCCACAGACCAAAAAGGGTACCTTGCAATCCGTAAGTATCAACAGATTTACAATTTTAATTTTTTTAAATTATAGTAAGAATAGTGTTTTAAGTAAGATTACAGTATACAGTAGTTTGAAAATTTCGTAATAAGTCTAAGATGTAATACACATGAATTAGTAATCATTAATTAAGTAAGTAGGTGTGAGCAAACCCAGAATTTTTTGATGTCAATTTACTCGTGTTCGCGTAGGTCATCCTATGAATTTTCCTATGAACAAGAAATTTTTTCGCAATGTCCATTCTGACATGCAGTTGTGTTATCAAACTATATCCTGATAAACTATTTTGGTCTGAGAGCTGTACGAAGGACATTTTCCCTAACCAATTCAATTCAGCGATGTATGTATGATGCTATGATTCTTGATTCGATATTGTTCCTACTAGCGTCGCTTTAACGTTTTCGATAAAACATAAAATAATTTTTGATTTAATTGTAGCAGCGCCCCTTTACAGCCCAGTAATATGTTCTGGTTTTCTATTGGTTTTATCAAAGTTTATTATTATTAGTTTTAACATTGTTATTTTTTGCTTGAGATTACACCCTATTATTATTATTTATTTTCCAATTTTAATGTTATGGTTGTGATTTATTGACTTCACCTTTGAAAAAGGTCACATTGGAGAAAACAGAGTTAGGAAGTTAAATCCTAACGCGGTCGAAGTTGTCCCAGACTTTGTTAATGGTGCAGGCGAAAACTACCCTTACTGGAAATTGTCTTCTTATTGTGAAAAGCTATATAATTATAGGGCCTAAATCAATTTTCCCCCTATAATCATTAAATATTCTTTCACATTTAGACCCTCTTGTAATTATCTTTTCTTCCACCGAGTTTTTGGATCATTTTTTAATAATTAGCCTTGTAAACAACTTTCGTCCTCCAAATTTCAATACGCGAAATTTGGTATTGTTCATAAAAAAAATTAAATATCAATAATTAGGCTAACTTTGACATTAACTAAATAATAATAATAAAATATAACACATAAAAAATCGTACCTTAGTACTTAGGGCTCTGTAACAATAATAATTGAAATAATAATTCGTATAATAAACTTCTGGGTGTTGTAATATTAATAATAATAATAATAATAATGATTATTTTTAGGTTTCCCAATTATTATACTTTATTCGGAATGTATAATCAGTATACTAAAATTGAATAGACAGCTATAAATACAGTTGATATCTTGTTTTTAATTTATAGTTATAAATGGTATATTATTTTATTTTCGTAAACAACCTAAATCGCTTAAGGTTAGGTTAAGTTAACAGTTGTGATTGACGTGTAAGACCTCAGTCCATTGTTGCGAGTGAAGCACCGTTTACACTTTCATAAACTCATTGATAGTGACCAATGAAAATGCTAAACACGTAATACAGTGCATGGTCTGTCGCCAGGTTCACAGAAAAAGACGATCACGTTTGCATTTCACAAAAGTGATTGTACATTTTTTGTTACCATTTATCATTTACTAGGATTGTCCTACCTATGAAGTGGTCTGTTTCTGACGTCAAGACAGTAGAGTTGTGAACAGGGTTTAAAAAAATCACGAAAATCGGGCAGGTAACACTTCAGAAATGGCTGTCAAAATATTTAAACGTTGTGTTTTAATATACAGGATGATTTGGGATGATATTATTATTATATTTGATAATAAATCAGAATTCGTCAGAACCAAAATGTGCATATGGAAATAATTTTAAACATCAATTTTGCAGTCATCCATTTACTTTTTAACCCGCGGACCCTTTTGTTCAAGTTTCAGTTAACCCCAGAGGCTACCTGTATTTGAAGCAACTAATAGACACTAATACTGACATACAGAAACGAAAGTGAACGGTGCAAGATAACTCGAGACCTGATGAAGAAAGCTGTAGATCAAGCTAGGATAGCTAGGAATTGCCACAATGCACTCCCTATGTGAGCCTCTGATGGCTTGACAAAAAATTAATAAAAAAATAATTTCTTTTTAGTATTACAACACCCAGAAGTTTATTATACGAATTATTATTTCAATTATTATTTCATATTATTAATGGATGTTACTAGGCATGTGCCTAGACAGTAATTACTTGCTGCTTAAACATTCTTGGTTTCTTATAAGCAAGTCTGTTCTCCAGTTGTATTTTTACAATTACAAGAAAATCCTTTTGTTGATCAATAATAATTTATTTAGAGTTGTAAACAGAGGATGATTAAGAATGCAAATTATAACAAGAAGAAAAATGAATAATATAATAATGTATTAACAACTAAAGCGTATCAAATCAGGAGTATCAAATATGTGTGATTTTTTGTCCACGTGGGGGTAACTTGATACTAAAAGTATTAGGTACCTGTCAGTATCAGAATCATGTTTGAAAAGGCACAGAAAATTCTGTCACAACCTATCTTTTGGAAATGGACTTCAGCATTGGGGAAAATTATTTATTATTATGAATAATAACTTTATAAAACTATTATGGGTTTTTCCAATTAATTATAATCAGAATAATATTTTATTAATAAAACGACTAACAAAACAAATACTGTACATATAGTTTTTATACAAGCGTAGAGTTATCATAAAGATAACAATGTAACGTTATGTCTGGTGACCCCTAACACTAAGTCTCTTTACAATAATTATCATCAATATTTAATATTTACCATTTAATCAATCCATACTTGTTTTAACAATAATCCTTATATTTTGTGAAATACAGCTTTTTAGTAATGAAACATTTGCCTTGTCAGTTCATTGAAACATTAGTTAAGCGTCAGAAAAGTTTGTATATGAGGCTAGGTTTTAAATAAGAACAATTTCGTTATAGATCAAAGAACATTTTATTAAACAAAGGAAACACAGTACATTCCTTTTATTAAATCAGATTGAAGATCTAAGCACTTGTTGCGATGTGTCACGTGATCGCATTTAATATGGGGGCCAGAAACGCGATCAAATCCTCTTAGCGTTAACCCGATGTACTACGAAGAGACACTACAGGGCACGAAGGAAGAATTATTCGGTTTGTCCCCAGAGTACTTCCCATCACGATGACTAATGTTTTACTCCGGGCTTAATTAAATAATATCCAAATTACAATGTTCAGCTAGTATTCCATGAGGACACACGGTAGATACAGGTATTTTTTTTCTAGACCTAGGGTACTCAATTAATTATTCTTTTTCGCTTTCTTCTTCTTTTCTCCTAACCTAAATACACTATTTTCATCTTAAATAGCCTAAGTTCGACATTTTCGTTGGCAAGTTCCAGAATTTTGGTAAGCTTATTACCAGAGGCGTAGAGGGGGGGGATATTGAGATTTATCCAGCAATTAAAAAATTTTTTTTTTGTGAAATAAAAAAAATCAACATACCATGGATAAGTCAGTTAAAGAGCACGCGCTTCGTTAAGTGCTTTTGTTGTTAGAACTCGTCCGACTAGGTAAGATGTCGATGTCCGCCAATATGAAGCGTTCAGCTGGCACGGGAGCATAGCGGGAACGTAGTGTCATATTATTCTAGCTCGAAAAATTTGGAAAGTAACTTTTTTCGGTTTGGAAATTCAAGGCAGCATTATCAGCTGACTGCCAAACAATCGGGTTAATTATTGTTTAGTTTGAATCTGTTAGTGAACGTGTTAACGTGTTGTTTGGTGGTTTCACGGTTTGTGATGAGTAAAAACGGTACAGCATTTTGAACTTCGTTCAAACGAACAGTGAAAGTCTTTACTCTCCATCATGAGACAGACGATATTATACCAAAGAAAGTGCTTTTGGTAATACTGTACTTCAATTTGAAATGTAGTAAGAAGCACCTCTTCTAGTATGCCTACAACTCCCACACTTACCAGTACAACAATCAGTGAGTATTATTCTAATTATGACATTGGTACGTTTTTGAACTAAACACTCTCCAACAATGAGAAATATGTAATATTAACAAAATGTTGGGTCCCAAATGATATATTTAAGTTGCCCCATGGAAAGAAAATTTAAAATTCCTAAAGAAATGTATGCATGAATTTTATTAGTTTGCTTACTCAAAAAATCAAGAAGAAGCTTTTTGGAAATATTGCTTCTTGTTTGCTAAAAATTATGAAGTATGGAAAGGGCAACACATAAATAAGAGATATTTGTTCTATCTTCTTTTAAAAAATGGAAAAACACCAAGGAGGAAGTCTTCGGTATGAAAATAGTAATTATAAAAATAGTTGCATTATTGCTCAAAACTTCTAACACGCTTTTGAGGGGAAAGCCGACGACATCTGTTCCAAAACAGATAAGTGAAGAAAGAAAAAGGCTATAGAAAATAGAAAAAACTCTTACCTGCAACAAAACCAGTAGAGAACAATTTTCATTGTGTGCTAGATACACTGAAACTAAATGATGGTAAGGTTATTTTAAGAGAAGAGTTTTTTAAAATTGTACCTATACATGACACTAGTGGTGAAGCTCAAAAACTAATGCAAGAACTTAAATCTTTAGACATTGATATGGCATCCCCGATCCCCCGATGGGTCAGTGGCTATGGTTGTGCCGCAATTATTAAGAAAAGTTACCCTGAAGCTTTCTACATACATTGCTGAAGTCATGCTCTAAATCTAGAAATCTCCCATTCATGCTCTGTACTAGTTATCAGAAATCAATTAGCCACTATGAAAGATATTATAAATTTTGACAGCTCGTCACCCAAAAAAGTTAGATGTTAAAAGAAATATTTTACAGTGAAGACCCCAGTGCGAGAAGAACAAGGGTACTGAAGTTTTGTGAAATACGATAGGTTGAGTATTAAGTGACCTGATGTCTTTCAAAGAACGGTTTTTAACTTAAAGCACTATCTGAACTACAAAACTTGGATGACTCTGAAATTCATCAAAAACATTCATATTAAATAAATTAAAACAACAATTTTTTAGCATAAACCACAATATTTGAATTGAAACTTGCCGACCATGGTTTCGCTAGTTAAAACATTAGTATTGTTGTGAACCCAAGCGCCTAACCACCCGGATGCCTCCGGCCATTTAATTCTTGGAAATAACACGGTCCAATACAAATGCTATAAATTGAACTGCTGATCGCATATAATTAAGAGTCGGGTCATTTTTCTCACCTGATTAAGACCTTTATTACAAAACTTGAATCATAGTTCTACGACGCTCCGTTGAATTGTTATGACAAAAGACTTGCCGCTTACTTATAAAACAAACTGTTCCGATTCAAAATGTACAGGCAAATTCACAACCGGTTTTCCTGACGGAAATAACCCCGCAAATGAGTGGCTCAGCGCTCGGGTTCACAACAATAAAATGTTTTGACCATACAGGATTAGAGCTGGCCCGGTCTACCTGGACCCTTTACCTTTAACTATGGCCGATACTGTAATTGTACGAATTAAATTCAGCCATTTTGTTAAAAATATATGTTGCTGTCATTGATATGTTTAGTATATTCAGATTTGTACAAAGCGAATAATTCATTCAATGTGAAAAAAGTGGTTAGTGGTTTTGGCATATTTATATCTGTGTTTTAACATAGGTGTATTCCTAGTATGTGTGTTTAAAAAAAAGTTCAAGTGTTTAAAGGCTGTGGTATAAAAAGTGAAAAAATCAATCCGACAATCCAAAACTAACTGTAATCACTGCAAAATGGTAAGGAATCTATGTACAGTATAATGTATATTATATTAGTGTAGGTTTAAGAGATGCTATGAATATAATAACGTTTTATGTAACTAATGCAAAGTGATAAGGCATATAGATGCTATGAATATAATAATGTTATATTGTTGGAATTTGAAAACAGATTTACAAAGTAATAGGACAAAAGATTTACCATGTTATTAAAAATATATATATATAAATGTTAAAATATTTTGTACTCATTATGTCTATCAGATCTAATGACCAAAGAATACGTAAAAAGAAATTTAACCAAGGAGTTCCATTTTAAATGCAAGGTTACAACTGCAATACTTCAGAATGGAAAATGTTAATGAATGAAAAATTATTTATCAGAAAAAAGGAGATAAGTAATTGAAAGTACCAAAGGGATACTTTTAACAATAACTTTTAAAAGGGAAAAAAACCAAAATAAAGAGAATAAAAAGGAAAAACCAAAGGGAATTTTTTGACAAATATTCCAAGCTCCACGACCGCCATCAAGAAAACAAGTTGATTCACCACCCCTACCGAGGGTGGTCTTCTTTAATACTCCAAGAAATGTAAGTTATCTACAATTGGAAAGTTTAAGTTCAAGAAAAGTTTCAGAAGTAATAAATAGTGAGAATTCAGTATGGAGATTTAACATGAACATTTAAAAAAAGAAAAATTCAATTCCAATTAAAATAATTAAAATCTCTTCATTGCTGAGTGAGATTAATTCAACCAACATATTTCAACTTAAAATCATAAAGAAAGCATCGAGGGAGCAACTTTAATACCAGCAAAATTCAACAACGTGTAAACCGATTTTAACCTCATCAGGGACTTCACATTTCAAGCGCTGTGGATCATCACTTTGAAGACATCAGTCTGCTGTTCGCTACACTCTGTATATTTCATCTTAACAGCATCAGAAGATATATCTCCAAAGGTACCACTATTACAATTAATTTTGAATTTATATTCGCTTAAAATTCAAAAATATATAAAATAATTTTTTTGGTGAATTAAAAGTAAATTTAGTGTCATTTTAACTATATACATATGCTTCAAATGTTAATATTTAATAAAAAATATAATTATTTTTATCTTTTGATTTTTATAAGTAATAACATAATTTTTCCAATGATTACAATTTTAATAATTCATGTTGTGTTTTCAAAATAAATAAATAATAATTGTTTTTCTTTAATACAAAGGGAAATATATTTTGAAAACATTTTTGTCTGTATTATGTAATATATATATATATATATATCCAATTTTGTTTTCAGGATAGCTTTAAATACTGTATGTGTTAATTATAAGAACAACTGCTCTCATTAATTAGAGAATACAGGAAGATTTTGCAAACACTCTTTCAAATGACACGGCCTGAGTCTCTATAAATATAAATAAAAGAGCTAGTTAAACTCATTACATTAGAAATAACTAATAAAATTGAAAGAGCAATTTAAAATAAAACATTGAATAATAGACATTTTATACACACAAATTGTGAATATTTTATTTTTGTTTCATTACTGTTCTGGGACTTAGTTCAAAAGAGTACAAAGAAGGTTGAGGGGGTGTAAAGTTTCAATTGACGAAGCATCGTAGGGCACGATAAAGCAAACTTCACGAATTTTAAATTATTTCGACAAAGTGCGATAACGTTTCAATATTATGTCTTTATTGAAACCTGAACTTGTCCTGGACTCTAGTACGTCTTAACTGAGTTTATCTAGTATCTCAAGTTAATTAATGTTTCATCTCTAGTAATCATTTTAAAGATATTCGTTTTTAAATATATTTCTGATTATATATTTGTTGTCTTTATTATTAGTCTTATTTGCATACAGAGTAACCTCGTTACTGTGTACCCGAAAACAACAAACTATATTTGATTATAACTATAATTTTAAAGTTTTTTTTTTACATAATCGTGCTTTGTAAACTTGCGTGTGATTTATTTGAGCTATTTACATTTTCATTTAGTGTTATAGTGACTGAAATTCATTTTTTACTAGTATCAATTGTTTAAAAATCAAATAAAAATCGGCCCATTCTCGTCCTGATATATTTTTCATACAGTTTCACAGGGTAATATGACAGAAGACTTCCTAGTGGTTTCATGGTAAGGGGACACTCCATTCCTTTCCCATTTCAATAAAACATCCCACTCATAGAGAGTGGATAAATAAATTCAAGGCTGATAAAAACAAACAGTTCTTGACTTTTTGTAATTTAGAACCAGCAGACCGTATCTCCCCCCCAATCCAGTCTCTTGTTTCACGGACTATCAAATCTTCTGTTACTGATTACCAACAATACCCACAGATGCAGGAGCTGGTCCAGAGATTGACTACCGCTCTAAGGAAAGGTCCGATACACTTAGCTATGGCTAAGTATTAATAACTATTTCCAACAACTATTCCTAACAACACCTTCCCTCTGATACACGTCGGCCTCGACATTGTGTCAAAGTGTAGGAAAATCTCTTAGTTTTATTCCTTTATTTATTACATATATTTTTTATCCCAAATAAAGCATTGCAATGATTAAAGTAAATGCCTATATGTATAATATCAAATGATGATGTTGTATTCATCGCGTATGATTATTTCTTGTAGATGGGTGTCTCATTGTATCTTAAATGGTTTTGAGATGTAGGGTTGGTTATGGTGAATAGGTCTCCTTTGATTTCCTTTATCATGGGTTGTCCGTTGCTTGGAGTGCAATGGAGTGTGCATCACTGGGTATGCTGTGTAGATCACCTCCATTGAGAAGTTGTGCAGCCCACCCTTCAGATATCGACCCTGATATTCGCTGTCGTGCTAGGAAGTGATGTCTCGTCCTTGGCGATGATGGTTTTCTCTGGTGATAACGTTCATGGTTTTTCCAGTTTAATAGTAGAGGAAAATTAGTCAAAAAATTGACGAGAAGTGATGTAATTGGGAAGTTGATTTTTCTTGTTTGTTTTTTATTTTCGTGCGTGCAACTGAGTAGAAAACTGAGAAAATTAGCAAAATCGGACTGGAGCTTCGCTAGAAAAGTGCATTTTCGATGCATTTTAAGTGCATCGCTACACTTTTTTTTTTTTTAATATCTCCGGCTCTATGGGTTGTAGAATAAATGAAAAAAAAAATGAAAATACTTGGAAATGAATGGACTATCGCAATGGTAGGGTATAGCAATATGAAAAGTATTTTCTAACCTCAAAAAATTCGAATTTCTGGATTTATGATTTTTTCATTAATGTTGTAAAAATGGGATAAAAATCATCAGATCTTTATGAAAATTGGACAAAATATGTGTTTACACTAGAAATCGGTGGTCAAATATACATGATAAAAAAAAAAATTACTGCCACAGTTGGCCATGTATGTGCTTATATAATATATAAACAAATATCTAGGTCAGTGTATGTAGAGCTCGTGCGTTTCTTCGTGAAGCCTAGGTTGGTTGGAGACAGTTGTTTATAACCGGTTATTCATGGGTGGGGTAAATTAACGTCCGTCTGCACTATCACCAGCCAGTACCACGTGACTGTCCTGGCGCTGGCGATGCCGCATTCGGCGCATTCAGTATCGCCCTATCGCTCACTAGGCGGATACTGTTTAACGCTATTCAAATATTCAAAATCACTGCTGGCCATCCTTAAAAAATTCTTCACACTTCCGTCCGTTCTCAGTTCACCTGTCAACGGGTCACAGTCATCTTCCTTCAAATCTTTCAACAAGTCACTTCCACTGTACACTAATCTTGCTCTTAATGAAGGCCTTACCCAGTACCTACGGGGTGCATGTTGTTTTGCCAATATCACACAGCATGCTGCTGCAATAACAGCATCCTCCACGTCAACACTCGCCATCTTGACTGACTGGACGAGTGTTGCCTTTCTGTTGCAGATAAAAGTTGCAGTGGAACAGAAGGGACAATGTATTTTGTCTGCAATAAAAAGTCGGCAACAAAATGTTGCAGACAAAAAATTGCAGACTAAATGTCTGCAACTCCAGTGTAAACGCGGCTTTGAGTTTTAAAAATACTCTATAATTTAATATAGAGATTCTTATAAAATATGCTATCAGCCGTTTATAAACTTATCATATTTCACTTAACGAAGTAAAAAGTTAGATATTTATTGAAAATATTCATTTCTGTTATGGAACCCTTTATTAACCTGCATTAATATGATCGTACAACTCGAGAGAACAAATACCGAGAAATGTATGGAGTCAGACTAGTAGCTGAACGGCAACCTCCCCTCCCGCGCTCGGCTCCCTACTTGCCACTACAGCCCCTCACACCTAGGCTTCACGAAGAAACGCACGACCTCTACTCCCACCCATCCCTCCTTTCCCCATTTCCGAGCGAGGATTGAGGTTTGGTCGGGATCAATGATATGGAAACGTGTAGGTGCTGTTTCAAAACCATTTAGACGGTGAAACTGGTACCTCCCGGTGGTCCGGCGAGTGTTCGGGGTTTGACCCCAGTAAAATGTGTCTCACCCCGGTAGTTAGTGAACCGAACGTCGTACAGACCTTGGACCTTCGCCGTTGTGACGAGTACATCGAAAACTGTTCACTTCCGATTTGAATTCCGGTGTGCCCAAAATGGTCAGTGTCATGTTTTATCAAAATATATGTTTTCGGGTACGGGGAAACAATGGTGAAAGTACCGAGTGCGTATCTGTTACCGTTGTCTAGATATCATTGGTCGCCATATTGAAAAGTCACATTTTTATCGTGAACTTAACGAAATTGCTTGAATCTACATATGTTGAGGAGGGATCCCTTTATGTGCGATTAAAATAGTTTTGAGTTCATATCTTCACCGGAAGTGGCCTTGAAAAGGGGTAACGACAGTGTTTTTTTTTCCGATTTCGGTTAGCTTCAATGAATTGCCAACGTCCTGAAACGTAGAGAACACTCTCTTGCGTCACCTACTTATATACCTACTTCCGGTTCGACTTCCGGTATATCCGAAATGACCTTAGGGTCGTGTTTGGTATCAAAATATATGTTTTCGCGTACGGGGATCACAATGGCGATGTTATCGCACCTATATCCTTTATTAGTATCGAGATAATCGTGCGTTTGTGTGTGAGTGTCTATGCGTGAATGTGTGTGTGTGTGTGTGTGTGTGTGTGTGTGTGTGTATACGTGTACGGGTGTGTGCTATTATATGGTGTATTAAACTATCATATAGGTTTGTGTGTTGGTTTATGTTCGATACTTTCATTTTCGGCTCAGTAGAGCGCACCACCTGTATTTTATTTATCGTCATATAACTTTGTGCTGTTACCAGAGAAGCCTGTGAACGTAACTTACCTGAAATATTACAGAAATTAATACCAAAGACTAACGGAGGTCTTACTTGGAAAAATAATAAGCACAATTCAGAATTAAGTTTAGAGAATATGTTTGCGTCCATCTGCGTATCATTATGAACTGAAATGCAAACGTACAACTCCGGTGTGATAACTCACAGTGGATTGACTTGACTTCCGGTGAAATTCTCTGACAACACTGATTTCACTTCCGGTAATTTATCACAATCTGCGAAAGTTTCCTTTTTGTAGTGAAATATTTATTTAATAAAAATTATTTCTCTCCTTTTAAAATATATTGTTTTTGCTGTTGCTAACCCAGCATTAGTTAGAAATGCCCTCCAAACGAAGTCAACTTTCTGGGTTTTATGGTGGGGTAAATTTTGAAAAAAACAAATTAGCCAAAAGTTTCCCTACTATTATTCGTGGTTCGTTGTTGAAATAGAAATGATATTATATTACGTTGTCAATATCTTCAGCTTCACAATCAGCGCAATAATGAAAAAAAAAAAAACAACAAAAAACCACCACTCGTACACCTAAACTTCAATCCATTACCGTTGTGCATACGCACCTAATCCACCAACTTTTAACGGTTCCTGAAAGGAGATTGTACACGATATGCTAGTCATGTAGAATGAGACAATAGGCTATACTATTTGCGGTATATTTTGGCTTGCTTCGATTTCTAGACGCACATCCACAGGTCCTGATTTAATTGAATCATTCTGTTTGGAACAGTCGATTACAAAGATTGCGGATTTATTCGTAAACTTGTCCAAATTAAGGCACGAAGATGAATCACGCATGTAAATAAGACTGTTGAAATCTCATGTACATATCATACATGGTCGACAAGTCATTGTGCAAATTGTCGTAGGGAAAATACAGTGAATTCAAGTACAGTTTTACATTAGTGATATTACACCTGTCAAACAGAGAGGCATTCTTTTTGATCTGATTCTTTCTATCCGTTTGCAAAGCTAAAATAACGTATCGTGGTTTTTCCAGCTGATTAGCCATTTTGACGGTCCACGAAACTCGATTTGTCTGGAGGAGTGTTGGAAATTCATATACCTCCAAAGATCGGAAAGGGACGTGTACAGGATTGTCTCGTTCAATAATTTAAAAAATATTCAACCTGTAAGCGTCTGTCACCGTTAGATGAGGGATTATCCCATGTATACTGGTTATTTCGATTTTTATTTCCGTCGCATCGTCACTGTATATAGCGTTCAGATCACTCGATGATCGCAAAAATATGAAGTTCTGTTTTACGTTCACCACTATCTTCTTGTATCTTCAAAAACCCCATCAATATTTTCAAGGAGACGCAGAGTGTAAAGTCTGTCCCCAGCTCCCAACCACCCTGCATTGTCGAGTTTATTTATGTCACTCTTCCGCAACGACAATAAATTCTTCAGTGTACTTACAATGCCTACATTTCGCGTTCAGTTCACCAACTAGCAGCTATCTCTTAACGTATATCGTCAAAAATAAACGCTACAGCTTTATTGACCAATATTACTGTAGTAGGTTCACCGGCCACCTTCTTTCCGCTCAATTTTTCCTTTATGTGTATCTGACTTTCAAACAGTGCCGTGATCACGTCCTGTTGATTGATAGGTGTACGAATGTCATCGTTGTTATTGTAAGGAGACGCATAAGGCCTGTGAGAATGGTATTCCATCCCACTAATGACGTCATTGTATTCTGCTGCACTACCTATTGCCAGTAGATACATTTTTCACTTTAAATCCCAAAGGTGAGAGAAAACAGAGAAAATCGTTAAAAACTCCAACGAACTTTTTCTATTATTACAGCTTCTATTTCCAGTTAATCATTTGTTATTATCTTTGGGCCTTTTAAAACTCTGCTTTCGAATTTACTATCGTCCTTCATATTTGACTTATATTGAGATTAAAAATATATAATAGTGGCAAATGTTTCACAACTGATTGTAATCATAGATATTATTTTGGACCATATATATTTTGGAGCTGATTAAGAATGTACTAACTCTTTCCACCTTTTTTTAATGAGGGAACAAATTTTAACTTTTGTTGAAACTTATAATGGTACAAATTAATAGAAGCAAGTCTAATAAACAAATAGGGAATACATATAACCTCTTCCAAATTGAAAATTGGGTTGAAAAAAATGTAAGAAACCATAGAAATACTGGTAGTTGTAAAATATATAAATTTGTAAAATTAGGCCATTATCAAATAATTAATAATCAGAAAGTTAGACATTTTGAATTTTAATTGTAGCCAAGCCAGAGTATAGATTACGTGGTAAAATTTTGACCTATATTAAAAAAAGATTATGTAAAGTAAAAATTCGATATAAAGTGTTTATTTGAATAATTAAAATTGTTACAAATCATTTTTGGAATTAAAATATAGCTAAAAAGTTAAAACACTTAAAATAATTTCACGACACAACGAACTCGTTGCCTTGACAACGGATTCACCGGCCAATGAGAATGGACGACTCAAATCAGTGCAGTTGGAGCCGGCAAGCTTGAAGAGACCAGAGCGTCCTTTTTTGATTTTTGGAGAGTGCTGAGAGAAACGCCGACAGAACAAGATGTGTATTTTTTGTGTGTGCAAGAGTGAATTTCGCGGTCATATCGACCGAAGTTGAACGTAGAAATAGTGGTAAGGAAACACTTAGTGAACAATTTGACTAAATTATTTTCATAATAAATTAAAATTTAAATAACTTTTCATTTGTATAAAAATTTTGCGTGTAAAACAGGATTTCTTAGCCAGCACGAGATCCCCTTCCCCGAGATAGTGTATTTTTGAAATAAAGAAACTTTTTGACATATAAATCATTCAAAATTTGTATCATTAATCAATATAAAAGACAATCTAATTTGATAGTGTTAAGTTTACCCAAAATTAATTACATAGCAAAGATTTTGTTATAAACTGATATATAATAGCCTATGTATTTGACCACTTTTAGGAATCTCACGAGATTTTCGCCTGGGATCTTTTATTTAAATTAAATAAGAATAGGGCCTAGTCTCCATAAAAAAGAAAAATTTCAACATTTTGTAACGATCTATTAGGCCTATTATTAAATGGTATTTCTTGTGTATTTTATAGCTATTATTTCCAACTTACTAACATATACCCGCTTCTAATTTATTTAGCGTATACCCACTCTCCTTAAAAAATGATTTTCGTTTTGGATTGATCCTCCCTCAGAAAGAGTTTAACATTAGTTTTGCGAATGATCTCAGTCCACCGGTTTGGTAGGGTCAAGTCTAATACCTTCGTTTGTGAAATAGTCATCGACATATTTACATTTATCATCTTCAGTAACACACCATCAAGACTACCCTGAAGTCTCCTATTTTATTTAAAAAAAAAAAAATTGATTCCACCACTGTTTTTAGAAAATAACTATGATATGTCGCCTGACCGCTTTTCTCATCGGTACTTTCAAGTCGATTCTTAAATCTACTGTTATCTCGAAAACTATAAAAACCTTTTTCAGCTTTGATTTAACTATTTAAAAAAAAAAAAAAAAAAAAAAAAACGGTGTTCAACGATGTGTGGCATGACCATCTTCCCATTAAGATATTTGAAGTTCACTAGTACATCTTGATCCTAGAGTGATACCTTAAAATTCCCAAACGCTTAAGCATTTGTATTTTACATTTATAATGAGTGGTATTGGTTAAAACATAATCTGATATAAAATGTACAAAAAATAGGGAGAGGGGAAGGGACTCTATTGTATAATTATTTCATTTGTTCTTAGATATAGGTAAAATACAAGTTCTACAACATTTAAAACTTACGAAAGAGGGGTTTTTATTTAGTATGTATATAAAAATAAGAATCAAGAAAAAAGTGAAAATTTCTTTAAAAAGGCTGATGTAATTTTATGTAACTTTATTTACATTAATTGCAGTAAAAATATTAGAAATCAACAAGTAAAATATTAAAACCTCAAAAAATAGCTCAAGTAGCTTTGTACATACTTCTTTATAATTGATAAGTTCGCGAATAATCGCATTTTAAGAAGAGCGAATGAAAGGGTTAAAAATAGATTTTTTTTTAAACTATGAATTTAACGAAAATATGTTTTATATATTTTTAAAAATAAATATATATATATATATATTGCATAGTTATGGTTTACTTCACAATTGTTTATAAAAACCCGACTTTTGAATATTTATATAAATATACAATGTGGCATTGAATCGGACCTACTTTATGAGAAATGTTAACTTCGAAAATGGAAAACTTAAGTACATTTCAGTATTATTTGTGACATAGACAAAAACTTGTAAAATTAGTTTTTTTGAAAAATATTAATTTAGGAAAATAGAAAATGGTACAAACAAAAAAGTAGTATATTTATAGTAGGTGTATAGTTTATACCTATTTTTTAACATACTTGAGTACTGTTGGTATTGTGTTTGACAGAGACAGATACTCGTCAAAATAACTTTTTTTTTTTGAAAAATGTTAATTTAAAAAAACCTGTAAAGGGTAAAAACAAAAGAAGTTAAATTTTATTACATTCGGTGTAGGGTTGTAATTATTATATAGCCTATCACACTCAAGTAAAATTCAGTTTTTGTTATGAGATAGGGACGAAAACTTGTAAATTTTTTTTTTATGTTTACATGAGAAAAACTAAAAAGAGTATAAACTGAAAAGTTGAATTTTTCTATAGTCGGCATAGAGTTGTAACTATTCCATATGTTATTTATATAGATTTAAGTTTTATATATGATGTAGGGGTGAAAACTGTAAAATACCTTCTACAAAAGGAAAAAAAATCCATTAATCTATAGTAGGCATAATATTGTAACTATTCCATAACATACTTAAGTCGATTTGAGCTCTAATATCTATATAAAGGCGAAAACTTGTAATACTGTTTACAGTGGGGGGGGGTAGGTTTATAAGGGGGTACAAATTCCACTGGGTTTTATTATTCCACGTTATACGGCTCTAGCTTCCACGCCTACCACTCTATAGAGTCTATACAAGTCTGTCAATAGTAGGCCTACCACTCAGTAATATTTGTTGATGTTGATGCATATGAATGGTCTGTCAAATTGTCTTTGGTAAATTGTTTGTTGTTGACTATAACTTCCTTTTAATTATATTTGTAATGAAGTATACATGTCAATGAGGTTTTTAAAAAAAGCAAGAGAAGAAAAAAAGATGAATTAGCAAATAAATGTACTTTTCTTTTAACGTGGTTGACCCAACCTACTGATACAAATTCTGGCGACATCGCAGATATAATTACACTTTAACCGGTAAGAATTAACACACACATTGTAAATAGTAAATATGAAATAACAATCTTGAAAGTTATGCAAAATTCTAAAAATTGGCGATTATAAAAAACTCTTTTTTCCATTCTTTAACCGAGCCCAATAAGTTTTACTTGGTGATCAAAAAATTATGTAGTAGCATATTACTTTGTTCATCTAAACCTAAACGAATGAAAATTGACAGGTTCTATATTTTATTTTTTTAGATTCTGACAAGGATGAGAGTTTTGACATGAGTTAAAACCAAAACCTACAACAATCAAATAGAATTATTGTACTTAAAGATCAGTGCCAATTTGAGATTCAACTGGCAAACGCTACTGTTGAGGAAATCGCGGGAGTCACTTTGATGAGTTTTGCAAAGATCAAAGACTCGTTGACCCAAATTCAAGTTTTTTAAGGTCATAATTGATAGTAGGCCTATACACTCACAGCTTGACAACAGGTTCAAGGGCATGAAGTCAGTAGTAGACACATGTAGAGTAATTCAACCTTTTTTTTTTTTAAATGTTTCTTCTACTAATGATTAACTGGAAATAGAAGCTGTAAATGTGCAAAACCCGTTTTTGAGGAATTTACACCTTTGTTTAAATCACAAATATTATTATTTGTTCGACGTTCCTTCAGATTTGATAACTATCTTATTCGACTACTAGTTATGATGTAGCCTATACACTGCTTGCAGTATGTACTTAAACTGTTCCTCTTACAGTAATCAAAGTTGAAAGATCATTTTCTAAATTAAAATTTATTAAAAACTACCTTAGAAGTTCTACAACTCAAGAACCCCTAAGTGATTTGGCTCTATTCTAAATAAGAAATTAAAAGGCACAACAGATTAACGTTGATATCTTTTCCAATATGAAGTAAAGAAGGAAAATCCTCAAATCCCAAGTTTAAAATGTTTTTACTTTTGAATAAATCATTTATTTTCCTGATATAATGGGAATTTGGACTATAAGTTTTGTTAAATTTTAGTCTTTGTTTTTATTATTTTGAACCGTCTTTGTAGAACTGTTTCACGTTTAACACATAATGCCTACTCTTAACATAGTTCAATAATATTAGCACTGCACAATTAACTTTGGTTCGTTTTACTAGGTTTTGAGGATGGATGAATGAGAAAGTTTGTGTGTCAGTGTAGGCCTATTGTTCTGTGGATTTGATATTTTTCTTGATTACATTTATTACAGTCTTAGTTATTATGACCACTTAGGCCTAGTTTTATCCCTGGGTTCTTCTTTTGTGTTTTTAGTTTTAGTTTTCAACATACTCTTAGGATACTTGGCTATGTTGGTGGTTTTCATGTTTATCCCTATACTCTTCAGTATGTTATGAATTTTTTATATACACAGTAATAACAAATGTTCAAATAAACTACATCAATTTTCAGTTTTTTTGTTTTCTTAAACTATATTTTTAATTTATAAAATGACACAAAAATAATAATTCTCAATGTTAAAACTATTTGGTTTTGATTTTAGTGATGATGACTTCACTTGCAAATCTGGTCAATGCATCTCCTCATATAATTTGTGTGATGGGAGAAAAGACTGTTCTGATGGTTCTGATGAAACTGGTTGTAATCCTGATATAAAGTAGGTATCTAATTCTTTAAACTATCTAGTTAAATAGTTTATTATCTAATTATGTTAAATGGGGTTAAATAGAGTGTCCGTGAAAAGATCGTTATTTGAAAAATGTTATGCTAGACTAGACGTTTATAAAACTCAATAAAGGCAAACCTGTAATTATGTTCCTAAAGAACATTATTTTTTATTTTAATAAGATGGATTAAGTGTTTTATTTATTTATTTAGGCCTAATGTAATATTAAATTTAAGCAGTGCCTGTAGATTATCTAATTTGTCACCCAGTACAGATTATGTAAATTATATTGTATATGTAAGTGAACTATGCATTTTGTGGTAAATAAATATGCATTCATTTATTCAGAACTAAATGGTTTCCTCATCTTCTTTTTTACTCTTATCCTTACTTACAGAATTTGGATATAGACTCCACCCACTTTTTTCATTACTCTTTGTCCTTATCATTCCTCAGATCTGTCCTAATATTTTGTTCCTAATTTCCCAGCAGCTTTCAATACCACCTTCCAATGTAGTTCTAGGTAATTTCTTCCTCTCCTTCTCATTTACCAACATTTACTTTACTCTTTCTCTTTTCACATTCTATATGCATCATTTCAGTTCCCTCATTTCCTATCTCTTCTAGTCTTAGGACCATATTTTGAACATTCCTTAGGACTTACTTAAGGGACACTAAAGAAACATTTATTTAAGGAACACTTAAGTATCTCTTTACACTATAGTTTGTCCATGCAGTCATGGCCCCTGAAGGATTAGCAACTTTTACCCACACACAACACCTGCTGACCATGTGATCTTGTGGTTCCTTCATGAGTCACCCACTAGAATAACACTACTAAACATTAACTTTTCACATTTTGCATGTTATATATTTAAGCTTACAGTATTTGTATTTTACAGTAATTTCCAAAGGAAACAAACCTAAATAGTAAACAATCCCAAAATTAGTAAAGGCTTTTGAGAATGTCTAACAATTATTTATGTCTGACAAATATAGCAATAGTGGAGCATGTAGTTTACTCAGAGGGATCACCTTTGTTGTCTGTTTGACATTGGTGAATCATTTAAACCCTTATATTCGGTTTTTTCAGAGATAAATATTTCAGTACTGGACAACTCCTTTTCGTATAACCAGTGTAGTCAAAGAAATATTAAATAATTTATTTCACTATGTATTTCTGTTCAAAATAAGCATTATTTTAATACCTGACCAAAAACGTTTTACTCTTGTTTCGAAATTGGATAAGAGGAAATGATTTTAATAATTTTATTTTTTTACAATGTATCTATGTAAAAAGTTGCTATTCTGTGTTTCAGTTAATATTGTAATTATGTGTGTATATTTTATTGTTTTTGAGTTTATAACATACAATAATATTTTCCTCTTTCTTCCCATATGTACGAATCACTTTTAATTTTTCTTATTATATACTCTGGTTATTTTTTAATTGGTTAACTATTTCGATTGCATTAAAAATATTATATAGTTGGAAAAAAAAAGTATATAATTTCAATAAAACGTTATAAATCTCACTGCTAGCTTTAACATGTCACAATTATATCGTGTTTGTACTAGTTTTCTTTATTATTGTTATAGAGGTTACATATTTAAGAAAATTATTTGAACGAAACAAGAAATAGGAAAAGTGGTTACTGTAAAGTAGGACACCCAGGTCGGTGAGACATAGCAGCCATCTCATTAGGGCTGTGAGTGGGCATGTTAGTAAAGCATTCTTTAACCGAAATCACATTTATAAACATTCTAAAACATTTTCTTTCCTCTTCTTGTTCATGGCAGTTTCGGGACTCATCTACTGCAGGTTTCTTGACACTTCAAACACATTTTTTATAAGCAATCCAATTATGAAAAACGATGTTTATTGACTGAACGTTTATTGAGTACCAGTTTGGAGTCTTTACAAAATATTCTCCTAGGCCTAATCTCTAACATTTCTAATGAACTTAATTTCTTACTTTTTGCATTGACATGGAGAATCTCGAAGAATCAACACTCTTTGACAGTAATAGCCCATTTATAGCTAACATTAAATACTGGAATAGATATGTAGATGATGTTTTATGTTTATTTGAAGGATCTGACCGCCAGCTTCAATTACTGTATAATTATTTGAATTCTATTAATGAGGCAATACAATTCACTATGGAAATCGGTTTACAAAATCAAATAAATTTTCTAAACCTCACTATAAAAATTGAAAATGATAACCATAGTTTCAGTATTTTTAGGAAACCTACGTTTACTGACAATATTATACATTCTACACCACAACATCCTTTTAGTCACAAAATGGCCGCCTTCCATAGTATGTTGCATCGTCTCATTAACATTCCAATGTCTATTAACGATTTTTGTACGGAATTAACTTGCATTAAACAAATTGCTTTGAATAATGGTTATGATGTTAACCTCATAGAAAAAATGTTAAAAACTAAATTGAAAAATAATGCTAAATTACTTATATTTCCAACTGTAGATTCTATTAAAACCGTACCAAAATGGCGTAGAATTAACTATATTGGTAAGGTTAGCTATGCTGTTGGGAAAGTATTAGAAAAGAAGAATCATTGTAAACCAGCTTTTTACTGCAAAAACAATTTAGGAAAAATGTTACTAAATTCTAAGGATAAAATAGATAACTTGCAAAAAAGTGGTGTTTATAAATTAACATGTAATATTTGTAATGCATGTAGGCCAAACACCCCGTAGTTGTAAATGTAGGTTAAGTGAACACGAAAGAAGTTGGCGGTGGTGTCATAATGACTCTAGATTTTTCCCAATCATTTAAAAACTCATTTAGTGTCTGATTTTTTCAATAATGTTAAGTTTGAGATTCTCCATGTCAATGCAAAAAGTAGGAAATTAAGTTCATTAGAAATGTTAGAGATTAGGCCTAGGAGAATATTTTGTAAAGACTCCAAACTGGTACTCAATGATCACGTAGAATTTTTGTCAAACTCACCTTTGTTAAAACCATTGTCTTCCTTATGACCACATGTTTCCTTTCTACTCCCCCCCCTTTAGCTAAGTAACTGTTCTTCTTTTTGTATTATTATATGTCAGGTTTTAATATCTTCCTTAGTCTTTGTTAAGCTGCCTTGTAAATGCGAAACCATGGTCGGCAAGACTCAATAAAATTGTAGAATTTACTAAACATTGTGTTTGTTTTTTCATTAAAATGGAGTTCTACCAAGTAGGCCTACCTTCGGTCAATATTGTAAATCGTATGAATTACGATAATGTGATTAACTAATAGAACATACCAACGAACTCTAATAAAACTCGAATGCCTTTTCTTCACGTAACCTTTCCAATATATTTGTGGTTTTATCCAATATTTACTGATGGGCTGTGTATAGGTGACCAACATATTAAGCCTTACTTTAAATATTTTATGTATTACATAATTATAATCAGTTAAGTAACACCAACAGTTAAACCTTTAAATAGTTTAAATTTTGGGGTCTTTTGCCTACTATACACACCACAGACTGACGCAGCTAAACTGTGAGAATATAATATGTTCTACATTCTCTATAAACAAATGTAAGAAAAATTCAACATTTAGGATTTCATAGTTACCCCTACTATCATACCGTGCTTAGTGTATAAAGCATGTGTGGTATGTTGATATGGTCCTTTAGGAGCACATTTTGTATTGCATACAACCATATGTGTGTTTTTAATAAAAGAATAAGTGAGTTTTCAACAAGACAATAGGCCTATGTGTGTTAATTTAATGAACATAGGCTATATCGTATATTTTTTTAAAGACGGTTGTGATAAAATGACCTCTTACGAAGTTATTGTACTTCTTTTGTCAGAATATACGAGACGAGTCTATGCGTAAATATCCTTTAAAACAAAAAAAGTTTTAACAAACTATACATTTGGTGAGACCATAAGCACACGTCCTAACAGATTTCTACCGGTATAAAGTGTGTATCAGCACAATATTAAAATAGAATAATGAGGATCATATAATACAAATAAATAATGTTAATAATTTCACAAATGCACAAAATAATATAACAAAATCATGCGTGTGATGAATCCACTATATTGCCAATTTTTCTATCAAACAAAAAACAAAAAAAAACCAGATAAATATATAGCCTACAGATGACACTTCAAATTTTGTACTTTATATAGGGCCTAATAACGTGATATGGTACATTAATCACAAAAATTATGAAAATAAATGTGGGACTATTTTTAACAATTATAACTGAGTATAGCATAAATAACAGCCAAAATGCTTTAATGTAGTTTGTTTAAAATTGCAGCATGAATCTTTCTATAGACAATCTCGGAGGATGTGTAAATAAATAAATCCTCTTATTGGTTTCAGACTGCTTCCAGTTTACTAGGAAACTACCATAATCACTCTAGTGATCGATTTTTATATCCGATTTTTTCATTATACCTCGGAACAGAACTTTGGTAAATAATGCAAACAACGTAAGTTCAAATTGGTTGATTTTGATACAACTATTAAATTTGTGACCATAGAAGAACCAGAATGCTTGGATTTATTCGTTCAACATTTGGTTGTGTGTTACTGTATAAATAATCGCTGTAAAGCATAAAAAAAATAAGAAAAATCTGATATCCATACAAAATACAGGGTAAGGTTACAAAAATTCGTGCTAAACCAATGTTCCGAATAAAATTAAAATGGCAAACATTATTTTATTTTAAACATTTATATTTCAAATCCATCAATCAACCTTGTTGAATTTTGAGCTGGGTGTTGCAATTATTTTAATTAATTTTGAGATATAAACAAATTGGTCTATCCTTTGCTGCTGCAAACATAAATAATTCAAAAAGACAACTTTGTTATACAGACTTTGACAAGCCTAAAGCTTCATTTTGTCTTTAGAATTCATTTCCAATTGATCATTATTTTGTATTTAAGATAAAATAAAGTTTTAGTTTGCAACATGTCAAAAACACTTTTACAAAATCTATAGACATTTCTGTAGCTCTTTGCATACAGTCACAACTAACCAATACTTTTAATTTTATAAAATCTTTTTACCTGGCTATATACCCTGCACAAAATTGCAGAAAGTTGTACAACTATATAAAATCTATTCATGGATATTCCTAAATAGTTTGTAACATAAATATTTGACTAGTGGTTGAAATAAGTTACAAAATATGATTATTGAAATAAATTTATGTAAACAAAATATTTTAAATGATTATTTGTTTTGGTTCACAATTATAACATTATTTACAGAGGGCTTCCTAACTTCTTTTGTCTTTTAAAACACATTATCGAGTTTTCCCATTTATCTTCTAAGACAATCAAATAGCACACTCTCTAGCGACATGCCTCTTTTAAAAAAATCGACTTATAAAACTATAGAACAATACGCAAATTTAATGATTTTTTAAACGAGTGTACTCTTTTTACACATAATACTGCCTAAAACTTTTAGATTCATCTCGATTGTGTAAAATGTTTTCCATTAATATAACTTTTTTCATTGATCCTTTATTTCCAGAATTGTTGTGATGGATAATGATAATAATTTATGTTTAACTCATCTTTTAATCTCATGTTAATTCCGAAACGTAAGAAATATTTCTTTTATCAAATATCATTTTTTTCTAATTTTTCTCCTTTCATGAATATCATAGAATCTCACCTAAATAAATTTCGCCTTTTGTACGAAAGAAATTTCTACTAAACAAATATATAATTCTGTACATTACATTTTATTGATGAAATCATTTTCACTTGTTACCGAACTTAAAACTAGATTTAATTAAAAAAAATTTTTTTTTTACAAAAATATTTATTCTATGTGCAATATAAATAATTTGTTTATAACAATGTCTAGTAATTTGTGTCAAGCAAGGTCTTAGTATTACTTATAATACTTATCACGCCATTAATTTAAAAGTCTCTTTTTAAATAAATATCAAGTTTTAAATTTGTGTGTATTAGTTTTGAGTATTTTTGGGACATGACTTCAAATTTTCATCATTGAAGAGATTTGTTTACGTCCAACATTACCATTTCCAAATATAAATATATTTGTGAGATGAAAAAACAAACACAATATTCAGTATATTCTACAATTTTATTGAGTCTTGCCGACCATGGTTTCGCCAGCAACGGCATTTTACAGGCAGTTTAACAAGGACTTTGTTAAGCTGCCTTGTAAATGTCGTTGCTGGCGAAACCATGGTCGGCAAGACTCAATAAAATTGTAGAATTTACTAAATATTGTGTTGGTTTTTTCATTAAAATGGAGTTCGACCAAGTACCTTCGGTCAATAGTGTAAATCGTATATTTGTGAGACAATATTTTTTAAAATGGAAGTAACTAAGGAATATTTTCGAAAAGAATTGGATGCAATTTGCAAGAATTGTAATGTATTTGTTTAAATAGACCTATGTAGACATATGCCTTCTGTACTGTAAAGGTTCCTGGTACAAGGGTCAGTTATTAAAAGAATGTTGAACTTAAAGCATGGTTTATGATTTAGTAATCTTCACATCACATGGCGCAGTCGAGTCGGTTGAAATTAACTAACAGTGTTCTAAAAAGTTAAGGAGTGAAACAGTGTCCCCTACAGTTTTAGTGTTTTAAAACTCATTGTGTTTGTATCCAAGTCACTCTTTTTTATATAATAAAAAAACAATAATGTCCGTCTATGTGACTTTTAAAAAAATAAAGTAGTTACTTACTTTATAATCATATGACGCGTTTTGGAACTCGTTCTATCTTCAGAATATCGCTATGCTGAGGTCGTTAAAACATTAAAATAAATTATTACACAACATATCACAACACATATACACATACACGCGCACATTAACACAGACAATATCAACGTGTGTGCACACCATCGAATACGTTTAATATACTGATCATTAACCTGCAGTACCGCTTAGTGTTTGTGTTTCTTATCTATTCCTCTAGCAAAGTCGTACATCAAGTAGACTATATTATAAAAAAGAGTGACTTGGATACAAACACAATGAGTTTTAAATTGGAAGCTGGTCAAGCACAAATTGTAAATAGATTCCAAAACATTAAGATGAAATTGTTTAAAGTAAACTTACACATAAAGTTTAATAAAATTGTTTAACAAAATAACACCAAAATACACTATGATTAGGATTCGCAATACATCGAAAGCAGCTAACATCGCTAAAAAACTAGCACAAATAACGTGAATTAAAGAAGAAATAAAATGGTTATATTCCAAAAAAAAACGCAGTTGAACAAATCGTTGTACAGGGCCCATCTTGATCTACATTAATATACACCCTTTAATGTTACATAGCGTAATACGTAATGTCAATATAAACATTAATGTTATTTTAAGACAATTCCGTGATAGGCAGAAAAGGAAACTCTGTATTCTTAAAAATAAACAACATCCAATCGATAAGATACAATGTCAACACACGTTCTACGAAAGGGTCTCTAATCTAACGTCTATCGAGTTCAATAAAAATGAAATAGGTCTCCTGAATAAAGGTTTAAATTAATTATAACTTCTTGTTTTTTAAGGTCATGACTATTGCTTTCAAACTGATATCTATAATAAGCATATTTTGGTTTAAAAGTTAATTTTTGAATATTTTCGTTTCAATTCGTTATTACAAGGTTGTTTCTTTATTTTGCTATAGAATATTTTTTTTATTAACCATTTTTTGAGTTTATTATTCATCCACGGTCATAGTTTTTTATTTCGTTTACATCTGTCATTCTGGCTTCTATGTGATTTAAGTATTCACAATTTCAACTTTGTAATAAACATATTGAAAGCTATGGATACATTATTGGTTAAAGGCGCATTATCCCATTAAATTTGATTGATGCTCAGCTTGAGGCTTTAAAATCAATTTATTTGTTTAATAGTTTTTTAATCCTTTGTACTGCCACTGTCATACCGGATACATACAACATACATACTGTGATAAGTCACTCCTGATTCAATCACTCAACTCACGCACTCAATCTTACTCTTAATACTAAATCTAGTAAATACGTGATCTAATAGATACCGTGATACCGAGTCAGCCGTTACTCAAGTAGGATAATTTGTTAACGAATTTCACTCATAACTAGTAATTTTTATCATGTAATCTTCTACTATCATGTATTATATAATAAAAAGTGTTTGTACAGTAATTTGTTGCATTACTATTATATTACTCACCTAAACAAATGATTTTTAAACTGTACGGTATAGCCCCATCTACTGTACGGTATAGCCCCACCCCCGGGGCTATTTCGTACAAGGTAACTTTTTTTTAATTACCAATTTTTACATGTAAAAAATGCAATAGTTCCAAAATGTTTATGTAAAATCAGTAGCCAAATAATCAAATTATATATTGCTTGTGTTTATATTACCTTTACTTCGTAATTTGCTATGTAACTACGAATCTCTCTTATGTGTACGGTATAGCCCCGCTCTCCCCTACATTTCAGATATTGGATTCTGTATTTTTATTTAAAATTCTCCAGAGTACGACAGTAAATTCTGTTTAATGGAGTCACGACCCAATTAGAAAATTTCTATGCTCTTTTCAAGAATATTTTTTAATATTTTATTTTTGTAATAAATATTACAAAATGGCGCCCAACTTAAAAAACAATACAAATAGCAGGACAACAAAAACATATTCAATAAAAATATTACAATATATATATATATATATATATATACATACATATCCATGGATCAAGAATAATTACAAGGGACCAGGAAGATTGGTGGGTGGTGGATTTTCAGCCTTGTGGGAAGTAAGCGGAAGTGAGTATCAGTCTCCTGATACTTGAGCCCACATGTAAGTCAGTACTAACTACTGATGTGTCCCTGGAATATCAAGAGATAAAACAAAACAACATTCTTGTATTAGTGCGACATTGGCTTGTCCCTGCTCAAGCCATTTCTGTAAGACAGCGGTTGGCTCCTTACAGTGATGAAGGTTTACTCGAACCACCCTCATCCTTCCTAGAAGTTGAGACCACTCTGAAGTCCGCTTTAGAGTATCCCAGACCACCAGAGCATTTCATTATATGCATGTTATTTTTTCCTTACACATTGTAGCAGCCAGTGCAAACAAACCTCGTGTTATAAGATGTAATGTTATAAATTGATTTATTAATTCAAGTATGTTTATCTATTTATCTTTGGCCTTTTTTACAGATGTCCAATCAATTCATTTAAATGTGCCTATGGAGCATGCATTAATAAGGACAAGATATGTGATCGTGTGCAAGACTGTGCTGATGGGTCAGATGAGTACCAAGAAGTATGTGTTGATGCTGGCAAGCTTAGTGGGAATTGCGAGTAAGTCTATTGATTAAAGTTGATGTAGACTTATGTAGATAGTGAGCCTTATGTTAAATTTTTCTTTTCAATGGAATTAAATACAATTTGATTTAAATAATGTAGATAGAAATATTGTACATAGGGTCATATGACACATTGTTTTTAATTGCCATTTGACTTTAAAACCTATGTCAATTGCAAGCTGTTTTTTAATATCAATTTATTTATTGGAATCAATTTGGAGATTTGTGGTAGATTATTTTATGACTCTTGGCCCAGTTATCAATAAAAATAGGGCTGGGGTTTTTTCCAATAAAACTACCTGAATACTTCGTTCAAATTTTTCAAATATTATTAATATTGTAATAAATAAATTATTTTTCAACTTTAATTTTTTAATAAGCTAAATTAGTTATTAAAAAAAATGAAGTATTTATTTAGAAAATAAGGATCTGTGTGAAATTAGTATATAATACTTAAATTTTATATGAGACTATACAAATTCTATATTATAGCTGTTTAAATTCTACAAGACCTGTAAATTGTTCTCTTTCTTCAGATTCGTCAGGACTGTAGATTTTTCTCGTGGGCTCCTGGGACTTATTCTCTTTACCAGAGTATCTATTTATTATGTAAAACTTTAAATCAAATATAAATTTTTTAAATATATATTACAAGGAGTTTTCAAAGTAGATTTTCATGTTATCAGAAAATTAATCACTTCCAGTCATAAAAAAATATTAAACCTAAATTTTATTATTCTAGATGGTGTATTGTGCGAAAAATAATATAATATTTGCACAATAATATTTGTTAATAATAGTATTATTCACAATGGGGAGGCATTATCTAAGTAATGTGTATTTTATTTTATTTAGGATGTTCTTAAGCAGTTAATCAGAGAGAAAACTAATTTAATTATATTATTTAGACAAGATGAAAGAAATTTAAGACACATCATTGTTCACAATTATGTCAACATAGATATTTTGTATTTTTAAATTTTTAGAGAACTTTGTTCGACGATATGGAATACAAATGAAATTAATTTTGTAGTTGTAAACAGAAATTTTGCTTCAAGCAAGGGGTGACATAGGTTAGGATTTGATACTTTTATTATAATATAAAAAACTTTAAAATTAAAAAAAATGTATTGAAGATATTTTTGCAATAATATTAACAAGACCTTCTGTACCAGCCGGAGGTTATGGTCGTCTATTTCAGAAATCCTCAAGGCGGCATTGTTGAGGTCTACTTAATCTTGGAAAGTTATATTTGGTGCCCATAGGATCACTGTTGTTTCTTGTTTTTCTTCTATTTACTCCTCCTGTAGAACAAAAGATAATGTGCACTTTATAATGTAATTATTTTATTTTACTTTCAGAGGAGATAAATACAAAAATCAAAGTAATTTTATTTTTAAATTTGAACAGTATGTTTTGGTAGCATATTTTTTAACTATTACATAAAAATTAATAACATATAAAGTGTTTTGTATACATAATTATCTTGTTCACTCTATTCATGTGTACAGACAAAACATTCTCTTTTGGCTATGCGTTTATACTTTTTGTATACATTTAATATTAAATTTAGGTGGTTTTTACAAATTCATAAATTAAATTGAAATATTATGCTGCTAATCCACTTAACTTGAAAATATTTTACATTTAGGGGAAATAAATATATTTTTTAATTTGAAGAGTATGTTTTGTTAACGTAGTTTCTTAATAAATATATGAGTGGTCATTTTTTAAGTTAGAACCATTTGTCCATAGCAACCGTGCAGGCTGTCACGTGACACCCACTCAAGGTGTCCCACTCTTGCCCAGTCCCCAACTATGCAGTCAGTTGATTTCATGTCTCTGCACTGTTGGTTCTATCGTAACACTGCTTTTGTTTGTCGCCATGTTAATCAATAAATCCGCCAATTGTGAAATGTGCTTGGTTATTCAGACCATAAATGCTGAGAGATATTGCGAAACACTAACCAAGCTTAGGCGCACTATTCAAAAATTCGGCTGGGACTTCTGTCTAGCAGCGTAGTGCTGCTTCACAATAACGCTCGGCCTCACGCTGCAGCAATGACCAAGACGCAACTGGCCAAATTTCGATGGGAATTACTGGACCATCTCCCCCTACAGCCCTGGCCTGGCACCATCAGACTTTCATGTGTTTCCTAAACTCAAAGAATATCTTGGTGGAAAGTGATTTGAAAATGATGATGTGTTGAAAGAAACTGTTTAACTGGTTAGCTCAGGCGGCAGAGTTATATGATGAGGGGATCCAAAAGCTAGTGCCACGACTTAACAAATGCTTAGATATTCTTGGTGACTATGTAGAAAAGTAAAAATATGTTCATACTTAAGTTTTTGATACAATTTATGTTCATAAATAAAATTGCTGTTACTCCAATTAAAAACGCTTCTTACTTAAAAAATGACCCACGTAATTGTATATAAGAAGAATATATTTAATAAAACATTTTTTCATTTGTTTGATTATATGTTAAAATAGTGGTTTTAGAGTTATAATTTTGAATATATTAGGTGTATATTTAATAAACATTATCTATTAGTTAATTTTCTTTTAATAAAATACATATTTAGATTTTATACTTGCAAAAGGAATTGAAACATGTATTTTTTTAATAAAGGCTATTTTACTAGGATGTTTTAGAATATATTAAGGGAAACAAATTTGTTTTTAATTATTTGATTATTACATATTTTAAAATAGTATAATAATTGTAAAAAAGATAATTAGCAATATTATAAAGACTATAATTTTGAATATATTAGATTAAAAAAATTAATTTAACAGATATTATTTAAATAGTTAATTTACTTTTAATAAAATACACATATAGATTGTATATTTAATATTCTTTCAATAACAACACATACTGGTACATATTTAAAAAAAACCCTGGTACAGGGTTAGGCAAAATTATGAATACACCCTGGTAACGGGTTAAGATAGGAAAATCAAACACTGGACATCTTTATAGGATATAAAAATGTCTTTTTGTTTAGTATCACAACTTTGCCCACATACCCAAAATGGGGGAATTTGGGGGCACCTAAAAAAATTCTTAAAAATAAAGACCCATTGAGTGACATCTCTTCTTAAAGGCCTTGACAAAAGAAGAAGAACAGTGAAAACCAGAGTCTCTATCTCAACCCAGTACAAAATGGCGGCTTATTTAAATTTTAAGATGCATCTGTTCGAAAAGAAATAAAAAAACTGTTTAAGTCATTAGACTTACTATCCTGGGTAATTTATAAAAGATCCTCAAACTGATTCCCAAGGACAGTCTGCCAGTGTCCAATCCTACTGTAACAATTTCAAATGGCGAGTTGTATAGATTCCTGTGGAACTCTTTATATTTCCGCTATTATTTTGTTTCTTAGATCATAAATACACTGTGGTTTGGTTTCATACTCGTTTCCTTTGCTATAAAGTAGTCCATTGGTGATAAATCAGGTGACCTTAGAGGCCACTCAATACTACCTCTTCTATATATCTAGTGATTGGGAAAAATCACATTTAAAAAATCTCCGAATAACAGGTGATATTATGGAGGTGCTCCATTTTGCTGGAACCAAATTTTATTACAATTATTAGTTGCTAATTGTATAGTTAGAAAAATCTGCTATTGGAGCATTATCCTGTGCACCTCTCCATTAAATAATTTAGAATCAACATTTTAGAATCCCTTTAAGAAAGAACGGTCCAATAAATTGGTCTCCTAAGCCAAACATTTAGTTTTTTGGGATGTAGAGTATGTTGTTCTCTCATCCAGTGAGGGTTAATATTAACCATTAGTAACAGTTATTTCTGTTAACATTACCATTTAGTATGAAAGTTACTTCATCTGAGAAAATAATGTTGTTTTCTAATCGTAATCTTTTTAATAATTTGTATCTTAAGCTCATAAAATTCTTTGTACACTTTAAGTTTGTTAGTGTGTAAAATCTACTCACTGATATTTGAGAAATTCCACACATTGGGAAACATAATTTGTTGAGACCTGTGGATATGCTACAACAGATTGCAAAACATCCAGTGACATTACTTCATTTGTCGTTTGTAGCAGATTTCAGTCTTCTGGATTTGGTACGGTCCCTAACACTGCCTGTTTCTTCAAAACCTTGAATTGGTTTTTTGTACACGGTTTTAGAAATAGGGTTGCGATTTGGATAAGAATCATTAAATTAGTTCTTTACTTCATCATAAGATCTAATGCGGTCACCATAGCCTCGCATCAAGAGTATCGTAATACACTCTTGTTCACTTAACTCTATTTCAACAGTAACATAAGAACACAGGTTTTAATTTGGTTAACACTAGCAACAAACTAAAGAACTGATACTATAAATTCTGATAAGATTGGACAACCTAGTTTGTCGAAACAGGTTAAAGTTCGTATACAAAGAGATTTTCTGTTAGGTCTTTCCAAGAATATAATCTTTGTCATTACTTCAAATACTCTGCCATTTTGTACTGGGCTGTACCTCTGGTTTTTGCTGTTCTTCTTCTTTTGTCAAGACCTTTAAAAATAGATGTCACTTGATAGATCTTTTAGTTTACATTTTTTAGCTGCCCCAAAATCACCAATTTTGAGTATGTGGGCAAAGTACTGATACTAACCAAAAAGTACATATTTATATCCTAGAAGAGTGTCAGCCGTTACAAAGTTACCAGTATATATTCACACTTTTACCTAACCCTGCATAATGTATAAGATTCAAAATAAAAATAAAATTTTAATGAAATATTAAAATCTAGTAGAAGTAAGAAATATAAAATGATTATAGAGCAATTAATTGAAGGAAGAAAGGTCAAGGAATGTTGCCACAAAATAAAAAGATCAAATTTTATAACACTAATATGGAATATTCGAATGCCAAATATGGAATATAAATCTTGCCAAACACCTGTCTAAACTTCGTCAGCGAAAGAATCCACAATATATGTCATCTTGGGTGTATGAAAGGCATCGCATATTCTTCGAGATTATATAGTCACAAAGCATATAAAGAAACCTTGAAGTTCCGGGAATGGAAAATCCGTTTCATTTCACATGCAATTTACATCAGTTAGAAGAGCCATTTTGGAATATAATGTAAGTAATATAGTTTTAAAATATTAAAACTTATTTCTTTTAAAAATAGTACATTTTTTTTTTTGAAATTATAATTATAATCTATTCGCTTTTTGAAATTTTTTAATTAAAAAATCTTGTATATTTTCCCATTCCATATGTACCCTCAGTCAGTACAATAGATTTTGTTGTATCAATATATTCTAAATAATAAAATTTATAGTTTTTATTTCTTCATTATTTGGTATCGAATTTCGTTTAAAAAATCTTAAATTGACAGCATCTCGTGTAATGTTGGCTCTGCTATATCCTTCAATTTTTTATTATCAAAAGTGAGTGTTTTTTTTTGTTGTCTGGCATTTTCATATATACATTTTGTGTAAATAAGCTAAATTACAGCATCAAGTTTGGGCTTTCCGATATTTTCTAATTTTTTATATTCAAAAGACTTGTGTCTATGAGAATCTTTTAAATAAGGTTAAATAATAATTCTGTTCAAAATATATTTTTGTTACAACATCGTTATTGAATTCGGGTGAAGCTATATTACTAATATTTTCTCTTTACCGTAATAGAAGTTTGAATTGTTAGTATTGCACGAAAGACACATATCTTTCATAGTATTTAAATTGATCGCGTTCCTACGTTCCGACGGACTGTCCACATATCATAGTTTTTAGTTTGCATATTATAAACTATACTCATTGTGAGTTCAAATCCTCTGCTCAGGGGTCCTTCAAGCCTCCTTTGCCGTTTAGAATGATGTCCAAATTTATCAACACTTTTTTATTATCAAACCCTCTTCAAACAATTCTTTGAGTATAGGATTAATATCATTTGTATGACCTGTGTTACCCGCCTCCTGAAAAGCAAATAACTACTTTAATCTTTTGCATAATCTTATTTGGGATAAAAATAAATATATTGGGATTTAGCATTCGAATATTTCATATTAGTGTTATAAAATTTGATCTTTTTATTTTGTGACAACATTCCTTTCTTTCTTCAATTAATTGCTCTATAATCATTTTATATTTCTTACTTCTAATAGATTTTAATTAGCTAATTACAGAATTATTATGCCTATATACATAGGTTTCTTTTAAAAATCTCCATAGACTCCAAGATCTTTATCAGTATGCTATATATAAAAGGATTGGGATTGTTCATAATATTTAACTCATATAATATCGATGTACCAGGATATCATTTATTTATCATTGATTATTATATCATCTTTATCTAAACCAAAAACTTTATCACCTAACTAACAATTGAATTACCTTATATGGTTTTCGCCAGGTGACTTCTTTTCTTAAACACTAACACGTTTCAGAGCATCTGCTCCATCTTCAGAGACGCGTTAGTGTTTAAAAAAAGAAGTCACCTGGCAGAAACCATATAAGGTAATTCAATTGTTAGTTAAAACAATAGTGACTTGGATACTAGCAACATGATTCTTTATCACCTAACTTCCAAATATTACCATCCACATGGATACCAATATGTTATCAATGTTGATACCTCTGTTAATTAATTTACAAAATATAATTTAGAAATCAGTTGCCCGATGATGCCGCAAGGCAAAACAATTGTACCTCATTTATATTATTAAAATAATTTTGAAACTTTAGCTTTGTTGCTATTTAATTCTTTAATATGGAGTTTCAACAACAAATTTTTGCTATAACATTAAATATAATTTAGAAATCGGATCCGTAAAAGTCTGTATATATAAGTCTGTTGTATAACTTTTTATTCTAATTTAATGTTACAACAGTCGGTACATGATGGAATTCCATGATAATGGAAATAATGAGATGATTATTTAATTCCACAAAACAGCTTTAATTGCGACATATGTTTCACCGTTAGGCATTTTCAAGCAACTAAATTGAAAACAAACAAGTCAACTTTTTATTCCTTCATTAACTCTTTGCCTGTACCTGCTAATTAAAAAATATTTAGACTTTTCTATATTCTTTCAGATTCGACCCTATATATCAAACTCCCCATCTTCTTTCTCCTACTACTCTTCCATGCCAGGCTCATGTCAAACCCTTAACTGTTATATTGGCTCGCTTCTGGCTGTTACTTTGTAATCTTGTCCATATTGGTCAAACTCATATTTTCAAGTCTCTCCTTGAGGAAGGGGGGCATAAATCTTTTTTCAGGAACTGTAACAATGCTTTCCGGATCTAATCCTTCAAATTCCTCATATTCTGAATCTTATTCTAATTTTATTTTAGTCGACTTTTTCTCATTTATATCTTTCAAACACTCCGTTGCTGGTTCATCTTTTTTCTTACTCTCAACATCACCATTATTTGTTTTAAAGGCTCAAACTGTTTTCCTAGCAATTCTTGATAATCTATAAGATTGCTTCTCAAAGATCTATATTTATCTATAATATTTTTTAAAGTCTATTTTCAGGAATATTATCTTTATTACTAAAAAATCTTTTGATATCGCTGTCCGTCTGATCAATACTTATACTGAACATAAAATGAAGGAAAACTAATTATCTAATAAACAAAAATATAAACTTCACATTTACATTAACTTCTGGTCTGTTGGTCCACAGCTGTCAATAAATTTGACGCAAATCTAATAAACAGACATGTTCAGACTTGTTAAAATTACTACCTATTTAATCAGGAGTCGATAAATACTAAAGAATCAATGTGTTCGAAACCACCATTCATAACTTTACTAAACACACACGCATAGACATCTTAGTATTCATAAATCCCGTCTATCCGTGACCTTCTAACATAACGTCCATTGGTCGCTATAAATAAACATGACTGTAATACTACTAAATCACTACTGAAAACCCAGATAATACTCTTTCACTACCCATAATGATATCATCGGCACAACATTCCAGGGAGGGCATCAAATCCTCCTAATCAAAACAATAACAACATTCCAGAGAGGGTGTTGTCCCCTCCGCCGATGCGCCGGAGGTAGATGAACGCAGATCACAACAATAGCAACATTTTACAGGGCCCAGAACCTGAGGACAGAGAGACACCCAGGTGGAGGAACTCAGATCAAAATAATAACAGCGTTCCATGGAGGGCGTCGACTCTACCGCCGATGCACTGAAAATAGGGAATGCAGATCACAACAGTACCAACACTCTACAGGTTCTAGAACGCGATACTAACGTCGCTTTCATAACGTCTAGACTGGATTGTCCAGTATGTCTGGAGTATTTAGTATGTGAATGTACCATTCAAATTACTCTACTGATACTTTAAAAACGTCTAGAATGCAATATCAAGTATGGAAAAATACCCTTTGTTTGAATGGAATGCGAAAATAACGGTAAAAGTTCCGTTATTGTCATTAAGTCGCTATCTCCTATCTACTGTCTATCATTTCCTAAGTCCTAATTAATTTTTTAATTATAGAAGCAAACATCAAAACATCACCTATCCTGATATTGAACATAGTTTGGATATCATGGTTAAGCACTCAACGTAGTGCTTAGTTTATTAAATTATTCTAAGCTTCTGGATGGTATAGAGTTATAGAGTTTTTTAAATTTTATTGCCAGCATGTCAGTTTAATTTATTCTTGCTGGAACTGCTGGTACATTTAATATTTTGTCTTAAGAGGGATTTAAAAAATTGTTTTTGATGAGCAGAATGTTTAGTAACTAAAAACAAATATTTATATATAGGAATATTAAGAAATTTGGTGAGCTGCCAACATTTAATTGTAACTATAGTGACATCCACTGATTACCTGTCAATCGTTTTATTTCCATCCCTTACGGCTATAGAAACAACACAGTAAAACAATGAGAGTTACTAGTGCCAAGCATACAGAGTGGAAGTCACTAAGATATTTTAACACGTTCAGTGCTCAGACGTCTATACACGCAAAACAATGGTCTTCCCAGTGACTCACACGTCTATACACGCACCTTCTACATTCACTTTTCGGTGGAAAAGAGGGGGTTTAGTCGTTGCTTTGAGCATTTATTTTTACGTGAGTAGTTAGTAGACACCCTTCAACAAGTGAAGATCGAAGAGCCGTGAAGAATAACCGCTAGAAGCCGTTGCAGAGCCATTTGAAATTTCATACTTTTTCATCGTTTTTGTGCATTTTTTCCAACTTAAGGTAAGTTTTGAATATATCTCAATTCCTTTTATTTATTTTAAACATTTTTATTCATATCACAAGGGATGTCACAATAATAAATGGAAAAAAAATTACCAAGTTTTAAAAAATGTTTTTTTTTCCTCTTCATTATCTTATGAATGATTAGTATTTTTGTATAAATCCGAAAATAATATATAGTATGTGTTTGAAACATTTCCAGAATGGTTCGTACAAGAGGTGGAAAATGTTCTGTGGAGACTAGAGACGACCCTCGACCTTCAACGTCTTCAGCAGCTGACACGAGAGACGACTCTCGTCCGTCAACGTCTGCTTAGTCTTAGACAAGGATATCGGGTCTCAAAAAACGAAAGTTTTATTCTCCGGAAGATGCCGCAGAGCTGCTCTCCATCCTCGAAAACGAAAGTGACGAAGGATGGAATTCGGATTTGGATTCGGGGGAATCCGTGTTTGGGGACACCGACGAGGAGGACTTGGAAATCTCTGAAGGTAATACAATAATTTTTCCCTGCCAGTTTGGTATTTTTTATTTACTTTTTATTGATACGTCATTATCAGTTTCATTATTTTATTTTCTGTTTTTCTTGGAATTAAAAATAATCGTTACATGTTCCAAAATTCACACTTTAATTTCATGGATATAAATAATAGGACAAATCAATAAAAAAAATTAAACTAAATTTGTTCACAAAAAATATTTAAGAATTGAATCGTAAAATAAGATTTCATTGATTTATTTTGACTTGAAAAAAAAGTTTTATATAAGAATTTGATTTTTTATTAATTACATTTTTATATTTTCAGAATTATTGCAACCGTCTGAGGTCCCAGGTGAAGATCTTCTAACAACGGTGACTTTAACGCCAACAGAAATAGGTACAGAATGTTCAGATATTTATTTATTTGTCGTATTTCTTTTTTTCTTGGGACAAAAATATTTTGATAAATCATTACAAAATTTATCCTAACATTTCTACCAACAAAATCATTCGAAAAAGTTTAATTCAGAATAAGATTTCATTGTTTTATTTAAACTCAAATTATTAGAGTTATTTGTATCAATTATTACATATTTTGACAAAAATATTTTGATAAAATATTACAAAATTTATCCTAACATTTTTTTCTACCAACAAAATCATTCGAAAAAGTTTAATTGAGAATAAGATTTCATTGTATTATTTAGACTCAAATTATTAGAGTTATTTGTATCAATTATTACATATTTTGATAAATAATTACAAAATTTATCCTAACATTTCTACCAACAAAATCATTCGAAAAAGTTTAATTGAGAATAAGATTTCATTGTTTTATTTAGACTCAAATTATTAGAGTTATTTGTATCAATTATTACATAATATTTACGCATTTTTCTATTTTCAGAATTGTTGCAGCCGACCGACCCAACGAGTGACAATATGGTGACTTTCTCAACCCCGATAGAAATAGGTAAACAAAATTCAGATATTTATTTACCATCAATTGTAATTTTTGAAAATAATTTTCATGTTTTTCTTGGGATAAAAAGCTTTATGCTAACATTATATTTTTTTCTAACAAAATCATTAAATTTGAAAACAATATTTCCTTGACTTCAAATTTCCAGAATTGTTATTTTCATAAATATCACATAATATTTACACTTTTTTTCTTTTCTTTTGTTTCAGAGATATTGCAGCCGAGTGAGTCTGCTGGTGAAAGTGTGTTGACCCTTTCTTCAACCCAGACAAAAGTCGGTACACATGTTAGACGACAAAGACATACCAGACAAAGACTTACTGTCCCCCAAGGCCCCATTTACAGTTTTTCGGCAGATAGAACATCCCTTGACGACATTCCTTTCACTCGGAACCCTGGCTTAAATCAATCACCAACTGTCAAACAACCTATTGAATATTTCAACATGTTGTTTACTGCCGAACTAAAAACTTTAATTGTGAACGAGACCAACGACTTTGCCGAAACAAAGAAATCTGGTGCGAGTATCCATGCTCGAATAAGAAGGTGGAAAACCCTAACCATAGAGGAATTCACCATGTGGTTTGGGTTACTTATTCACATGGGAAACATGGTACTCCCCAGAATTTCAGACTACTGGACAACGGACAAACTTTTCAACTTGCCTTTTGTCCGAAGTGTGATGAGTAGAGACAGATTTATGAATATTCTAAACTGTCTCCACTTTCACAATAACCGCCCTCCGCAAACAGAGACTGACCGACTATACAAAATTAGGCCCCTTATCAAGTTTTTTCATGAAATTATGGAAAAACTTGTGACTCCGACTAGACGACTCTGTATTGACGAATCCATGATCCTCTGGAGAGGGAGATTGGTTTTTCGAGTTTACCTAAAGGGAAAGAGGCATAAGTATGGTATAAAACTATACATGCTCACCGAACCTTCAGGTCTTGTCCTAAGGTTTATAGTATACTCGGGTTCTGGTGATCAAGAAGTTGGTGGGCAAGGTCATGTTGATATGGTTGTCCATAAACTGATGGAAGGTCAATTAGATTTTGGTCATTCATTGTTTATGGACAATTATTATAATAGCGTACGACTTGCTCATGAACTCCTTGAGCGCAAAACCTATGTAACTGGGACCTTACGGAAAAACCGAAAAAACAACCCCCCTCAGGTTGTTTCCAAGAAGTTGAAAAAATCTGAAACCACCTCCCTATTTTCCGATTCAGGTATTTGCGTTCTCAAATGGAATGATCGACGAGAAGTGCTGATGTTAAGCTCAGAGTTCAGTCCAGACCTGGTCGATGTTACCGATCGACGAGGACGTGTAGTTCAAAAACCAGAAATGGTGGCTGAATACAATAAGTCGATGGGTGGAATCGACCACATGGATCAACTCTTAGCTTATTATCCGATAGAGCGTAAATGCATGAAATGGTATAGGAAGGTGGCCATTCACATTTTTCATCTGATCCTTACCAATTCCTATATCCTGTTCAGAAGGGATAATCCCAGTTCCAAAATGTCCCTTTATGATTTCCGCCTAAATTTGGTAAAGTCCCTAACAGCTCCTGCTTTTCCTTCTCCATCTGCTCCTTCCAACATTCCCCCTGTTCCTTCGAACCCTCTCTTTGTTCCTTCCCCCGGCCCTTCCTCACAGACAACCACGGTTCTTCATGCTCCCCGACAAAGACCGCTGAACGACAAAAACAAACGACTTTTTTGACGATGTGTAGTATGTTTGAAGTCTGGGAAAAGAAAGGAGTCGTCATACTACTGCCCAGACTGCCCCAAAGAGCCACATTTGTGTGCGCCATGTTTTCGGGAATACCATGAACAATAAATAAAAAGTGCAATATGTATATAAAAAAAAAATGTTTAATTTAGTTTTATATATTAAAAATAGAGTAGGTAGTTTAGTGTAAGATAGGATAAGCAAAATAAAAATAAAAAAATGTTTGCATTGTAAATTTAGTTTAGTAATTCAGTTTTTTTTTTCAATTGTAAATATAAAAAAATATCATTTTTGTAATTTTAATTGTATGTTTAGAATTTATTTTTAGAATTTAGTATCGTATTTTATTTATTTTGTTTTTAAATATTTAATAAACAAATATAACCGAAAACATTGTTTTATTTTCTCCCGATATGAAGTTCCAATAAAACATATTTAGGTAAAAATGAAAATGTATTATATAATATTAAGGTAAAAGGACATAAAAAATGAAAGTTTGTCTCATTGTTAGCGTAATCATTTTAGGATTGAATTATGTAACTAAAAAGTAGTTAGCAAATGAATAACAAACAGGTCGTAATTTCTGTCATACCGCCGTATCTCCCTTCATAAAAAATACATGAATAAAATAACAATCAATAAATATCATTTCAATATTGATTGTTATAATTTTGAATAAATTATAGGTGTTTGTGTTTTATGTACAAAAATTTTTTACTATTCCGAAAATGTTAATTTCACACTAAAACATGTAAAAATGATTACCGAAAATAAAAAATTTAATTAAAATGAATTTTATTATGAGAATAAATTTTAAAAATATGCGGTAGTAGACGCGTTGAGTCATAGACTTGAACAGGACAGTGAACTAACCTACCCTATGGCGCACACGGCTATACACGCAACCCTTACCAGATGCCGCCATATTGTAGTCAGACATAATAGTACCCCTCTCGAGGCTTAGCACTCAAAGTGTTAATTTCTTAGAACATATTTACAATTTTCTTTTCTCCAGTTATGTTGTGTGAATGAATTCCTACATTTCTTATTCTTTCCATTAATTCCCATAATTATTAATGGACAAGGACTTAAGCAAACATGAGTATCAAATAAATTATACGTTTATTGGCAGAACAAATGCATGACCATTGAGACATCTAAACGCTTTAGCGGCCACATTTGGAAACGGTTTTTAATTTCTGATCTTGCCTTATATCAGTAGATGAATCATAGAACATATCATACTCTTTTCTAAAACACAGTTCAATTACAATAATTATTTTTTGTTTCAGATTGTGACAATGTGAAAAGTCAGATTTTAAAATAGACTCATTTAAAAGACGCGGTTAAGCTAAAGAGATAATAAATTCAAATAATAATAATGAATTTAGTAACGTCATTAATAAAAGAAAAATGGATTTTCAAGACAATAGTATAAATAATCATGTTTAATTTTAATGTAATTTAGTTTGTTTGTTTTGTTATGTAAATTATTTGTGTTTTTACGGCAGTGCGGTAAAACGTGGGAACAGTAACCGGAAAGAACGCTTTCGGAAGTAAGAATTTGCCTCATGGTAACGGCAGTCTAAGTCCAGAGCTTGAAGGGACTGGATGTGTTTTGTGGAGTTAGAGTTAACCGCTCAAAATGGACAAGTTGTGTTTTTCAAAGTCGAAGTCTAGTGTTTGGAGAGATAAGATCGTAGAAAGAGTTTCTAGGTTCTATTAGAACAATGTACATTTGATTTTTTGTCTCAAATAGAGATCGAAAGTGTTTTAAAAAATCTATAAAGAGCGTGTTTCAATGACAATAACGTGGGAACATAAAAGACAATAATTTATGTACGCGAGTTATGAATATTCTCAACAACTGGAGAAAACAACTTCTGAACGAGGGAGAATCCTCTACAAGCCGTAGAACTTCAACTTGTATGACATCAGTTTTCTATTCGGACTCAGACAATGTTTTTTATTTAAATCGGCGTTGTGGTATAGACGCTGTATATTATCTGTTTGATTAATAACCTGTATTATGTTTAAATTAATTTTTTGTAAATGTTTATCTATTTAAAGAAAATTTAGTAGATCATTACTAGAAGAGATACTAGTAAAATGAAACTTTTAATTAATGAAAATAGAATCTTTTCATTTTTCTTTTAGAGCTACAAAGTTACTAACTAAAAAATTTCATAGATTAAATTCCTGTTGCAACAATTTTATTGGTAAAAGCATTTTTAAAGATAAAATTAATTAATTTGAAAGAAAGAAATAAAGGAAATATAAATTCATAATTTGTTATTGAAACTAAAGAGGATAACTAGTATTTATAATATGATTTTTTTGTTGTTAATAATAATTTGTAGGATGTTTCTTTGAATGTTTAATAAATGTTTTCTTTGTAACATTTCAGCCAAAGTGTTCTCATTTATAACCAAAATCCACTGTAAGTACACTGTAAAAAGAACTTGCGACCCCAAAGAGATTTTTTCTTTCTTTTAAATATTTAAATTCATTTCTTTTCTTTTTCTAAATTGGTATGCTAAAGCAAACCTGGCGCCCTATAGTCGAGCAAATTAACAAATTAATAACAATTAAAAGAAACTTCACCTTCATTTTTGAATTATTACAAATGTCGCCGCAACTGTGGGCCTTTTTAGTCGAAAGTACAGTGATTTTGGTGATGAGAACTCTTAAAATCAAGGTAAGGACTCTCTCTATCATAATAAGAAAGATTCTCTTAAAGTTTTGTGTTGATTAAGTAATAGATTCTGTTGTGTTAAGTAAAATAAATTAAAATGGGTTTAGAAATAATAAATGTTAATAATAGTGAACAGGTTAGGATAATGATTTTGGTAACTAAAATTTAAATTTAAAACTAAAGACTAAACATAATAATAATAATTAAAATGGAGGGTACAAGCAGTGATCATTTGATGGAGGGTACAAGTATTTATCATTTGATAAGTGAAAAAAATAGAAATAGGATGAATAAAGAATTTGAAGCAATAAAACAGGAAGCTGAGAAATATTTTAAAAATGTAAACAAAAAATATAGATATCGATGGGTAACAGATGACATAGATGAAAATAAGAAACTTAGGGAATGGTGGCTTATAGAAATGGATAGGGAAGAGTTAGATAAACAAGGGTATGGAAGGTTAGGACAAAATTTAACATATAGTGAATTAGAATTAAAAAAGGAAATGTTTAAGATGATAAGGGCTGTGTTTGAAGTGAGAAATGAAACTTATAGAAAAATGGAAGATAGGTTAATAGAAGAAGTACCTCCTTTTACTAGGGTAACTGCAAGTGTTTGTAGTAGTAAAACAGAAAAAGTATGGTATGATTATTGCGAATGTGATAATACAAAGATTGATGAGATTGTGAAAAATAATAATAAAGTAAACAATGAAGTAGATAATACTGAAAATTTAAAAGTTAAGAAAAATTGTGGGGTTAATGATGTTGATGGAAAAGATAAGGTTTCAAGCGATTTAGTAAATAAAAATTGTAATTTGGTAAAAGAAGATCAAAATTTAATTAAAATGGAGGGTACTAATAATAATAATCTAAAGGTTGAACAGGTTAGGATAATTGAACAAGGTAAAGTAAATAATAAGGGAGTAATAAATAATGATCAGAGTATGAGCATGGAGAAAATGTGTGAGATGTTAATAAATAAATTTGAACAATTTAATGAGAGGTTAATGAATAAATTTGATGAGTATAGGTTAGAGATGAGAAAAGATCATGAACAATTTATGCAGGAATTAAGACAAGATAGATTAAAAAATGAGATAATAGTTAAGCCTAATGTAAGTCAAAACGAATCTTTTGAAAATAATAATTTAGAACAGTTGATAGGTAATGTTGAAATTAATAAGTTTGGTGGGGTTGGAATAGGTATAATTAATTCAAAAAACAAAGTAAAAGTAAATAATCTAATAATAAAGGAATCAGCTGTTTATCTTAAAAAACGAGTTTACCATAGGATTGTAGATTTTGAAAAATATGCGATGTTAGAATTTAGAAATATTTTTAGAATACAAGAACAAGAAATTAAAAGTTTTTGTGAAAAAAGTAACTTTAAATATAATCTTGAAAGTAAAAATGTAGAAATAGTAAAAGAAGGTTTTGTACTAGTGTATAAGAATGGTGGGGTTAGAATTCCTGAACGAACAGATGTTGAAATTAGGTCATTAGATTCTAAGATGTTTGAGGGAAGGAGGGGTGATGGTATGCCTGAGAATGAGAAAGAGAGAAGTATTTTGTCAATACTCCGAGACAATAACAGAGGGGAATCCTTTGTTAAGAAAGGTTCTATTGTAATGAATGGGCTAGACAAACTGTCCATGTGGACAGAAGTATTTAACGTTGTAATTAAGTTAAGAAAGCAGGCTATATTTTACAAAATCTTTCACCAATCGGGGAACCATCGAAAGAAATAGATAATTTATAATTGTTGTAATCAAAAGAAAAATGGAACGACGGATATAAATGTAAAGACATTTTTATAAACACACGGACTTGATTTTGAAGAATAATTAATAAAAAGTAGTTAAGATTCTGTTAATAAGTAGTTTTAAAATTGAATAATGTATAGTCTATAGTTTGAAATAACAATAGTATGAGTATTAATAAATAATAATATAAGCCAAGCTAGTATGATTAAGAGTTTAGTTTTAGAAAACGTTTAGGTATTTGCTAAGTGAAAGACGCTAGGTTTATATCAGTAGATAACTCTGAATGTTGTTTATTCCAATATAAATAATTATGAAACGTGACTAGATAAGGAAGTTGGTTCGAGGCAAAGATCCAGTGTAGTGTTGAAGAAATAATATTCAATATTAAATATTCAATAATGTGACAGAGTGAGATTCATCTGTAGACTGTATTGGATCTAAAAGGGTTTCATGTCTTATCAGTAGACAGATAAGGATTGTCTCATATCGAGGGGACTTGTTTATGCTTAAACCAGGCCTAGAATTCCTTTGCATGACATTAAGACGAGATACAGCGTGTGACAGAATTATTGTTCTGAAAATAAAAAAAACTTTTGACGTATAATCGAAAATTAACTTGCGTTTTCAAATAAAAAACTACTTAAATAAAGGATAATTGGCTTTAAATAAAGTAAATAAGAACAAAAGTAGATTACTTAAATAACTTTAATAGAATTAAAAGTAAATTTCTGAGTAAAGAATTTAGAATAAACTTTAAAAATAAAATTTTCGTTTTGAATTTGAATAATAACATCTAGAAAGGATTACATAAACAGAAAATCGACGATGCTAGTAATAAGATTGGTAAAATAAACATTATTTCAACTTCGGATGAAACGATTTTAATGAAATTTTTTATGAATTTTAAAATTTTCTTCGTGTAGATGCATTTAAGGAGTACATGAACAATTGGGAGGATGGCAGGGTAGCGGTAGTCGAAAACATGTCTTATTCTTAGAAATAAGGCATGTAGACAGCATTAAAGGTGTGTTGTGATTGTAAGGTGTGTTTTGGGCTTTATTCTGAACTGAGTAGGAATTCTGCATTTCAACCTTCTCACATCTGAAGATCATAATGCAGACTTCAATGTAAGTGTCTAAAGTTGTAATCAGAAGGATACAAAGTGTAATTAAGTCGACAAGAAGTGTCGCGGATATTGGAGATAATAGGAGAATACACAAGAGACTACTAAATAATTAAAATTTGGATAAAAAAGTAAATTTTGGAAAATGATGAGTTAAAATTTGTAAAAGTTTTAAAATTAAAATGTTTTAAGTAAAATTGAAAGTATTTTTGATAAGATGATGGAGAATTTGTAACAACGGTAAAGACAAAAATAATTTGATATAATATTACATAGAATTTCCATGTAATGATACTTTAGACAGATGATAGAAGAAAGACAAAGAGTAGTGTATACAGAACTGATCAATCTGTATATATACAAAATAAAACCGGACGTGACATTATTAGGGAGTAATTTAGTAAGAAAGATAGTAATTTTTAAAATGTATATAATAGATTAAGAGTAATAATGCTTGGCTTATATGTAGAAAGTATTTGATATTTGTTTACAAAAGTTAAGAATAATAAAATAAGTAATTATATGCAAAATATTGTTAGATTTAAATAATTTGAGATTTGAAAGGTGACTTGTAAAGGAATTGAGTGGTTTTCAAGAGGCATTGCTAAGATGATGATAATATTGAAGTTTTTTGTTTTTTTTATAATGAAATGGTAATAAAATGAATAATAGAGTTAAAAATGTTAAAGTTTTTGTTTTTTAAGGAAGGAGATATAATTAATAAATAATATAATATGAAGAGAATCTATGTGAGTTTTGCCAAGACAGATAATAATTAAGTTTTTTAAGTTTGTGATGTTAAATAATGAATAAAGGAGGTTAAGTTTTTGTTTTTTTTAAAGGAAGGAGTAATAAATAATATAATATGAAGAGATTTTGATGAAATTTATAAATAAAATAAAAGAATTAACGATTTTTAATAAACAATAATTGAATTTGAAATAATAGATGATTGTGAGAAGTTATTTGATAAAGGTGTCTAAAGATTTTGATGAAATACGGTGTTAGCTGGGAAACAATGTAAATTTTATTATTTTTTGAAGTTTTTGTATTTAAGTGGTTGAGGACAAAGGAGATTTTAATGAAGTAATTTAAATGAAAGAATTTTTGAGTTTTATATGAAGATGATGACTTTACAGAATTGTTGAGTAAAGTGGTATTTAAAATGAAGTTGTTCTGTTAATAAGCTTTTATAAAAAGAGTAGTTAGGTTGCATTAATGATAAATTTTAGTTTTTAAGAGGTTTTTTGAATACTGCGATGAAATAAAGGAAATATACGACGATTTTAATGAAATAAAGGAAATATGCGACGATTTTAATGAAATAAAGGGAGATTTGAGGAATTCTACGAAATACGGCGATTATTATGATTTTTAAAGGAAGCTACGTTGAAATAAAGAGATTATTTATACAAATATGTAGGTAACCCGCGAGGTCTGCATAAATAGATGATGAAGAGTTTTTTGGGGATTAATGCAACTTGAATTATTAAAATATGAAAGATAAGATGGAAATAATTTTAAGATAGGATACTGAGAGACAATACAATTGTAAAGAGGTAATTTTTAAATAAATAGATGAGTTTTGTAAGTAATTATATTTTTTTTTATAATAATGATGTTATATTTTTGAATTTTAGTTGAAGAGAGGAGTTTTTGGTAATTGTAAAATCAGTAGCTAACATGTTATCCCAGCGAGACAAAGAGTAATTAAGAATTTGATAAAGAATAAATAATTATTGGATTTAAACTAAAATAAATAATAATGTAAGATGATAATTGAAAAGGTTTAAAGTAAATTGAAGTAATTTTGAGTAATAAGTAAATAATTTCGTAAAAATGTTAATTAAAATGAGAGGTTTTAAATTGTAATTGTGTTTAATTGAAAAATGATTCAGATGAATATCTCGAGTCAAAGGTAGATTTTCAAAGGATGTAGAAATGTCGTCTTGGCAAAGAGGATGAGACGAGAAAAAGTATATAGACGGCTGTCTGGGAGATAAGCTTTGAGTGACGGGATCCTGTCAACAAAAAATGTTGATGGAAAGTTTCAGCCAACGAGGTTGGAAAGGAAACTGATGATGAGTTTTATTGTATAAATAGAGATAAGGCTTGGCACTAATTGATTCGTATATATTTTTTCTTTTTACAAATGAGTTATGATGACTCAAACAAATTGAGATAGTAAAATAGGATTATTAATAAATAGATTTTTTAGTTTTTATAAGAAAAGAGAATCTTTCTTAAAATTAAGTATACTAGGGATACTTATTTTCTTTCATGAGGTCCTTAGCTTCTGAAATGAAATGTCTTGAACATCCATTAATATTTTTTTTCGATTTGAAATATATATATATAAAAGCTTTGTATTCCAATACCTGTATTGAAATACAAACCTTGTGGGGTTTTGTGACAATGTGAAAAGTCAGATTTTAAAATAGACTCATTTAAAAGACGCGGTTAAGCTAAAGAGATAATAAATTCAAATAATAATAATGAATTTAGTAACGTCATTAATAAAAGAAAAATGGATTTTCAAGACAATAGTATAAATAATCATGTTTAATTTTAATGTAATTTAGTTTGTTTGTTTTGTTATGTAAATTATTTGTGTTTTTACGGCAGTGCGGTAAAACGTGGGAACAGTAACCGGAAAGAACGCTTTCGGAAGTAAGAATTTGCCTCATGGTAACGGCAGTCTAAGTCCAGAGCTTGAAGGGACTGGATGTGTTTTGTGGAGTTAGAGTTAACCGCTCAAAATGGACAAGTTGTGTTTTTCAAAGTCGAAGTCTAGTGTTTGGAGAGATAAGATCGTAGAAAGAGTTTCTAGGTTCTATTAGAACAATGTACATTTGATTTTTTGTCTCAAATAGAGATCGAAAGTGTTTTAAAAAATCTATAAAGAGCGTGTTTCAATGACAATAACGTGGGAACATAAAAGACAATAATTTATGTACGCGAGTTATGAATATTCTCAACAACTGGAGAAAACAACTTCTGAACGAGGGAGAATCCTCTACAAGCCGTAGAACTTCAACTTGTATGACATCAGTTTTCTATTCGGACTCAGACAATGTTTTTTATTTAAATCGGCGTTGTGGTATAGACGCTGTATATTATCTGTTTGATTAATAACCTGTATTATGTTTAAATTAATTTTTTGTAAATGTTTATCTATTTAAAGAAAATTTAGTAGATCATTACTAGAAGAGATACTAGTAAAATGAAACTTTTAATTAATGAAAATAGAATCTTTTCATTTTTCTTTTAGAGCTACAAAGTTACTAACTAAAAAATTTCATAGATTAAATTCCTGTTGCAACAATTTTATTGGTAAAAGCATTTTTAAAGATAAAATTAATTAATTTGAAAGAAAGAAATAAAGGAAATATAAATTCATAATTTGTTATTGAAACTAAAGAGGATAACTAGTATTTATAATATGATTTTTTTGTTGTTAATAATAATTTGTAGGATGTTTCTTTGAATGTTTAATAAATGTTTTCTTTGTAACATTTCAGCCAAAGTGTTCTCATTTATAACCAAAATCCACTGTAAGTACACTGTAAAAAGAACTTGCGACCCCAAAGAGATTTTTTCTTTCTTTTAAATATTTAAATTCATTTCTTTTCTTTTTCTAAATTGGTATGCTAAAGCAAACCTGGCGCCCTATAGTCGAGCAAATTAACAAATTAATAACAATTAAAAGTAACTTCATCTCTTTTTTGAATTATTACAAGATCTGATCAATTTCAATGTATTTCTGGGCAATGTATTGATGATTTCAATACTTGTGATGGTATTAAAGATTGTAAAGATGGTTCTGATGAAACTAAAGGATTGTGTTCAAAAAAAATTACGAGGTAAGGAACTAAAGTAATTACTATCAAATTTACATAATAAATGAACTTTTCACTTATTTTCTCACACACTTACTGTATATCCATAAAACAAAATATTAACTTATGTGATAATCGTATTTGACCGCAGTAAAGGTTCATTTTTATTATTTTGCTTGTTATTCGAATTAATTTATGTCACTAACCATCATGTTTCAACAAAATTTGAAAAAAGTTGGTTGAGCCAATTTTGATAAATTACATCATTTATTATATCTCATAGCAGATTTTATTGTTTTGTTTAACGATAGCTAAATACGATTTGTTTAGGTCCTTGAATTTTTGTCAAAATTGGCACATTATTCTGGACTGCACAACACTGCACAGACGACAGATAAATACCATTTCAAAACTACTTTCTTAGGTTCAGGACACCTCAAAACAGATATATTGATGAAAAACTTGACATCTATTTATATATATATATAAGAGCCAAACCCAGGAGTGTGAAATGTGATGCCATGCAATCATGTTACCTAGAACATGTTTTGAACATAAACTGATTGTATCTGATAAGTATGGACTTATTGGGGGAGCAAGTTTTTTTTACATTAAAATAAAGAATAAAAGTTCTTAGAAACATATGTCTCTAAATACTTTGTTTTTCATCTGCTGTGTTTTTATACAAAATATATAAACAATAAAATGGACAATATATTGAGTTTAGACTTGGTATACAGATTTTTTATGTAATCTATTACCAGTAGACTATACCATAAAGACCATGAATAATTTGTACATTTTTCAGATAGTGGTCAGTTATATTTAGTAATGTTGAATATTAATAATATGGTTTAATCAGAGATTTGCCATCATTTGTTTTATATGCATAAAAACTAACGTATGGCATTTTGAAACTATAAATCAACTCACACTATCAAGTGTAAAGCCTAGCGCATAAAAGAGAAAGCACCAATACAGCCTAACCTAATCTAATGGTTTAGAGCCATATAGGAAACTGAACTAAATCTATAACCTAAGAAAAAAACTAGGGCTGAACAGTCAAACCTAAGACTAAATATAAATGTAATCAGATAAAACCACCACACAGGACTATACTACAAGGATGCAAGACACTGATTGTTAAAGGGGTAGAACCAAGAAAAAGTTGTCCTAACTGTTTACACAGGTAAACAACCTTTTTTCCTTCTCATTCAAGAGTTTAGAGGTCTATCATGCCATTATTCTCATTTGTAGATTTCAAGCGCCAAATTTCAGACTTATGTAGTAGATGATTTTGTATCTCTATTTTCAATTCAATTTTTATTAATGGAAGCCTAATGGCCTTATTTCTAAAATGGTTTTGCTGATAGAATTGTCTGATAGCTTTATATATGAGGTTTCAATTAGTTTTTTGTTTAAACAAGTTTTCTTTCTCAGTGATTTTTTCCTCTTCTCAATTAAATTTGTGATTTTCGGATTAAATATGTTTGGCTATTTTCGATTTATCTATTAGGTCTAATTACATGTTCTTTTTATGTTCACTAATTCTTATGAGATCTTTTTGTTTCACCAATATATTTTTTTTATTATTGCCTGTCACATTCACATTTGATACTGTATATACAGGTTTTAGTGTCCCGAGTGCCATTTTAGTTTAGAGGAGATATTGCCTATCATAGAACAATAATGGTTTCTATAACAATTTTTAAATCATTTATATAGCTTCTGTTGTTTTTTAATTGACTTACAGTCAAACATAGACCTGTATTTAATTAATTATTTAGACAAAGCATGTGTATCTTAATTGCTTCTCTCTGCAGGAGGTTCCAGACTATGTGAAAGCAGATTGGTGTATTATCAATTACTGTCAAATTCACATTTTTAAAAAAATGAATAAGTTATATTATTGTATACGGCTATAACCTTCTGATTTACTATTGCTATCTATGAATTGATAATCTATGGTGGTAATTTTATGTGTCATGTTGTTGGCTATACTGTATCCTCTGTACTATGTTCTTTTGTCAACTCTTCTTTAGAAATAAGTGTGTTACTGCTTTTTGTTATCAGTTCAAAGTAATAAATACATATAAATTAACCCATAACAATAATTACAAGTGGTTATGGGCTCAGGTGTATGTTTTATCGGTGTAAATTTTCAGCTTTTTGGGCCTAAACCTTTTTTTTATTACAATGATTTTAAACACGTAATTAATGACTCTGGAATAATTTAATAACATATTTGAAATTGGAATAATACCAGTTTCTTAAAAATCAAATTAAATCACTAGTACTATACCCTATTATATTGATCTTAGTCTGCTAGATTAAATTTTAGTGAGTTTATCATATTGCGTTTCTGTTATTGGAGGATTCGTAACCAGGATATGCTATCAATTGTAGTCCTCAAGTTCACCTTACTGGATTCTAGGTCGACACCGTAAATTTTTGAGTCCCCATTTCACCCACTATGGGTCTAATAACATATCTTATTATTATATCATAATTTTATTTCTCAACCGATTTCATTAAAATTAATTTCTCATTTATATTTTATAAGGCTGGTTTTATATTTGTCAATCAAATAATATTCCATACATTAAAAAAACAAAAATAAAAAAGTTAAAAAATTTAAACATTTTGTGATTGTTTATTTTTTATTAAATGTTATTTTATAATAAAATGTTATACTCTACAACATATAGATCAATAAGTAGTTAGCATAAAATTAATAACAAGACAAATAACATACAATCAAAGTACCTAATTAATAATTAACGTAACTATAAAGTTAGTACTGTATACATAAACTTTCACAATAATAAACAACTCTATAATACACAACAAGTATCTAATAAAACAAATCATTTAAGTAATTGCAATTAAATATAAATAAATGTTACGCTCAAATATTTTCAATGTCTTATAACAATTACTATTAAGAAACAAAACGTTAAAGTAATTGCAGTTAAATATAAAGAAGTGTTACTCTTAAATATTTGCAATATCTTATAACAATTACTGTTACCAGTTGTTAGTAATAAACTAGTTAAAATGTAATGAATATTATTCGCCACACAATGAAATGGTTTAATAATTGCAATATTGAATTGCTTAGTAACTTTGAACTTGAGTAATAATGTAAAAAACATAAATAAATTTTGAAAACTGTTTACATCAATGGTTATACAATGGAGTCCCGGTTATCTGCCATAAACGGGCCGGCGGAAGGGTGGATAAGCTAAAATGGCGGATAATAGGGAGGGTTGAGTAAAACACAAACGGATTACACAATTAACGTTTGTTATTTATTTAGTAAACAAAAATAATGTATAGATGTAATACATTAGAAAAATCACACATTATTATGGCATAAAATTACGAAAGAGTAACTTAAGAAACATGAAGAAGAAATATAGTATAGGCACTAAACATTATAAAACGTAGGCTTACAATTACTGTACCGTAAATAATGAGAAGATATATAAGCCTATTGTAGTAATATCATTGTACAGGTTTATAGCTTTCAGTTTACTGATCAAGTCTCGGCCATCTTCAATTTCTTGTATCATGGTTGGTAGAAGGATTCTTTGATAGTTTCTTTTAAGTGTCTCCAAAACACCTTGGTCCATAGGTTGACATATGGCAGTTACGTTTGGAGGAAGGAACATGGCCCTTATTTCACCATCTTTACGCTCATTGTCATCAGGATGAGTCGGCGCATTATCTATCAGTAAAACTGCTTTTCTAGGCAGATTGTTGTCTCTTAAAAACCTCTCTGTAGAAGGTACAAACTCTTTAAAGAACCAGTCTTTAAAAATGTCACTACTCATCCATGCACTTTTTTGATTAAAATATTTTACAGGCAGAGCATGTTTTGAAATCCCCTTAAAAGCTCTGGGATTCTTAGATTTTCCAATCATTAAGAGTTCCATTTTATGGTTTGATGTAGCATTGCTACAGGCCAAAATGGTCACTCGCTCTTTGCTCTGTTTATACCCAGGAGCTGCTGATTCGCTTTTAGCTGCGAGACTCTTACTCGGTAACATTTTATAGTTGAGACCTGTTTCGTCGCAATTAAATATTTGGTCAACTGTCAAACTTTCAACTTCAATAAATGATTGAAACTTTTTCTTAAATGCCGCCATTTCTTCAAAATTTGATGACAGTTTCTCACCACAAATAGACAGCTGGCGAATTCCATAACGTTTTTTCCATCTGTCTAGCCAGCCGATGCTTGCTGTAAACTCTTCATCTCCTTCTTGAAATTCCTTTTGAAAGTGCAATGCCTTTTCTTTTAGGATAGGCCCAGATATAGGCACCCCTTTATTCCTAAACTGAACAAACCAAATAAATGTACAAAGCCTCGCTAGTTTTTTTCGTAGTCACTTTTTTTCATTGTTTTTCTGTCTTTCAAGTCAATTTCAGTAACTCACGAGGAACACCATTTTTCTATTTCTAATCGGTTTTTCCTCCAATCTCCAACCGTACGACGACCGACACCATAGTCATCAGCCACCTTCTGCAGTGTTTCCCCTTTATACAGTTTTCTCAATGCGTTAAGTTTTTCTTGCATTGATAAGACAACCTTTTTCCTTTTTTGTTTTTCCATAGCTACGATTGAAAACAAACACTTAATCCCTTAATACATTCACTAAATCTAATAAAAACTGTTAATAATAAACGGTTAGTGAACAAATAACCTTACTTTCCACTGAAGACACAAAGAAACAGTACTTTAAGCGCGGGAGCAAACAAGCAACAAGCAACTGAAGGAGGTAGGCAGGCACTGGAAGAAAGACAATGTTGGGGGGACAGTTCCCCTCCATGCTAAATTCCTGCAGTACAGTCAGTAACATTGGCAATAGAGCACGAACAGTCACACACCCGCTGCACACGTTATCTGCAGACTATTTTTAAATGTAAATTTGTTCCGCAAATTTTTTTATTATTATTTTTTTTTAAATCCCGATTGTTTGGCGGATAAAACCGAATTGTGAATAAATGAAGGGCGGATGACCGAGATTCTACAGTATTTGGCATTATATAAAGTATTACAAAATGTTTTAAGAATTAACATGTTGTTAGTTTTAATAATATTATGAAACATTAAGAAAAAACATGCTCATCTGTGGTTAAAAGCTGTATTCCTCCGCGTCTAGAGTGGTTTTCTTTCACACCACAAGAAGGCAGCCATGTCCAAGAATGTTCGAACCTTTCTGCCAAGATAAAAACTCTGCAGATGTTAGTCCATGTTCAAATGGAGCATGATATTTTAATAAAATCTGTATAGTTTTTGTTATAGAGAATCTTTTTCTTGTTATATATATATATATATATATATATATATATATATATATATATCACCTTGTTTTTGAGAGTCTGTAGAGCTCGCTCTGCAGATCCATTTGTAGCTGGGTAGTTAGGACCATTTAATCATTGTTTAATTCCAGGGTTCTTTCAAAATGAAGAAAATTCATCTAATGTAAAAATTGAAGCATTATTCGTGACTACTTATTCTATTATTCCTTGTCTTAAAAATATCTCTGATAAAACTGAAATTGTAAAGCGCAATGTGGGAGTTTGTACACACAATTTCACCTCCATCCACCTTGTAAGACCATCAATTACAACAAAAAGATAATGTTTTTGAGGGCCGGCATAATATATACGAATGCGACTCCCAGGTGTGCCTTGGTTCTTCCCATGTAAGAAGAGGAACTTTGAATGGATTTTTCTTAACTTGTGAACTAGGAATACAACTTTTAACTAAATTCTTTATATCTTGGTCAATACCCTTCCCAAAACATTATGAACGAGTTAGCATAGTTTTCATCTTGATAATTCCTACATGTGAAGAATATAATTCTTTAAGAACATTAGGTATAAACTCTTTTGGATTTATAACTTGACTGCTCTTCATTAGTATCCCTTCATGGATGGTGTACTCTGAATTTAGACTCACCACTCAACAATTTGGCTTTCATAGATTGTAACTCTATGTCTCAGTTAGTAAACTCGCAAAGCTCTTTAGTAGTAATAAGTGTGACACTAGTGAGAAAGTTAATTTATCTTTCATTAACTTTATAATCATCATTTGTATAGAAAAATTCTGTTTTATTAATTTGAAGAGGTTGTCATGATAAATAATCAACATTTTTTGTGAAGCTGAGGTGATTTTTTTCAATATCAAAATCAAACAGTAATTATAAAACAAATTATTTAGTTCAATGTTTATCACAAGTAAGCACATAAATTGTTCTCAAACATAACATGAAATGTATTTTAGTACAAAGCATATCAGGGGGAAAAAAACTGTTCAATGATTATTAAGGTAAATAAATAAGTTTTGTGTTTTGTAAAAAAAAGAAAAAATTATAATTAGTATTTGACAAAGGCCTATAGTGTGATTAAAGACATTTTATTATTTTTTTAATAGAAGAAATAAGAAGTTTTTTTTGAGAAATATAATGTGATTTAAAGATTTTGTGTTGAAAGAAGAGATTTAAGTTTTTTTGCAAGAAATACAATAAAGTTTAAAATCATAATTGATTTGTTAAATGAAGAAGTGTGGAAGAATAAGTGGTAAAGATTAGTTTACATTGATGAATTTATAATAATGAAAGAGGTTATGGTATCAAAGTTGAAGAAAAAAATCTTTATAGGGTTTTTTTTTATAAAAAAGAAGTAATTAGTTGTATTAAGAAGTTGAAGTGGTGATTGCGCGACCCTTGGGCACGTAAACGTTACTCGAAGCTGACGCAACAGAAACTTACAAGCTTATTATCCAAAAAGTAGACATACCTGTATAGTCCACAGATGTGTTTGTTGTTTTATTGTGATGAGTAAATATTTTTAAAGTGTTTTTCTCCACAATAAAGGAAATTATTGTAAGTACAGTATGTATATTTTCATTTTTTGTGTTTTCTCTGGCTAACACGGATTTTTGTTATGTCGGATCGGCCGTGGTGCCAGCTAGTCCGACTTAACAAGGTTCTACTGTAATAGGATTGATTAACAATATTGAGAAATGTTCATTTAAAAAAAAAAGTTATATATTGAGTTTAAACCCATTCCTGAAGGCAGGGTTGTAAGCGAAAGAAGAACACAATACGTCGATGAACCTAAAATGCTGTGCTTTGATGATTTCGGGTTTATAGATGACCTACCAAAATATCTAAGTAGCTACCAACAAACACTTTGACTTACAAGTTTGAACAAATGATGAAAGTAGTGATTTATGTTTGTAGGTGTCATAAACCTTCATAGTGTAAGTTAATGTTATATATGATAATCTGAAATATTAATATGTAAAATAAATAGTTTAGGGACTTCGACCAAACACTGGGCCAGGTCACTTTTGACAGAAAAATTTTCATGTTAATTTCCTTTGTGTTTTGATTTTTGTAATAATTGATAAGATAATTAGGTTATGAAATTGGATGTTATGTTTTGTTTTAAAATAATTTCTGCTTTTTGTACGCATGAATTTAGAATAGTTCAAATTTAAAGAAATATTATTATTAAAGGAGATTACTTAAATACTGTGAACTATTAAGTAACTATTATAGTTGTAAGATTTATAAATATTGTAAGAGTCTCAATAAGCTAAAGGGTAAAGTCATTCAAGAAAGGGGGTAACAAACACTCTTGCCCTGAAATTTGATGATTTCTATATGGAAATTAGAAAGAGAGTTTTTATATTTTTGAAATTGTTAAATAAGAATAAATGAAATTAGAATTGTTAAATCAAAATTGATGAAAGGTTTTTTTTTGATGCACTACATGTCCTAATGCTTAAAACATGTATTACATCTGGGGGGGGGGGGGGTTCTGTAACAATTTTGATACAGTAGAACCCCTCAAACTCGACCCCCTCAAACTCGACATTCCGTCAAACTCGACAGGGCCAGTGACAAGGAGCATGGGATTTCCAAGGTCATTCACTGCATTGTTTTACGCCATGTGCGCCTGCCAGATGCCCGGAGGTTGAGGCTTATTACTTTTGTTTATACAGTTGTGAGGGATGCTCCTTTGTCTAGCCACTTTCTAATCCTACTGTATAGTAGAAGCCAAAGTTAAAGATAAAGGGTCCAGGTAGACCGGGACAGCCCTAAATATTTGTTGTCAAAACATTCATATTGTTGTGAACCCAAGCGCCTAACCACCCGGATGCTACCGGTCATTAGCACCGATTCCATTAAAGTAAGCGGCAAGTCTTTTGTCATAACAATTATTCAACGAAGCGTCGTAGAACTATGATTCAAGTTTTGTAATAAAGGTCTTAACTATGTGAGAAAAATGACCCGACTCTTAATTATATGCGATCAGCAGTTCAATTTATAGCATTTGTATTGGACCGTGTTTGGTATGGACATTCTTTTTCTTCGGCGACTTCGAGATGAAGCTGCCAGACGTCCAGTCGAAAATGAAAAACAAATATCAATCAAAAGTTTTTTCAAACAATGCTGACTTTGCTCTAATGTTTTTTTTTTTTTTTTATCTAAAATTGTTTTTCTTTAAAAATATTTAATGGACTGTCTGTTATTTACTGTAAATTTTATTACAGCATATTAGGATAGGTCTTTTTAGTTTACTAAACCTATTGTACAAGGCCAACACTTTTTAAATCTCATTTGACCGATCGATAAATTTAATTTTAATGTGTGATTGAACACACTATTTTTTTGTTGTCAGGCAGGGACTTTTTTGCAATAAACGTTTAATCATTGATAATCAATAAATGTACAGTTATTTAAAATTTTTGAGTATTTGTTGCAAACCTAACCATTAAATACCAAAGTTCCGTAAAACTCGACAACCCCCAAACTCGACAACCTTAAAGTCCACATTATGTCGAGTTTGAGGGGTTCTACTGTATCTTTATGCTAAGATACATTTGATTGAGAGAAATGAAATTAATTACAGATAACATGAGTAATCCATAAATGTAATAAAATTGTAAAAGGTTTTATTGCATGGATTATTTGCGTTCAAAAAATGATAATAAAAATTTAAATTTAGACTGACAGACAGGATTTCAGAATGGTTAAACTTATAGAACAAAGTATGTGTGTTATTTGGAAAATTTATAAAAAAATATTAGTTTAAAATTTCATAATTAAAATAATTATAATAAAATTAACTAAATTGGTATGTTTAATAAAATTAAGAGAAGGTTGAATTTTGTTAAGTGATCAGAAATGAAGTTGTCATAAATGGACTGCACATTATAGACCAATGAAAAGATAGATAGAAGTAGTGGGGGAATGCATAAATGATTCTAGCAAGAACAAGGAGTCTCTCGCCATTATGATGATTGAGGAGAGCGTCATGTAGACGGTTAGATAAACAGTAAGGCTGATTGCCTGAATATTTAGTGCAATGAACAGTGTATATTCCATGGTTTGATACTTTTATTTAACTTTGAATCTAAAACTAAATTCAGTACAAAGTTACGCCATGGTTTAGCATAAAAGGAACATTATAATTGGTAATTTTGTCTTAAAAAAGTAGAGGCAATCAGTTTAAACTATGACGTTGTAAAGTAATGTAAGACATTGTTTAATAATAGCTAACTGAATTGTTCGAACTTTTAATTTGAATTTGATCGTAAAGAATACTTGTAACATGAACTATTTGAACATTTGATTTTGAATTTAATCATTGTGAGTACTTGTAACAAGAACTAATCTCTCTCTCTCTCTCTCTCTCTCTCTCTATATATATATATATATATATATATATATATTGACTCACTCACTCATCACAATTTCTCAAAAACTACTGAACGGATTGCAATGAATCTTGGAATATAGCTTCCTCATAGATAATAGGTGCTCACTAAAAAATCTTTTAAAAAACTTTTGCATTTAAGCATATTAAAAAAAAAAATCCTAACACATAGGCCTATTTTTATTTAGAAATTCCATCAGGGCACCGCCCCACTGGCCTTCAAAACTCCCTTAACACTCACTTATCTATATGTTAACCCCATACGAAGGACGGGTACTCTGCTAGTTTTAATATTTATGAAACTTATGTCTAATAATTTAGTCATGTTATTCACTGTACATATTTCAGAGAAAGTAAAGCAAAAATGGCTTGACTAGATTTTGTATGTTTAAAATATAATTAGAACTTGTTAATAAATGATGTTGTATTTCAGAGGTTTTCATGATCATTTAGTGTATCTAGTACATTTTCCCGTAATTCACAACCCAAGGTAAAAAAGAGTAAATTTAATAAGTGTTTGCCTTTCATCACAAAATGGCGCTCAACAAGTAACAGTAAATTCATCCAAAGTGATAAATTAGATTTTTTTTTTTTTTTTTTTTTTTTTTTTTTTTTTTTTTTTTTTTTTTTTTTTTTTTTTACAAATGTAATAATAACATGTTTTTTCATTAACAAATTTTTACATTATTACAAAGTAACTAAACTATTAGAACTATTAAAATTTTACTTTTGAATATGCACTTGTGATTTTAGAATAATGACACCTTTTGAGACTATAAAACCCATGATATTTATGTTGTATGAACTAAATTAAAGTTTTTATTATAATGGTTATTTTATTATTTTCCAAGGTTAAGTTAAGTATGTACGATTTCAGAGTGTTCAGAATAACTTGAACTTTTATTTTTGTATTGTATTGTTATTCCAAGTGAGAATGATAGTAGGGCTTTCAAAATAATTATTTTCTTAACAATCATTAAAAAATAGATTAAAATTACAGTACAAAATGATTTTTCTATAAACTCATTTCACTCTTTGACCTACTCTAGTATTATGATATTTTCCAGCTGTCCTAAAAACTCTTTCCGTTGCGAATACGGAGGTTGTATTCAGCTTAACTTGAAGTGTGATGGTACGATAGATTGTCCTGATGGCTCTGATGAATACTCAGCTATGTGTTTTCCAAACAGTATGTATTTACTTAATTATTTGTTCATTAGTACGGTTATTACTTCTCTCTATATATAAAATGCAACATCTTTCTCTCTATAAGCTCATAACTATAGAACAGCTCATCATATTTTTGTGATTTTCATTCTTATACAGGTATGATATCTGACCTCGTTTATCCTTTGTTTGATTCAAATTGATTAAGTAATTCCAATATTATAACTATATTTATCTATTCTGGATTGAAATTTTTAATAATGATGGCTTCTTCATATTATTAATATGGTTTAACCGAAAGTTTGACATCATTTGTGTACCGGTATATAAAAATAATATACGATTTTGAGACTTATAATAGTTTATCATTGTATAATGGGGGTTTATCATTGTATATTTTTGTAATGTTAATAGATTTTATCAGGGCCGGCCCGAGCTATACGCTAACTACGCGGCCGCGTGTGGCGCCGTGATGCGGGGGGCGCTGAACTAGGCGTATAAAGTTTAAATCAACCAACAACAAACATTCTATATCTGGCATAAAATTTCCGCTTATTTGTCATTTTGTCAGTTACAGTTGCCAAGCAATTCAACGAAATAATATTAAAAAAGACTGAAGTAATTGGCCTATTACTAAATCAAATCATATAACCTATTACTGATTAATAATAATCAGTAGTATTAAGAGAATATCTGTCAATCTGTGTTTGTGCTAATAGTAGTGAACTTGCGAATTATTTAGGGCTGTGGGCGGCCGTAGCCGCCGGAAGTTAGACCGAGCTCATCGTTCAACTTACACCTTACACCCCTTGACCCCTTTCACGAGTCAGAAATTGATACTGTTTCAATCACAACTACGAAGTAAATGTTTTTCACATTTTAAAACATGCGAAATATTCAGCCACACCACTGAGACTGAGTTTCCTATCGATTTTGCAATCGAAACTTTGAGTGCTTTGAAAATAAATTTTGATACTCGTTTCTCGGACTTTGATGCCATTGCGAATCAAATTAAGATTTTTCAGAATCCTTTTGATACTGACATTGAAACCCAAGCCCCGGAACTTCAAATGGAAATGATTGATCTACAGTGCAGTGATATAATTAAGAACAAATATCAAAACTCATCTTTGTTGGAATTTTATAAGAGTCTTCCACTGACACAATTTGATAATTTGCATAAATTTGCTCGTGGGCTGTTTTCTGTTTTTGGTACTACTTATTTGTGTGAGAAGACCTTCTCCAAAATGAAGTACACAAAAATTGTTTACAGATCTAAATTAACTGATGAGCATCTTAAATCTCTTTTAATAATTGGTACAAGTAAAATTAGTCCACAACTACAAACTATTGTCAGTGGAAAATCTCAATTACATAAATCTCATTAGTATTTCATATGTCATTATGCTTGTTATAAGTTATGTTATATTTAAAATGTTAGTTGGATTCATTTCAATAATTTGTTAGTTATTATATACTGAAGTTAAATTTTCTGCATATTATACATGTCTTTACTCATTACAATTCTGTGTTTCTTTATCCAACTTATCACAAAAACAATAACAATAAGCATACAACAATATTATGAGTAGTTAGCCCATGACCATATCAATGTAGATGTCATGTTAATAATTATTCAACATAAAATTAGAATACTTCAGTAAACTAAATTCAATTTGCTATAAAAAATATGTTCTCTAAAACGAGTTTTCAAGTATTCTAGATCTCCGCGGGCCGGACAAAATCTGTCCGCGGACCGGATGTGGCCCTCGGGCCGTAGTTTGGAGACCCCTGCTCTATTATATTAGACTGTACTCCCGATATTAGCCACACAGAACAAATGACGTTTGTGGTAAGATTTGTGAAAACTGTAGAAAGTGAAGAAGTCTCAATAAGGGAGCATTTCTTAGGCTTTCTTCCTGTTACCAATTCTTCAGGTGAAGGCCTCACCGAAGTATTACTCAAAGAGTTAAAAGCACGAGACATTACTTTAAAATCCATGAGAGGTCAGGGCTATGATAATGGCTCCGCAATGAAGGGAATACACGTTGGAGTTCACAAGAGAATCCTTGATTTAAATCGTAGAGCCTTTTATGTGCCATGTGGGAACCACTCATTGAACTTGGTTATTAACGATGCAGCTCTATCGTGCAACAGTGCAGTAGAGTGTTACAGTACTATACAAGAAATCTTTAACTTTTTTTCAAGTTCTACCCAAAGATGGAGTATTTTTCTCAATCACGTCACAACCCTCACAGTAAAACCACTATGCAATACTAGATGGGAAAGCAGAATCGAGGCACTGATGCCTTTGAGATATCATATCGAAGAAGTATATGATGCACTATATGAAGCCTCTCAAGATCAAAAACTTGATGCATTTGGAAGAAACTCAGCCTTAGGACTCTTAAAAAAACTGCAAAGCTTCAAGTTCTTGTGTTGTTTAGTGACATGGTATGAGATCCTGCACAAAACAAACATGGTCAGTAAACTATTGCAAAACGTCACAAATGACCTGCAAAGTTCTATGGATCTCATTAAAAGTGTGAGATCATTTCTTTGAAAAGATGAGATCTGATCAAGGACTTAACAGCTTGATAATAGATGCAAAGGAACTTGCAGAAAAAATCAATGTGCCTGCCGAGTTTGAAAAGAACATCAAGTCCGGCCAAGAAAGGTGAAAAAACAGTTTACTTATGAAAGCGCAGATGAAGCACTAAACTATGGAATGGATGCCTTTAAAGTCAATTTCTTTTTTGTTGTGCTAGACAGAGCAATATCCTCAATTAAGGAGAGATTTGAACTAATGGAAACTCATAGTTTTTCTAGTTTTAATTTTTTGTACGATATCCCAAGTTTGGACAAGAGTGTTAACGATACAGATTTGAAAACAGCTTGTAAACACCTTCAAACCATTTTGAGTGATGGAGAAGACTGTGACGTGAACGGAAATGATCTCTTTGATGAACTAAGAGTGTTTTCACCAATGCTGCCTTCTGGAAGTCACCCAGCAGGAGCTCTAGCGTGGTTACGTGGATACTTTTCCAAACGTTTTTGTCGCATTGAGGATTTTGTTAACGCTCCCAGTGTCAGTAGCCAGCGGGGAAAGAAGTTTTTCTAAGTTAAAACTCATTAAAACTTATTTAAGATCTACTTTGAGCCAAGAACACTTGAATGGGCTGGCAATCTTGGCCATTGAAAATGACATATTGAGTTATTACTCAACGAGTTTTCAAAAGCAAAAGCAAGAAAAATTCATTTTTATTTCAAGTTTTATTTGTGAAGAGTTCAAATTACTAATAAAATTGTAACTATATGTAATGATGATGGCCTGTAAATAATTATACTTCTGGTTTGCAAGTTTTTCTTTTTGTATTACTAAAACATACCTGGCTTCTACCTTTAATTTCTGGTTAATATTAATATGTGTTACAGGTGCACTGATTTATAGTGGTTTGATTAGTGGGGGGGGCGCCAATATGTTTTTTGCTTACACTTGAAAAAGACCTAGGGCCGGCCCTGGATTTTATATACAGAAATTATGGCAAATGTTCAATTAAACCATGTTAATAATATTTATCTGCACAAGTAAAATAAAAATTTCAAGAATTTTAAACATATTTTATGCATTTTCTTTAATTTTCAGTAAACCACATATTTTGTCAGTGTCAAAGCTGGTATATGATTTGATGAACTTTAATTGGAACTAATTTTTTAAAAATTGGTAGTCAGTAGTTTCCTATTTGATCAATTTTTACTGTTGAAAAATAGTAAATTCATATATACAGGGTGTTTCATGGGAACCCTGACAAACTTTTTGAAACGGTTCCATGGGTCAATACAAGGAAAAAATGTTATATAAAGATAGGTCCAAAACCTATTCGTTTCATATTTACAGCCAAAAATAGAGTTTTTTCAGTTTTGCTTGTAGTTAAGGCATTTTTTGACCTCTAGATAAAAAATTAGTGATAATATTTTGATAAAACCTACATGGTTAGTTAGTGGAGAAAATTCTACAGTTATATCATTAGTTGTAAGTACTAAAATGAGGACTTTTATTCGGCAACAGCACTTTAAAGATAAAAATTTACTAAAAAAATTAGTACTCAAAAATTATTTTCAATTTTTAAATGGCATTCACGAGAGATCCGATGGACCATTATGGCTGCATCTTTACCAAAAGTTGTAGAATTTCATGTAAAATAAAGTTATTAGTTAGATATGTTTAGTTTTACAAGTAACTTTTATTGGTGTATTAATAAACTGTAAGCTAACACAAATTACAAATTACCTTTTAACTGGTGTATGATGCAACATACATTATTGTTTGTATGATATGAATTCTAATAAATTTAAATAAACATTATTTATCTTACAATACTATTTACTGGTTTTTAACATAATATTCTTTAACTAAATAATAATCAATAATCTTAATTAGCTTATTTCATTTTTTATTACAAACATTACGGATTTTGTAATGGGAGTTCTAGAGCAGCTGTTATTGAATATGGCAGAAGATTTCCTAATAGGCTTGTCCCAAATAGACAAGTATTTACCGACTTACATTGCATTGTCGTTTGAGAGAGACAGGTTCATTTGCTAAATTTAAACTTGAAGGCATTAATCAGACTTTGTTTGATGTAGAAGAGTGCATCATTGATTCGGTACAGCAAAGCCTAGGTACTAGTGTGAGGAGGCTTTCAAAGCAGCATCTGGTATCCTCTTCTAAGATTTGGAGAATCTTAAATAATTAAGGTTTGTATCCTTACCATTTGAAGAAAGTGCTAGCTTTCACGCCGGCGATAATATTAAAAGGTCTGAGTTTTGTCGTTGGGTTGCAGCAAATCATCTGTTGGTCAAGTTAATTCTTTTTACAGACGAGGCTCAATTCACCCGGAATGGTATTAATAATTCCAAGAACACTCGCATAAGGGCCAAAGAAATCCGCACACCACAGCATTGACTGAGAGTCGTCTCTGAAAGTTCGTCTAAAGGTATATCTGTAGAATTTTCTCCACTAACTAACCATGTAGGTTTTATCAAAATATTATCACTAATTATTGATCTAGAGGTCAAAAAATGCCCTAACTACAAGCAAAACTGAAAAAACTCTACTTTTGGCTGTAAATATGAAAGGAATAGGTTTTGGACCTATCTTTATATAACATTTTTTTCTTGTATTGACCCATGGAACCGTTTCCCAAAGTTTGTCAGGGTTCCCATGAAACACCCTGTATATATATTTTTTTATATACAAAAGGATTTTACATACACACATATAACTATAATTTGGACAACAAGGAGAGGAGAAACAGATTATTTATTGTAAAGATTTCTTATTGACATTTTAATATAATTAATTAGACATAATGTTAAATGAAGACACATGGAATCTGTAGCAGTGGCAGTAGAATTTTCAATACTACCTTGTCCACTATGCTTCTCCCTTCCATAAATCAAAGTCTCCCCCTCTTACATATCTCATAGCTCATTTTACACCTCACATCACTTCATTTATAAAATGAAGTCAGTTTCTCATAAATAAATCTCATAATATTTTTATTTATGAGTCTCTCTGTCATTCTGTCTGACAGCATACTCGCGAACTGCTGATTTGATTTTTATATGAGTTTCTTTTCTGACCTTATCTGCTCACATTTTAATCTGTATTTGATATAAATTGGTATTTAATGAAATGTTATTTAAAATTTAAAGATTTATTGCATCAGAGATTTCAAAATTATAATTGGTTATAGTTTGAATGTTGCTGTGGAATGTGACTCTGAAGGGTATAACTATAACACCACGATCAATGGAGGGCTACTAGTTGAGTATACAGACTTTTACACATTTAACGATAAACCAAATAAATTAAAAGAATGATCATTACGCTGTTGTTAATTATTGCGACTGATGGATGTGTTTACCATTCATCACTCATGCTTATTTGATTGTTAAGGAACATGTTTAGATTTTGTATCATTGTTTATAGAGGCCCTAATTATTTTGGATATTCATTAAAAAGATAAAGAGAAAATTGTATATATTGTTTACAAGTATTGGAAATTTTAGTAGAAGTAATTTCACGACTATTTTTCATACATTTGACTTGGGAAGGGTGGCTACATAGTTTCACTTCTGATATTTGTATGAAGCATTGTCTTTACCTTTGTGGGTTTAGCAGCACAAAGGACTGTGCCAGAACATGTAAGAACTAAAGATGTTGATTTAGTCATTGTAACTTCCTCTTGTGTGAAAATAAAGTTTTTGCTATAGAAATTTTTTTTTTTTAAATTAGTGATTGAAGTTTCTACAACTGTTGCTCAATTCTAGTGATACAAATTTAAGATTTACACACATTTTCTTAAGCTAGTATTTTATATTCATAAGTTCTAAACAAGTCATGATTACTGGGAATTAGAAATAAAAATTGTGTGGAAAAAGGAATAAAAATAATGATCAAATTATGTGGCCGTGTTAAAAATTGTTATATGGTTGGGGGGGTGGGGAGGGGAGTGTTATTTAAAAATCAAGTGCAAACCTCATCACTCATCATCTGTATTATTGTATATTTTAAAAACTATATATTTTTAAATAAAATCGAAACATAAAACGCATATGTTTCAGGTTGTGGCAAAGTTAACTACAAAAGTAAAGTAATTACACATATCTTCAGTGGATATGAAGCAGATCGAGGAATGTATCCTTGGGCTGTAGGTCTGTATAGTGGAAATTCAAGAGAAGGATGGATTTATTCCTGCGGAGGTACTCTTATTAATCCTCATCTTGTATTAACAGGTAAATACAGTTAAAAAAATTCCATAGGTAAATTTTGTAACAGGAAATCAATTATTAGCCACAGAAATTTGATGAACTACCTTTATCTGTACCTTTTATGCCCTTGATATTAGTTAAATATTTTTCATACAAACGTATATACAAAATCATAAAGGTAAAGTATTAATCATAGTTAAAAAGTTAATCATATACTAGTTAAAAAGTATTAGTATTGGTTAAAGAAAATACAATTACTCATGTAGAGGTCTGAAACCCTAATTCAATTCATAGTAGCCACCTCAGGACTGCATTCCAGCTGTATGGTATTGTTGGAAGCATATCAGGAACCCCCCTTTACGAATGTAATATAACTGGGCTGTTTCGTTCCGAGTAATGTCTTCTTATGATTCAAATACCTTTCAGAATTTCAGGTTGCAGATGAATAAAAAATTACAAGGACCAAGTAACATGTGAAATTGACATAATTTTCAATAAAATCCTAACGGTAACCAAATTTTAGGGACGTAGATTTTGATAAGTTTTACAATATACATTCATAATTTCAATATTACCTATTCACTATTAGTTTTATTTCTTACCAGAGCTGTGCCAATGACAAAATAATAGAAAAAAGAAATTAATTTTTTTTAAATTTAATGATATTTGCTAAGTTTCAAGCGGCCATTGTAGAAGGAATACTTGGACTAACACTATTCCTCCTCCTTTTGCACAATAGTTATAGACAACAATCATGACAACATCAGCACTATCTATTTCTAGCTCCTACGTATCACGAATTACTAGCCTAAAATCTCATATTCCTGTTATGATTATATACTCTACCTTTTCTACTTTTCAGAAAGACGAATTGTCAAAACTGTACTTTTCATAGCCGGTTCTGGCGAGTCCTTAACTTTTAACCTCCAACTTGTGATAACTTAAAGTGATATGTTGGTGAGACAAAACTTGTTTTTTTTTTTTAATTTTTTTTTTTATAGAATTTGTATATAATTGTTCACACCTATTTGAATTGTGTTATGTTTTGTTGTTCACTAGATTTTATTAATTTTTCTCACTCTAATAAGTGTGAATTAATGTCACGATATAGAACTCTTGTTTAAACAGGTTGACAATAGACATTATTTTTTTCTTAAGTTAGTTACTATTTGTCATGCGACGATAAGAGATACTTTCATCTGTGTGGAACTATATAAAAAAAGATGATCGATCCTGTTAGGGAATAAGTTAAGAAATTCATGAAGGAACGTTTATTGAACCAATCAATAAACTTTTATTGAAGGACAGAGCGAAGTGTCATAGATATTTTTCTAAACCAACTAATAACGATGGTAGACAGTTTGGCATTGTACCTCCTGGAATAGCCAGGGATTTGTGCTATTGAATATTCATCGCCCCCTACGTATTTATTGCCCCTCTTAAACCCAAATCGCCCACTTGGGGGCGATCGCCCCCAGGTTGGGAACCACTGCTCTAGAGCATGTTCAATAACATTAGTGATATGATGAACCTGATTTATTACAGAATGTTTCTGCTTAAACTCAAACTATAAGGAATTAATCTATAATCATCAATAAATTATCTCAGTCTTTTAAGCAATATTTTTTCAAATAATTTTGTAAATTGGAAGTAATGACATGGGTTATATATTTGGTATATATACAGCCTTTATATGAATTATATGGAAACATAATTTTATGGCTTGCCTGATTTCGGTAACGTAATAATTTCTGGAACCTTCAAGATATCAGGAATATGTGCAACTCGATAAACTGGATTAATAAGATATGTCAGCACAACTACTCTTTTTTCGAGGCAACTTTTTCAATATGTCACCACCTATGATTAAATCAAATCCTGGTGTTTATATTTTATTTATACCATTTTTATCCTAAGCAACCCTCTTTATTTCTTTTGCAATAACTATGGTAATTTCTTTTGTCTGTAAATTATCCGTAGCTTCTTACATGTTATTAAATTACGTTTGCTTCAAAGATATCTGCTAAGTAGTCAGGATTGATCTCAGCCTTTTGTTCGTTATTATAAGTCCATGTACCACATTCCTTTCTTATTGGAGGAATTTTTTCTACATGTCATTTTTATTCTTTTAATAACTTTCCACAGTGAATATTCTGTTTCTTCATTGGGTCTTAAATTTAGTAAATAAGAATTGTTAGATTCTTCTTTGAGTTTTTATATCTCTCTTTTGAGGGTTTGGATTTTATTATTAAAACAGTTTTTTCTGCTTGATCTCTTGATTGTTGCCATCTTCTTCTGGCATTTCATTTATCCTTAGAGTAATGAACTTATTATCTTTAGTTCTATAAGTAAGTTCTACAACGAAAAACAACACTTTTTTATGAGTTACTCTGTACGCTTCCCCTATCTTTTTTATCCCTTGGGAGCGTGTTCTTGAGAATACTTTTCTTAAATACAATATATCTTACCTTTTAAATAGTAATATTTCCTGTTAGCATAAAACAAACCTGTGTGGATAATTATAAAAGATAAGTCTTTGTTTTCGATATTTAGAAATTAACACTCCTTTATTTTATTTTTAATAAAAGAAACAAAATCAAATTTCTTCTGACAAACAAGATAACTCAAAATTTTTAACTTATATAATTATAAAAACATAAAAATATTCCTCTGACAAAACTTATTATTTTACTAATTTAATTTGTTTGATAGCAGATAGGCAATTAATTAAATTTAAAAGAAATTTTTTTTTAACGTTTTACTTTACTCTGTTATTTATGAATTTATTTTCACTGGACACTAATTTCTCAGTTAACAATCTAATCAGTTGTCCAGGTTTATCATACACATGTTTTCCTTATATTACTTACAATAAAAAAAAAATATCCTCACACAGATATTAAATTTCTTAGCCTAAACGATTTTCATTAAATTATATTAAAAATTCTTATCCCAGGAAAATCAGTAACCTTATTGAATTGGATTTTAACTTTTGGCCAACTTTGCCCGAATAAGAAAAGAAATTTAGAAATTTCTCAAACCTTGATTGCCGTCTTGAAGATCCTGGTAATTTTGTTCCTGTATGGTTAAAATGGTTTAGTCCTCTGGTGTCTGGTTGCTGTGATGACGTTAAGATTGATCCATGTATCTCTTAGTAAGTTTCCGGTGACATGTTAATTCCCATTAAACACTGGATGTTGAAATTTTCACACTTTTTACGGAAATCACTGATGACTCACTAATTCCACATTTCACTTTCTACACTTTTGATTTTATTTTTATTAAAAAAATTTTTTTTTTAACACTGACTCTTTAACATTTTCCAAACAAAATTTTTTAATTATGAATTTTAATTATATTCTTCTTAATTAGTTAGATTCACTGTTCTGTCGGGCATAGTAACCCCTTACCACCTTATAAAAATTTATTTTTCAGAGTCCTGTCGGGCATAGTAACCCCCTTACATTCTAGTAAAAATTATTTATGAGAGAGCTGTTGGGCATAGTAACCTCTTACATTCTATTAAAAAATTATTTATGAGAGAGACTCTTGAGAGCCACAGCAGCTATATTTATAGCTTGAAACTATCGTATTCTATTATCAATTTTTTCCCTTTTTGGGATTAATACGATAGTTCCTTATTTTCCTATTTATGACGTTACTTTTGCGTTATTTTTATTTCTAGTGCCTATGATATTTATTTATGAGTTATTAACAATAGTTCAAGTCCTTTAATCCTTTGTTTGAATTATTGTAATTTAATTAATTATTTTCGTTACTTTAACTATCCGTTGGTACGATAGCTCCTCCCTTTTCTACGTCACGAAGTCCTGGAGTTTGGAACTCTGCAGCTCAAAACTTGCTACTGTAGAAATCTCTATTGTCTTTTCTTTGAACTCTTCTAGCGGTATTCCTGAGATAATTTTCACTTTTCCTTGGTCGGCATTTTGTAGTCCTTCGCGTCAGCTTTGACAAGAATTTCGCGTGATGTTTATCAGTCCGCCCGTTCTCCCGCAATTCCTTACGCAACGATCGACGTAATTTTCAGTTTTTATTTTTCACACCTTTTGATTTACAGTTTTAAAACTTCACCATTTTGTTGAGTTTCCGAAATAAATACACTGGCTGTAACGAAGATGCTGTCAGACTTTCCTGTCTTACATAATTTCGCACTCAACTTCACACTTTTTTGTTTAGGGGTTTATTATTTACTGATCACCCTGGGACTTACATATTCTTTAGCATATATGATTTTAACCATGTTTTATTAATTTTGAAATTTTATCTTTATTTGTTTTCACACAAGGGTGTGAAAACCATAGTCTTTCTATTTTATTCAAATTTTGATTTTTTACTTTAATTCCTTGTTAAACTTTAATCTTTTCACTAAACCTATACAACACACTTTCAAAATTTATTTTTATTTAAGTTTTATTCAAGTTTCAAATTGTACCATTTCATCTAACTTTTTTTAATATTATTTTTTTCAACAATTATGCAAGAATCTTTTATTCTTAGAATTCTTCATTTATTACAGAATTACCAAGGTTTTTTGAATTTGATTAATTTTGAAATTTTTTTAATTCTTCATTTAAATTTGCTGTAGCACATGTTAGTTTATATGAAATAACCGTAATAGATCTGTATTGCGTACAACTTGTACTACAATTGCACATCCTTTAACATTATTATTTCATATTTTCATAATTCATCAAATACGAATTTTTTATTTAAAATCTACTGACATACGATTTTACTGTCAAAACGAGTAGGCGAAAGTTGACTTTTGACCTAGCCATAGGTCAGTTTCACCAACTCGCCCTGAGCAGCAAAGTTGGTTACAATTCAGCCAAACCTTGTATTAGGATTATTTTTTGATTTTTCTCCTTTTTGACCAAAATATAATCCCATACAATGAATTTCCGTTGTAGTACCTTGGTGTTTTTTGTAGACGCTTCCTGACAACCTTTTCTGCTTCTTCATCCAACTGTATGGTTGTTCTCAAATTAATTTTTAGATTATTTTGCTTTGGAGATCATTTCTGAAACTCTCCCAATCCGAATATTTATTAACTAGCACAGGCCTTGCTTTTTTCTTAATTATTTTTTACTCAGCGTCATGATAACCGCTGTATGTTTAGAATCGAACTCAAGATTCTCTTTAATGTCAATAAAGTTGAATGATGCCTTCCTTGTTGTAAAGAAATCTAATAAGTCTGGATTCTCGTTTGAATCAGAAGGCCAGTAAGTAAGGTTACCTTTAGAGGAAAAATTACATCTGGTCATGCTGAGTTCCCTGACTTTTGTGGTTGTCAGCCTTGATCCCTAATGAAGTTTTTGACATTACAGTCACCTCCCACAGTAAATATTTTACCTGACAAGTGTATAAAAGATATGTACTCCTCCTTTTCCAAGTTGTATTTAGGTGGACAATATATCGCCCCCCTACATTTTAAGTTTTGCTTGGTAGATTTCAATTGATTTATAGAGTCTTTTATTATGACTGTGCTGCCTCCTTTTGCATGATTATCCGAACGAGTAACATAATCCACTTTTTACCCTGTTATTTTTAGAAGAGACTGATTTATCATATGTGTTTCTGTATCAGGGACACATCTATGAGTTTTGTGTTGACAAAAATCTCAAATTCTTGTTTCTAATTAAGAATACCATTTGTATTTCTTGTAACAATTTTAGGTCTTTCTGAACCACTCGTGATGTCATTTGAATGGTTGTTCCAATGCCCTTGGCAACAGTCTCTCAACTGTTTCAAAAACTTCATTAGTCTCCATTTTCTATTGCATTAACTGTCTCAGATTGTTCTTCACTTTGGACAGCTGGGACTGACTCAGTTTCTTTATTTTTAGTCAATCATGCATAGGATAATTAATTTTTAACATTATTTGGTATGAATATATTAGATTGGTTCTTTGGGTTTTCAGTTCTGGAAGTTAAATCACTCACTTTTTTGCAGCTCTTTGGCAACTATGCAACCTCTACAGCTAGCTGAATGTGATCAGACACAATAAGTATTAGGTCTAAGACATTTTAAACATTAATACATCAATAATGTTTCCATATTATAGTGATAAAATGATCAAACTTGGAAAGGATATACAAAGTATGTATGGTATTCGCAACCGCACTGTACCTAAAACAACAACTACTACAGAAGCTACTACTATCAGTACAACTCCTTCTACTACTTTTATTCTTAACACCTAAAAAACCAAGCTTGTGTAATGTTTTAATATGTTTTAAATTTTAACGTAGAATTAACGTTTGTCTACATTTTATGAAAATTAGTTTGTATATGAAAAAATCACAAAGTTAAACAATGATAATTGGAGACAAAAATCACATTTCTTAATGATAATTTCATTTTATTATTTTTATAAAGTATTTGTCATTTTGAACTTCACATTTCTTTCAAAATTAGTTTCAACTACCGGTATCTAAAATATATCGCAAAAATTCCTCAATTATTTAAGCAATTCAATAGTTTAAAATGATCACAAAAGTTACAAACCAGGACAAAAGAAAACCACTACAAAAAATTATGAAATAAATAAATTTAAGTAAAAGTTGTACATGAAATATACCGTTAGTATAACTGTTAGTTAAAAAATCTTTTACTGGATAAAAAAATTCTTTTTAAGATATGATTTTAATGCAAATTTTAATTTGTTTGATTCATAAATTACATCCCCAGGCATACATTTAAAATAAGTTTGATTGGGAAGAATTCAATTGAAAATTGAACCTATTTCTTGTATGGTAAGTATGAATATATTCGCAAACATTTTAAGATCTGATCTGTTGTTTTTTTATATACATTAGAGATTTTGTTTTTCAATTAGCTTAACACGTTAAGTGCCAAGCCAGTTGTGCCACTTTTATCATACAGTGCCAACTTAAATAAACAATTTTAATAACATAACCTATACATATATATATATATATATATATATATATATATATATGGTCTTATGGTTATATGGAGAACTGATTTTTTGAGAAATTATTTTACAAAACATTCAAAAAAATGATCGGCCGATCGGCCCGGCATGTCATTTTGAATACCATATTTTGTTTGGAATTTGACGTGTCGGGCGATTGGCCGACCGCACTTTTGATAGATTTCCTAGGATAATTTAGGTCTGTGTTGTTGGTAACACATGACTCAGTGGTGGGAAACACCAAGTCGACATGGTTCAAACTGGAAAGCGGGATCGAAGAGGAAATGTCATTTTCAAGCCTCTTGCGATAACAGAGTACAATGAGCAAAAACCCGGCATCGATGTTGCTGATCTAATGTCGTCGTACAACTCAGCACTACGAAAGACACTAAGATGGTATCATAAAGTTGCAGTACATACATTTACTATTTGGCACCTACAAATTGTAAATGCTTGGCTGGCTTACAAAAGCAATGTAGGACCACGACCGCAACACTAATACTTGTCAATAACAGATTTTAAATGCTTTCATTTTGCTTTCAAAATGCTTTCATCTTACAGTTTACACAATAATAATATAAATAAATGATTTTTAAAAAGTTAATTGTAAATAAATAATATTGTTAAACAGTTTTAAAAATTGCTTTCCAATTTTGTAATTGTTCAATGTTTTATACAAAAATATGCAAAATTTATTATTTTGCTTATAGTAATAGTTAACTTTTATACGTTTATTTTTAAAAAATATAACAACTAACTGTAGAATATTCTAACTGTATATTACTTGTTTAATGCATTAATTCATAATATCAACTGAAAAATTCGCTGCCGTACCGATCGGTACGACGAAATTAACATATTGTTGAGGTATTTTATTTGGTTGTTACACAACACTAGTTAAAGATAATAAAATGAAATATCTACGACTATTAGCTACAATCTCCTACTTTTCACTTAGTGGATGTGTTTTCCGCTAGGTTGCAACACTTCCTGATAAAAGAATCTAAAATAAAATCTTGCATTGACGGCAGTGTCGTACCGATCGGCCGACACGCGACTTTAACTATGAGTTGATTTATATTTATAATTTGTGCTTATGTGAACATCTCTTACTCTCACATAATCTATAATTCACTCTAAGTGTTTGTCCTGATCGGCTGCCTCGTCAAGTCTGCCAAAATAAATTGTTTTGAAGCATTAAGATGTCAGTCGTTAGAGCAGTAAAAGTGAGTATTGCTGCTTGTAAGTTGAAGTTGAAAACCGGTATGAAAAAGAGTAAAACCATATAGTTACTTTATGCACCATAGATTGTTAGGTCTATTATGGATTATTTGAACAGCGTCATCTTTTAAATACCATGGCATTTTAAAGAATAATAAATAATATTTAGTCTATCAGTCTAATACTTAACACTAGTATTATTTCAAGTAGAATAATAGTATGTAATATTTGTGAAAAATTGTTACCTAGGTACCTTTTCTCTTACTTATTGCAGCTGCCCATTGTGTTTATAATGACAAGACAAGTACAATCAACAATTTGTCTCAACTAAAAGTAGGATTGGGAAAAACCTACGTAGATTGGAATGCAAACGACGAGGGATCGGAAAAGCGTGACGTAAGTAGCACAATGAAAATTAAATTAAAAGTAATTTGTTATTTTAGATAATCATCTACCTAGCACACAGACTAATAGAAATAATTCCTCCAGTTTACTAGCAGCTTATCCACAAATCAGGCTTCCACCTATAAATATTCCTACCTCTTCTGACAATTATGAAGAATGAGTCGCTTTCTCAAATTCATTTGCATCACTTATTTATAATAAGACTTATTAATATTAAAAAATTGCATTATCTAAAATCATCACTCAAGAGCGATATATACTCGTGTACATGTGATATATACAGTATACACTCATGTAATTGATATATCCTACAGTTCCTTTCAAGATTTTTTTTTTTAACTCGGAATATAGCCAAGTTTTTGACATAAATTGACACGGAAAGGCGTGGCACTTTGTTTTGGGATTATATATTTCTGTTTGTGTATATAAATTGTGTATACAAGTTACAATATATGTGTTTTTATTTCTAAAGTTTATTTTTTTTGAGTGAAGTTATAGTTTTTGAATGGTTTATATTTGGGATAACCTAGAGGTAAGTTATAAACCTAGGCCTAAAAGCAAATTTTCTTATATGGATTGTTTTATTTAATTATACAAGTGCATAAGTGTATTATACAAGTGTATATGTGTGCTATTGTTTGTAGAGTTTATTATTTTAGTGAAATCTAGCTTTAGATAATTACAAGTTAAGCCTAAGTTGTCGAGGTAACAAAACCTAACCTATATTCTGTCGTCCACTTTTACAGGAAAACATTATTTTTATTTTGAAAATTTTATAATTTGATTTTTTTTCTACCAATTGTTATTCACATTTATACTAGAAAACGTTTGTAATACTTGAGAAAAATGTAAAACAAAATTTTCTATGTTTAATTATTGGACTTTGAAATGAAATTTAACCTTAGATTTTTGTGTTTTTTTGTTCTTTGCCATACTGACTCCAAAATTATTTTTCAAACTTTTGTTTCATTACACTACTGAATTCTATGAACCTTTCTGAATATAATGATATATTGAAGTTGGTTTTCCATAAATATTACAATATTTGGTTGTGGTGATTACTCACCACTTCCCCTCTCCCCTTCATGATTCTGGCCATATCCGCCCGTTAGCTGATAAGCCAGAGTAGTACTCGAGACAGCTGTGAGTCAAGTCCTCTGCCAGCGTTCTTGTTACATTCATTATAGTGCCGTATTATTATCATGCCTTGCTAAACCCAAAGGAATAGGGCCGGTACGGCCCTAGGGTTTATATCAGGGCGTATCCGGTTTTTGGGCTATCGTATAATTATTACTAACTAACTATACTATACACGGCTACGTTAGGTCCTGGTATAGACCGACATTTTGTTGCAATACAGTGTAGCTAATATTAATATTGATTTCGGTATAATTCTCTTATTTTTAGTTAATTAGTCTGTAGTAATACTCGTCAAAAATGGCTAGCCTAAGTTGAGATTCGTCCAGTGTACTTATATTAATTATACCATGTGATCGGGACCCGGTAATGCATTATCAAAGTAGATCCATGTACCACCCAAATTGTACCCCCCGCGGCAATAGCACTATTCTCACTACCGTTGCATGGTGAATTTTTGAAAATACATTCAACAAATTCACTTTTTTCGTAAAGCAATTTCTGTATTTTTGAAAATGTAACAATTCTCCCCCCCCAAATATATTCAATGTTAATTTTCTTCGTTTGTTTAAAATTTAATAAAAAAATATTATTTTTATACAAAACCTAACTTATAAGACATTATTTTTCTCAGAAAGATGCATAGAATTCATCTACGTAATAATTTTATTTTTTTAAATGGTTTTGGAGTAAGTATGTTAGAATGTCAAAAAATGAAGTTAACATTTTTCAGAAAAACCTGTATCATCCAAAATCAATAGCTTACCACCTCTTTCCAAGATATACAAAAGTTTTGTGTAATATTTGTGAATATATTTAGAAGAAAAAAAAAGTAAATTTGTTACATTTTCAAATATATATATATATATATATATATATATATATATATATATATACGCAAAAAGGGGTTTTGTTAGGTTTATTTTCAAAAATCACCAAATATAGTTACATTTATGGAAAACACAACTTCTATATAGGCCTATCATTATATTCAGAAAGGTGCATAGAATTTAGCTGTGTAGTGAATAAAAAGTCAGATGTAAAAAAATTAGAGTTATAATATCAAATAGCCAAAAATCGGAAAGTAACGGAGGGAAGAATTTCACAGAAATGGTAATGTACACCATACAAATTTTTTTTTTGAATTTTTCAACTATTACTTGAGATTTTTAATATATTTGTGGATAAAAGTTGCTATAAAGAAATATCAATTTATAAAATTTTCATTAGACATGGTTCATTTTTACGTAAAAAGTGAATATTTTGTAACTATTTTGAAACATTATTTCATATTATTATTATTATTATTATTGAAACATTACCTTTACAATGATATATAATACATTTTGATAATATAATATCTACTAGGATAAAAGTTGAATTAGAAAAAATGTAATTTTTAGCTTGTAAAAATGAGTTAAAATTCTTGATTTTCATTAATTTTTATATAATAAAAATTATAATAGATAGAAGGATTTGAAAAGCACAGATTGAAAGAGAAAGATGTGATCTACAGAACAGTGTTATGTTCGATCTGTTTGACAGAAATATCGAATTCGGAATATTAGATAAAAATGACGTTAGTTTTGTTAACAACTTGTTAGGGCAAATCTTTGACATTATGTATTAAAAATATGCGAACTTCAGCAATTTTTGTAATATTATTTATAACGTTTTGTGGTATTTTATTATTTTTTTTGCATGATTATGCATCTACGGAACATTAGCTTTCCAACAGTATTTTATTTATTGCGATATGACGATTCTATGTGGGCGAATTGTTGAATTGCAAAATACATGTTTTCGGGTCGTTAGATTAAACCATGCGTCATCGAATGACCCGAGTTTGGGTCGCTCCGCAGTTGAAGGGTTAACAAAGGACAGGGAATTGAGTCTTATAAGCACTGAGAATAACCCTGCCGACTTGGTGCCAAGAGGAACTGTAACTGGGAATCTGATCTATTCACACACTTATGGTGGAATGGCCGCCACTGGCTAAATGAAGCTAAATGTAACTGGCCAAACCTCAACACATACGGTGATCACAAAAGATTTACCTGAACATGAAACAAGTAAATTTGTCTATTTTTATAGCTACTGAAGAACAAAGCTGTAAAGACATTTTAGATGATCTTATAAACAGACCGTTATCATTCAATACGCTCACTAGAATTTGACCACATTGTATGAGATTTTTTAAACCCTAACTCCAGAAAAGAAACAAAAAATACTAATACGTTAGAATTTAAAGAAATTAAAGAAGCTGATAGATTGACAATCAAGTTTTTCCAACAGTATTTCTTTGCAAAGGAACTTAAGAGCTTATCTACTGGTATTACATGTTGCTCATCTGAAATTTCATCTTTGGGTCCATTTATTGACAAAGATATTATAATCAGAGTGGGCGGTAGGATCAAGGAATAACGATTAAATTGTGAAATGAAATATTAGTTCCTGTTCCGCCCCCAAAAAAATCATCTAATTGTTTAATAGCAAGACAAAAAGATCAAAATCAACTTCATTGTGGCCCACAAGCTCTATATGCTCTTAGACAAAAATACTGGCCAATTAATGGGCATGTTCTAGCACTATGAATCACGCATCAGTGTATGAAATGTTTTAAGGCCAAACCAAGACACAGCATAAGCAGTAAGTACAGTATTAGCACAAATTGCTAATTAAGGAGTACTTAATTCTCGCCCCCTAATGTCTATGTGAAGTAACCTTTCTAACATATCCGTTCTCACACCACCACACTTCTTGATAGCCTCTGTACTTACAACTCTTCCAGACTCTTTTTTTGCAGATCTTCCAGAGTCTCGCCTATCATGCTGGCAATCCCTTCAGTGCCTTAGTGAGCATTTCTAGCAGCGATGGTTCCATGAGTACCTTAATAATCTACAACACAGAAACACGTGGAAGAAGGCATCTCCTCCATTAAAAATTGGAGATTTAGTGATTGTGAAGGAAGAATGACAACCTTCTATCGAATGGCCTGTAGGAATAATCATTAGTCTACACCCAAGGAATGACAACTTGGTGAGAACAGTGGAGACAGTAAAAACCGAATTTATGAAAAGTGTTTTTTTAGAAACTGAACATTTTTTCTAAATCTAACATTTTATGTTAAATAATTTCCTAACGTTTTATGATTTTTATATTTGTTTTCTTTCCTTGGAAGAGATTCTTTCAAGGTAGGTGATATGTTGGTACAAATAGTTATGTATAATAGTTATGTATAAACAGCCAACTGTTTGCTAGCTGTCTTATAACAATTATTGAAGAAAATCATGAATGCTGATCTTGAACATTTTTTTTTTTAAATCAAAAAAAGGAGTTATTTGTTAAACAATACATTTTACCAATTAATTAAAAAATGATTTGAAATGCGGGAAAGCAAATCTAAGTTCATATATGTTTACTTATTACATGATTCCATTATTCTAATTTGGATATTTTACAATGAAAATTGTACTTCTTACAAAGGAACAATAAACACAAATTCGTCCTTGAAAAATATCATAATACCTAGGAATGAATACAGAAGGTACACTGGGTATTACTTTTACATGCTTTTGATAATGAACACAGTGTTGCTAAGTTATTAATAGTATGACCAATCATTTACAAGGTTCTATATTCGTATTTATAGGGTTTTGTATTATTGAAACATCATCTGATAGTATGCAATTTCGTGTGTTTAGGTTCAAGAAATTGTGGTGCCACCTCTTTACGAAGGCAATATAACTAATTATTCTCAAGACATTGCTATAATTGACCTCAGTTCCAGTGTTAAGACTTCAGATGTTATTATGCCTGTTTGTTTGGACTGGGAACTCAAATTTCAACCAAAACCTGGAATGAGTGGGACTGTAAGTAAAATAAATAGTTTAGTTAGACATGTAAATTCTGAATACATATCACTGGCTCATTCGTAAGTTTTACATTTAACAAAGTTTACTCTCTTCATGGGAAAAAATAAATAAAAAACAATAAATTAGCTGCATGTAAATCATTGAAACTGATAGAGACGAGTACAATTGTGTGATGTTATGTGTTAAAATAGAAACAAATATTATAGTTAGTTATTAAAACACACACACACACACACACACACACACACACACACACACACACACACACACTGTGACGATATAGTAAGGATGAAAATAAACTTGGGTGAATTCATAGTACCCACTAACATAAAAAGAGTCAAAAGAACAACTAAATGTAAAATAGAAATAGTAAGGTTAAAATAAATTAATATAGATGGATAAGAAGTGAACCAACCAATAAACTAAAGTGATTTAAAAAATAAACAAATAAATGTGAAAGGCTAAAGGACAAATAAAAAATAAAAAGTGAAAGAAAAATAGTAGAACTTTTGACACGCGTAGTCGCTGAGTGTAGTAAATTGTATGGAAATATCGGAACAGCTGATGAAAATAGAATATTCTGATTGGATAAGAAAGAAAAGGGAAGAACTAATTTTAGCCGCGATATATAAAAACAATGCGTGGCAGTTGTAAAGAGGATTTCAGAAAGTGCAGTTGAAAATATCAATACTAATTGAACAAGCCAAATTAAAAAGAAAATATTTTGAAACCATCTCTGTGAGAGTAAAATAAGCCTGAACTATAAGTATAATGAACAATTAAATAATTAATAATAGAAACATTTAGAGATATAATATAAGCATAATAGTAAATTTAGAATCTTGAAATTTTCATAAATTAGGACTAATTAACAAAACCAAGGAATTTTTTAAATAAAGCCACGTACCAGAAACCCGGAATTAAGAGCTATATATATTATAAATTTATTTAATTCAGGACAGTTAAAGTACGGTAATAATTAAACAATTAAAATGAAATGACATGTAATGTAAAAAAGTAAAGTGAATAAATAATTTGTACTAAGAGGCTAACTAATTATTGTATCTTAGTCAATATAATTTAGTTGAAAGGTTGTTTAATAAGGTATTAAAAAATATTAGTAATAAAATAAAAAGCACAATTTTTGTGAAAAGGAAAATATTACAACACACACACACTGCCGCGAATGCCCTGGACGACTCTTGCGAGCTCGAACCCCGCTTTGGTTCGTCACTTGCCGCGAACCCTACGTTGGACGCCAATTGCCGCGAACCCTACGTTGGACGCCAATTGCCGCGATTCTCCTTGTCGATTGAAACGCCACCTGCCGCGAACCCTTTTACTCATGCGCCTCGAACCTTGCTTTGGAACATCCTTCGTCAGGAGTTCTTACCTCTATACAATCGCGGACAAGACCAAGATGCTCACTTTTACCCTTTTTCTAATCAAAGCTATTGCAAACCTTGGCTTTTGTAAGTATGAGTTTGGTCTCATTAACTTACAATTTTTTAATTTACGAAAATTCCCTGAATTTTATTTTATCGCTCACTGAATTTATTACTTTCCTTTTCACACTCTCTTTCTCTGGGGAAGTGCCTTTTGGAAGAAATCGGCTCCTGAATTCTGATAATAATTTCTTCAAAATTTTATATTTATTATATTTTACCAGAGCACAGTTATAGTAATTATCTTAAAAAAGCAATGTTAATAAGCAGAATGGTAAAGAAAAGAATTAAACTTGAGAATAAAATTTTATGTCTTATTGTGTAATAATTCTATAAAAGAGCCTTTTACTGAATAATGAAGCTATTTTAAAAATTTAAAAAAATAAAATTTTTTGAACTTGAAGAGTTCTTACGTTATTTATTGAATAATGAAATTGAATTTAATTATAGTTAATTAATTAATATTGGGCGCCAGACTTAATAGTCATTATTTATCTAAAAGAAAGAAAAATTTATTAACTTTAAAATCTCTGGGGTCTAAAGTTCTTTCATAAGTGTACTTACAGTGAAATCTGGTATTGTAATGAGAACAATTTTGCTGAAATATTAACATGGATTTATTAAGCATAAAATCATTTAAATTATACATATACATTCAATATGTATATATCCTACCATTTATATTTAGAATCTCTGTTTTTAAATTTTAAAAAATATATTTTGCCTTGATGAGGCTTAAATTCTTTCTTAAGACTTTATATTAATAGTTGCAACTCAAAACAAAATATTTTTATAGTGAGTGTTTTATATTCTCACATAGCAAAGATTATGATTATTTTAAAATGAAATTAAATACTCTAAATTTACTAATTGTTATACAAAAATTATTCATTAGAACAATTTAAAAAGGTTCATAGAAAAAAGTTCTATTTTATATAAAAATGTCTATGATGCTTTGTTACCGCATAACCGATCCTGTAGGTTGAAAAATGTCCTCGTGGTAGGATTCTCTCATCTTTTGTTGCAATCACCTTGTAGACTCAATTTATATATTCGATGCTCAATTGTCCTTTCAAGTACACAATGTTGTACAATAAATTCATCACTTTATTAAAAGATATTGTCCAATACTCTCCTCAAACTCCAACTACGTCCTACCACGTTAAAAACTGTCTCTAACCTCGTTAAATCATCTCTATCAATGTTCTAAAACTTCTTTTAGACAAAAAACGTCTCTCACTGACTCAAATGTCATAATAGGACTCTACATTAACAATTTTCGTTACATTTTTGAAAAAGTTTCTCTCTACGTCTGATCACTTCAAAAACACAACCTTACTCCTCTAAGCTCTGATCTCGACTGACTGTTGCTAAGCTAAGTTATTTGCCTCCAAAGCGTCTTTCTCCCGCTATTACCATTTTGGCTATTACGAATAGTTCACACACCCCGTAAAACACATAGATTATTAAACACTTGTTATTAATTAAACTATATTATACTAAAATTAGACATGGTTATTTATTCTGTTGTCTTGAAAATCTATTTTTCCTTTATAAATGAGTTTACTAGTTTTAAATTATTATTTGAATTCTTATCTCTACAGTTTAACCGCGTCTTTAAAATTATTCAATATTAAATCTGACTTTTCACATTGTCACAATTGATCTTCAACACAGATTAAAACAATGTTAAAATTTTATAACACAACAATAAACAACAAAATATTTTTTTTTTTTTTTTTTTATATTTATTTATTTCATTTCAAATTATACATTAAAACTAGTCTTACAGACTAACCATCAATTTGCCTCTAAATTGTATCTTATATCCAATAAGTCTCTAAATTGTATCTTATATCCAATAAGTCACCCACCAGTGACCCAAAGTTATTATATCACCCAATGTTTACCAACAACCAAACACTTAGACTAACTCAAAAGGTTTTGTTCTCTTCAGTCTTCTGATTAAATCGCGGTTGTCAAGAAGTTGTACTGCCTCCTCATTTACATGATGTTTCAAACGAGATTCGTGCTTCACAGCAAACCTTTTTATTTCAGTAAAAACATCTGGAATTCCAAGATCCCTATGTAAATCAATATTTCGAATGTACCATGGAGCGTTGACCATGTTCCGTAATACTCTATTTTGAAAAGTTTGGATCTTTTCAATGTGGCATTTTTTGGCACAACCCCAGAGTTGTATACCGTATACCCAGACAGGTTTCAAAATCTGATTATAAATTAATATTTTATTTTGTATTGACAATTTAGACTTACGTCCCAAAAGCCAATACAGCTGACTGTATTTGATTTTTAGTTCAGTTATTTTCTTTTTTACGTGTTCATTCCAATTTAACTTGGTATCCAATGTCATACCCAGGTACCTTGCTGTATTTTCACATGGAATTTCAACTCCATTCAGTTTTACTATACAATGATTCTTTATATTTCTATTTGTGAAATTGATGTGAGCAGATTTCCTCTCATTTATCTTAATTTTCCACTTCTTAGTCCATTGATAGATGCTATCGCTTGCTTTTTGAATTCTGTTGGTAGCTTCTCCTAAGCTTTTGCCAACTGCCAATAAGGCAGTATCATCTGCAAATGTAGCTACAGTTACATTTTCTATTTGTGGTAGATCACTTGTATAGAGCAAGTACAATATAGGGCCCAATACGCTACCCTGAGGTACACCAGCATTCATCTCTCTTAGTTCCGAATATTCATCTTCCTGTTTAACTCTAAATAGTCTGCCAGATATGTATGACGTTAACAGATCCACATATTGTTTTGGTAGTACTTTGTTTAATTTATGGATAAGGCCCTCATGCCAAACTTTATCGAAGGCTTGTGCCACGTCTAAGAAGATGGCAGAACAAATTAATTTTTCTTCTAATGCTTTTTCAATTATATCTGTTATCCGATGGACTTGGTCTATTGTTGAGTGGCTCTGTCTAAAACCAAATTGATGGTTTGGAATTAAATGTTTACATTCTATGATAGGTTTTAGTCTTTTTAGCAGTAATTTCTCGAAAACCTTTGAAATTATTGGTAGCAATGAAATAGGCCTATAGGATTTGGTATCATTTGGTGGTTTACCTGGTTTTTGAATCATGATGACTTCGGCTACCTTCCAAATACCAGGAACATGTTTTAATCTGAATGCTGCGTTTATTAAATAGGTCCCCAATGAATTTATTATTTAAATGAATTTACAAGTTACGAATTATTCCTTAGATTTAGTGTACCTTCACACTTAACATGAAGCTCTCGTAGTTTTGAAGTTATTTGCTGTAATCTGTTTATGATGTCTCTAAATTATTTTCTCTCCAAGTCCTGGATATTTCAAAGTTGTTGACTGCTGGTAGTAATCTCGAATCCCTGCTGAGTCGCCTTCAATGTAGATGAATCTTCATGCAGTTTGACTTTCGAAATTAGTTAAAAATTTTCTAAGTTACTTTTCCTACAGATTTAAATATTTACGTTAAATTTTACTAAGTTGAATTTAGAATAGTTTAGTAGAGTGACTAAAGTAACGTCTTCCCTGCTCGGAGTCTGGTACTAGAGTATCCGTCTTTCGACAGACAATTTTGGTTCTCCCTTTCTGCGGGAATCTTCCCTCAAAAGGTAACCACTTTTTCTCCCTTTCGTGAAGAAATGTCTCTTCTTTATATTTCGTATTTTCTGGCTGTTTTGTTCTGAAATTTTTATACTACAAACTGTACTAGGTATAGTGTTTACCTATTGTATAGTTTTTAATCACTATTTCCTATTAAAAATCCTTTTAATAGATATTTGGATTGTTCTATTATTTTATGTTATCTGAGATGACAGTTGGTCATGCGAAGTCCAATACCTGAACTGTGACGTAGTGTTGTTTGGCGCGACTTTCTTGTAAATTCCTGCAATTTGTGATTTTGAACAGTTTTACGAACAACTTGCTGTAACTTCTGAACGGCTGGTTCGATCGTCGATTTCTCTTCGGATTCCTCTTCTGTCCGATCTTGAGGGTCTTGTAAAACTCGATTGGTCGTTTTCGCATGTTTAGTTTACGAGTTATCGCACTTTTCCCGAATGTCTTATTTTTTCACTTTTTAACTTTCGATTGAAGTCCTTTTTCACAATTCTTTTGTATAAAAGTTCTTCTTCTTATCCTATGACGGAAATATCTTCTTAGCTTTTCGTCGTAGCTCGCTTGGCTCTCGAGTTATTGGTCCTTGAAGTCTTGAGATTTTGATCGTCGTATTATTTGATTATAAAATCCCCCCATTATCAATTTTCACCTCTGCTCTGTTGTTTTACACTTTTACACAATTAATACACATTATTCCTTCCTTTTATTTCCCCTTTAACATTTATTTTTACCGCTTTTGGGCTTTAAATTTTTACTTTTTGTTATTATTATAACTCAATCATTTTAACTTTAAATCTGATTCTGATTGCTTATTATTGTTCCCTACGGTTGTCTCTTCAGTTGTTATTATTATTATTTTTTAGTTTATCCCCCCTTCACCTTTAAAAACTTAAAAAAACTCTCCAAGAATGACTTTCTAAGTCCATTCTCCCCTGGTTATTATTATTATTGTTTATTTTTTATTTCCGATTATTATTATTTCCTCTATTGGTTATGACTCTATGATTTTTGATTTTTCAATTTCCCCTTTTTTCAACTTTTAGGTTTTTGAGCCCTCCTAATTTCTTGAATAACTTTTTTGTTTTAGGTGCTTTTAAATTTATTTCTTGGTATTATTAGTCGATTGACTCTACTGAATAATTATTTAACTTAATATTTTAGTTTTTTAATAAAATAAGAACTACGATAGTTTGGTTTTCATGTCTGTGCAGGCAAAATCCTACCTTCGCCTTGCGTGACGTCAACGCACCATCGCATTCCCACTTTATTGTGTTTAGCGCAGCAATTTAAATGTTTTAAATTTAACATGAGACTAATGATTTTCTCATTCCGTCTCAACACATACACACACACACACTCACACACACACACGTACACTCACACACACACACATCTCATTTATAAAACGCCTGTCACTTACTCAATCTGCTTATAACTTGGTAACAGTTGTTTTGATTTTCATTCTAAAGTAGGTAATTTACAGGTTTGTCATACCTGTACTTATTATGAGTGAGCTCTTGAGGTATTAAGTTTGATTTTAATTGTTGCCGTAGTTCCCAAGGGCATAGATAAAAAAAAACCAGAATTTTCAACATATTTTAAACAACATTCTTAAGTAGAGGTACTGACAGTTGAGGATTCGACCAATCAGGAGGCTCCAGTTTGGTCAAGTTAAATAAGGCCCCTTCCCTTTGAATTAGCATTAATCTAACCTCAACCCTTTGTGCTTAATCAAACCTCAACCCCAAGGCCAACCCGATCCCCATCCGTCATTTTGTATGACTATACGAACCGTGACTGGAACCAAACCTAACCTAAGATATTATAGTTTAATTGATAATCATATAATTCTACTGTGCTGTTATGGTTACAACTTTAGATATTATAGGTAGTGTATTGGACAATCATATAAATGTGTGTTTGTGTATGTGTATATATAGTATCCCCTCCCCCTTCTCCTAAACTATGATTGTCCATGCCCTGTGTGAGTGTGTGTTAAAGTTTGAGCGGGTGTATATGTGTGTCTGTGTCTGTGTGTTTGTGTATGTGTCTGTTTGTGTATGTGTGTGTGTGTGTGTGTGTTTGTGTGCGTTTGCTGTTTCTGTAATCTATTTTCCAACCACAATACTGTTTCTGTATCCGATTTTCCAACCAAAACTCTCTACGACCGAAATACTGGTTTTGCAAAGTATTTTCCAAACGAAATACTATTCTGAATCTGACTTTCCAATCAAAATACTGGTTCTGAATCCATTTTTCCAACTGTTATACCCTGTCTAGAACCTATTTTTAACCAAAATACTGTTTCCGCAACCTTATTTCCAAACTAAATACTGTTTCTGCATCCAAAATTCCTGAGACTTACAACTTGAGAACCTGGCCATCATGTGTCTTGAATCTACCATTTGTCATGTGTCTTTTTCCTTATACATTCTTACACGGCTGTTTAAGATTTCTATTTCCTGGCTGTTTCTGTAATCTATTTTCCAACCACAATACTGTTTCTGTATCCGATTTTCCAACCTAAACTCTCTACGACCGAAATACTGGTTTTGTTATAAATACTATCCATCGAGTTAACATGGATTACATGTTGTCCTGTGATAGATACACCATGAGCAGATTGCTCACAAGAATATTTTTTGTGAATCGCAAGAATATATATATATATATATATATATTTCAATGGTAAAAACCCGTTGTAATTCCTGGAACTTCGGGATTTGCAATTAATTTGATTTTCCTAGGCTAGCAGCGGTTTGAAACGTTGTAGGTCACAAGACAAGTTAATGCGAACCAGCGTTATCTATTGTCAAGGTGACCCGGTACCTATGCGTGCACATTCTGGAAAACTAACTTAAACTTTTTCAATCTGATTTCCTAGGGGATAACCGAATCCGGGAATATTGTGTATTTGGGTTTTGTTCAGGAAAACATATTGCACTAAACACGCAAGTGTGGGCTGTAATATTCCAAATTCACAATATAAATTAGCTCTTACGTAAGCAAAGATCAAAGGGAAAAATTCAAATTTAGTCGAAATGAAAAAAGAAAAAGGTTTTTAGGTCCTACAAAGAAAGGCCTAAAATAAACGTCAAATAAGGTATATATATAAAAATTGCATATTTAAAAAGTTAGTTAAAATATTAATAAAGTATAGAAAAAATAAAGTTTTGGAAAATCCAAGTAAAAGAAGGTATAAAGAGTGAAAAGTTTTAATATAAAATAAAATAAAATTTTGAAAATAATTAAAATGAAAGGGTGATAAAATTCACACCTTTACAGTAATTTAAAACGTTAAATTCACATCTTTAAATACATGGTAATATAGAGTAGGTTATTATCTTATTAGAAATGTAAGAAACACTCAGTATGATTAATAAATTTCGGGAAATTAAATAGCCCAAAGAAAAGCGAAAAACCGTAGAAATCCCTAACGCAAAAAAACAGGAAAAAACCAAGCAAAATTCAAGAAATTTCGGCCACTGTGTTAACTTTAACAGGACTTGAAAGTGTCAAAAGGAAAATCCGAAAAAAACTAAAATCCACAGACTTTTTCCGGGAAACAAGACATGAAAAGTGAACGCATGAAAAACTCGCGAACGCAAAGGAGTAGGACAACCACTCAAAATCGACAGGATAGAAGAAAACATGTACATCAAGGAAAGATACAATCTTGTTGAGCACTGTGGTGAAATTCACAATAATAATTTGAATTTGCCCCTAACCACAATCACTGGAACTTAATAAAACACAATTATCTGATTGATTGTTTTTTATTAATTATATCCACTTAATGCCCTGATGTACATTTCGATAACATGGTTATCATCATCGGAGGGTCTTGCTTATAAACTAAATCTAACCTTACATATCTATTACTAAAATAAAATTAAACCTAAAACTATGATAACCTGAGTGTAGGCTAAAATCCCTCCCACTCCACATATCAGTTGACCAGTAAGGGCTTGGGCTGGCCCTTTGTCAAGTTATTGTTATATGTCTTTGACCTATGGAGTGGGGTGAAAGATAACTGTACCTCTAACAAAGCTGATGAGAACAGGTGGCCTACTCCTTACAAAAGTCATTATAACTTAACAATACAAAATAATGTGACTACTTAATTTATTACATCTGTATTTTCCCTAGATTACTAAGAAAGTTAATATCCATGTGTATATACATATATACACATACACACATATATACATACATACACACATCAACATACACATATACACATGCATACACATACACATACAAACACATACACATACATACACACATACACACATGTACATATATACATATCTTACAACTAATTGAATACATAATATGTTACATTGATATACTTAATATATATTTTACAATTAATAAAATACATATTTAAATTCTAATTCACTTGTTACATAAATAAATAGAACTAACTTGATATCTGTGTTGATCTTATAACTAAAATACAACAATTATAACACAGATAAAATTATAACAAGGAAAGTCGACTCGCAGGAAAATCAGACGCCGCCGCGAGAAGTTACAGCGAAGAACAAGGAAGACAATAGAGGAAAGTAGCGAGCTTAGCTAAGAAGTAGAGGGAAAGGGCGGACAAAGATGAAAACAATTGACCTAATTACACATAAAGAGAATAAAAAATTTTCAAAAATCTAAATTAAAAAGTAAACAACAAGGAAAAGTAACTAGAGTCGGAAAATCCCGGAAAGATGAGATTTCTAACGAAGGAAAGTAAGTAAGGTTGGCAATGAATTTAGTTTCAAACAGGGGTATATAACCCACTGTTTCAAGGGAGCGACCTCTTCATCAAAATATCGACGGGTAGTCTTTATGCTGCTCAGCTCCAGGATTAATTTAAAACAGTAAAATGTTCTAACACCGAAAAGGGACTTAGAAAAGTTTTAGTAAAAATGTCAGCATAAATATTTCAAAATATTTTATTTTAAAGTAGCAAAGCAACTTCATTCTGGATTTCTGGATTTCAACTGGCGATCTTCAATAACATGAGATTCTAAACAACAGGGAAAGGAACGAACCAACCCGGGAAATTCACAAATAATTTTTAATCATCATTAGAGGACAACTTTAATTGCAGCATCCGACATCTGTAAATCAACAGACAGCATTGGTACTCAGCAACACCACACCTGCAAACACGACAAAGGGAACGACGGAACGACATCAGGCTCCAGACAATTCTCCAGAGAGTAAAATTAGCCATTTACCTACTACAACTGCTGATGTCATCAAAACAATAGCGACAGCAATGTCAAGTGTTAAAAAGGTCAATAAAAATTATTTAGTCCCAAGTAAAAATTTGCCTGATTAAATTCATTTAAATTTATTATCATACTGGGTTTAGATAGGATGTTAAATTAAGTAAAGTCTTTTATTAAAATTAATTAATTAAAATGATTTTAAATTTAAAATAAATTAACTTCATAATAACTTCGAATAATTTAAATAAAAAGTAAAATTGTAATAATTAAGAATTTAAGAATATCAGAATAAATTAAAGTAAAGTCAGTATTTTTTCGGCCTTATAGTTTTAAAGAAATTGTTTTGAATATCATAATTTGTAGGTGTTGGGAGGAGTCCAACCAAAAAGGATATTTAATTTTGTTTGAGTTCAATAAATAATTACTTGTTATTTTAAAATTATAAAAATCTTTTATTTGAAAACTTACCAAGTATTAAAATATCCCATTCTTTTAGTGATAATTTAAGCATTATCACAGTCTTCATTTATAAAATATATCAAGCACAGATAAATAAATTTACAAGGGTAATTTCAGTGTACTCAGCACTCCTAGATCAATTAAAAGTAAAGGTAAATTCTTGTGTTCTCAAACTGAGCTTATTAAAAAAAAAAAAATAAGAAAGAAATTACTGGAAGTTGTAAAAGTTTTTTTTTAGTCAGAATAATAAAATTATAGGGTTAATTATTTGGACAACCAGTTATATCACCTAGGCTGATCAAAGTGAAAGCCTAAAACTTCCGGTAGGTGATATCAACTTATTCTCAACATACCGGTTAAAAAATTGGCGCTGTCAACGTGGGTAAAAAGAACCCCTTGATGACTTGGCTCGCCAATTGAAAAACACAGAAAAAGGTACTGTTGAAGAATGTATATATATATATATATATATATATATATATATATATATATATATTCACAAGAATATATTATATAATCTTTTTGTGAACCTTTTAACTTCCAATGGCTCTGTGGTGTTGTAGCCTTACCTTTGACTGAAGATATAATATTTAGTCAACTGTATTACTAACTTCATTTTAACCAATCGTCTTAAGATTATGTTGCCTATTGTTAAAATATATATATCATTATTGTTTAATATACTTTGATTTCAATCCATAATATGTAGTCTATTTTTACCCCCTAGTAATGATTGCCTTTTTAAAACCAGTGCAACTGGGGGGGGGGGGTTACACCAGTGATTATTATTTTTTTACAACTACAACAGTGGGTAAAAATATCCTAGTATAATTTTACCCCCCTCAGAGATTATTGCTTTCCTAAAACAGCTACACATAGCTGTATAAATCCCTATGTATGCCCCCCTCCCCATTGATTATTGGTTAACTAAAACAACTGCATCAGGATTTAAAATATTCCTAGTGTATTTTTAAACTAGGACAACTGCAGCAGGGGGATTAAAATGTTCTATTTACAACTGCTCTTTTGTAGAAATGTGACTACATTTTTTAGATTCATAATTTAATAAATTTTCACCTTAACTTTTTACGGTTGTGGTTTAAAAAAAAATTACATGTGTATGAATGAAACAAAATAAAGTTGTGTATATTTTTCTTTAAAAAAGTCTTCAATATCATTATAAACGCCTACTTATCACCTTATGTCATGTTTTGATAACAGATTAAATAGTTACTCCTGCATAAGTATACAAAACGTAAAAAGTTAAATACTTAAGGATTATATTAGATTCACATTTAACTTGGAAGTATCAAATTAATATTGTATCTTTCGAAGCAATTGAATGAAATTGTAAGGAACTTTTATATAAGTATTAAGCAAATATATTTTTGAGTTGTACAATCTAGGTTTCAATACGGATTTTAGTGTTGCAGAGGTATTTATAAAACCTCTATTAAACAAATAATAATAATCTAAAAACACATTTTACATGTAATTTTACATCCTAAAAAATTGAGTTTTTTTATCGATTTTTAATTTAGTGGGTATATTAACATGGAGGCAATTATATATTTACAAAGTATTGACATAGTTTTTTAATGACAGTGGTAAAAGGAATATTTATATTAAAGACAAAATTCAATATAAAAGAAACATAATTTTAATATTACCAAAAAACAAAATTATCAGAACTTAAAGCATTTTATATGTATAGGAGGTATACATATAACATTCTACCGAAAAATATAAAAATTTGTAAGTATAAAAATGTATTTTCAAAATTAGTAATATTTTGTTTAAAAAAAATAGAAGTAGAAAACATTTTATTATTTGAAATAATTGTGGTTATTGTTTGGGTTTAATCTATAATTTAAATCAAAGAAGGCATTCTTTTGTTCTTTTTAAATTAAAAATATTTTAACTTGCATTTTAACATTATCTGATGATATTTATTATTTAGTGATAGGGCTCTACTAACTCACATTGCTCCTTATCTATAAATGATAAATTTTATTATGATGGTAAATCCTAAATAGGCAGGTGTCCTATGCATTACCAAATTTATCACATAGTTAAATGTTATAAGTAGTTTACTTCCTATTTATTATTTATTGCCATTCAAAAACAAAACCATCAGTGGTTTAAACCTTCCTAGTGTACTTTTACACGCTAGTTATATTCTCCATTAAAAAAAACTGTTGAAATAAAGAGGATAAGGTATTTGTTAGTAATTTTTAGTTCGTTATTCGTGAGAAAATATAGTAGAAAAATTTCGACGGCAAAATACCCTTTACTCGTAGATCTGGCCCGGAGGACCAAATGTTTCAGCCAATGCCGAGATGACAAAACTTTATTAACTAGAACAAAACCAGATTGTAAGAGAAAAACAAATAACATGAACAAAATACACCATTTGCGTTGGTAATGGATTAAAAATGTATTTTGACTACCCCGATAATCACCATTTACTAGAAAGAACAAACATTAATCTTTACACAAAAACAACTTTACAAAAAAAAAACATAAATTTTTAATCCTAAAAGTTTACTCATCTGCCTTATTATACGCTAATCGTGGGCCCACAGTGCAATGTTATATCACTTTTGTCACTATTGTTTAATTAATGAACATCACATATTGACATTGAGACTGACCTCTACCGGTCAACTGCTTGTTCGTTATCGGTTTCTGCCACCAGGTAACAGCACAAGTTGAAGTTTGATTTATAGCCCTAACTAAACATACTCATTGGTATATGTTTCTCCAAGAAGATCTTTTATCTCATTTTAAGTGTTGTATTCAGTTATGGATTTATGATAATTGTCCCATTGACCGGTTTTCTTAGCATTATTTAATAATCACCTTGTAATTTCCTTTATCCTATCTGAATCTCAATTCCAACATTTTGTTTCCCTTCTTGTGGATACAGAATGGATAGGACAGTTATTATTATACGAGTTAATAATAGCTTCTTGTGTATTAGCCGCCATAGAATCCATATCATAATGATATCCATATCTTTGTGTCTCTGACTCTCTTACTGAGGGAATCTAATCTATTGGTTAATTCCTCATGATAAGAGTACCACTTAGTTCTTTTAGGATTTCTAAACTTTTGAATTTCAGAATCAAAATTTAAGTCCCACATAATATGACAAAGGTCAGATGCTAAAATTTCACCCGAGACATGCCAGTCGGTTACAAAAGAACTAATATACTATGTGGAAATTGTAATGTCAATAACTTCTTTCTTTACTTTGTTTCTAACGGTAGGTTCATTACCAACTTTAATTGTCAGCAAACTTTTACTGTTAAGAGGAACTCACCTCTAGTATTTGTGTTACTTGATCCCCATGCTATGTGTTAAAAGTTGGAGTCTAATCCTGCAAGGAAATGCTCCTTCTTTTGTTCACAGATATTTGTCATCGTCTCTAGTTCTTCAGAGGGTGGAGTTTCCTCTGAATCATAGAGAAGTTAGATCGAGCTCATAATGACGTACCTTTTCTGGATCTGTAGTTGATCTTCAACGTGGTGATATCTCTGAAACAGAAAGCAAGCAGAGGCAGACATAGCAGTTTATACTTAACTAGAATACAGGTTTTTGTTAACCTCTTCCAAGTGTTTTTTTGATAACCTTATTTTCACATTATACCTGTATAACCGTTTGTCTCCTTTCTCCATATATGTACAATCCATTTCCTGGAATGAATTTTATTAGCTACTGGCTCTCAATAACTTCTTAAAAGTAGTTCTGAGCTCATTCTGTATAATCAGCAAATTTTGAACATCTTTTTGAATAATTTATTTACATATATTTGAGGCTGCAGCTGCAATAAGGTCTCTTAGGCCCAAACGCCCTTTTTGGGGAGAACGCATATTCGGATTCTCCATTCATTTCTGTACAAGCCACCAAAAGTTTCATTGGGATATCTCAATCCGTTATGATGGTACAACTGTTTTGTCAGCTGATGTTATAAGCCCTTCTTGTATAGATTTAGTAACGTGTGGTCTTAAATGTTGTTTACATATTAAATACACAGTATTGGTTGAGGTTACAAGTGAATAATGTTATTTTAAGGAAATTGTATACTTTAATTACTATTTTAAAGTGAATTTTGAGACAAACTTCACATTCAAAAAGCCTAAAACGGACATCTGCGACAACTGCAGGGAATGTGAAATTAAATTAACTGTAAACCCTAATGATCCATGTAATGTGAAGTACAAAATACACAAGAAGAAAGCTGAGAAAGCAACAGAAATCAAAGATGACTATAAAACAAGCAAAGAATAACAATGATGTTCTCGTTCTTGAATTTGACTATGCGCAAAATTTACCACTACCTAAATTGCCAGTAACAAAGCAGTTCTATAAGAGGCTACTGTGGCTATTTCTGTTCAATGTTCACTGTCACAATGATGATTCCTTAATCTGTTATACGTTTCTGGAATCACAGTCCAAAAAAGGGCCTGACTCTGTCTCATCGTTTCTTTTTGATGCAATCATGAAAAAAGAAGAGGATTTCCCAAACATAAAGCAGATAATTTTACTGTCTGATGCTAATGGGGGGCAAATTAAAATGCCACTATGATGAAGTTTTGCTTATATTTAGCAAAAATGAAAAAGGTGGAGATCACACAAAAATCTTTCCCGTTCGTGGTCATAGTTTTGGCCAATGCGATCGAAACTTTGGTGTGATAAAGTCAAACTTAAAGAAGACAGAAGTCATAGAAGTACCAAAGCCTTATCTCGATAGGATTGTGAACTGCAGGCAAAACCCTTCACCGTTTACTCTGGTCAATGACAACTCCATCATCTATGACTGGACTAATGCCTTAGCCCCATGCTTTTCAAGATCTCCTTCGAGTAAGGGACGTGTATTTGGGATACAGCAATATTGCATAATCAAGAACAAATCTTGTGGAAATTTAGCTGTGTCCAAATCATATGAAGCTGTGTATGAACCTTTTAGTTATATGAAAAGTTTTCCTGATGAACTTACCCTGAGCAATGCCCTACCAATCAAACTGAAGCCTGGGAAATTAAAGGATGTGCAGGATTTGTATCCATACATACAACCAGCAAGCCATGAGTTTTACGAACATTTTTTTTCTCTGCAAACAAATGATGTTGAAGATGCCGAATACGAGTCAGAATCTGATCCGGAAGATGTTGTGGATGACCACAATATGAACTTGGATGAGTAGGCCTAAGAACAGTTGTATCAATTCCGCACTTTTTTACTTTTTCATTGTTATTGGAACAAATAATAATATGTAGCATTTTCAACAGTTGTATATTACAATTTGTTTAACAGTTAGGGACCTTGTGGACTGTAACAATGACGATTGTCATGTTATATTTTATTTAGGCCTATACATTTCTCATGTAAAGATTTTGTCTTGTTCCATAACATAATTTTAAGTAAATGTGTTTAGTTATTTCCTGTTAACTCTTTAACATAGTTTGTTAGTAAGGCCTAAGCCCTTATTCGGGAGATTAAATGAAAGGCCTTCTTGCATAGAACACCTTTAGGGTGTTCTCTCCAAAAAGGGCGTATGTAATACCTTTAATTTTATGTAACTATAAAAACAAACTGTGTCTTATGTTATCTTAACCATAAATATATCTCTAGATGAAAGACTGACTAATATAGCCAATATAATGTTCCATTTGCTGCCGTCAAAAACAATTGTGTACGTAGGTCTAAAAACTTAGGACCTTCATATCTCAAAACACTGATTTGGAGGATAAGCCCTTATTGCAGCTACATCCTCATTTGTAGCTTAAATAAAATATTCTTCTTTACTTCCACATTTTAGAGCTGTACAACAAAACAGACTTTATTTTGTATTAACGAGGCATAGTTAATAGCTCAGGGATATACCATCTGATTAAGCTTTTCATACACATTGCCCTTACTTCAGTATAAGTTCCACCATAACTACCCAAGTATATAAAATTTTCCACACGCTCTAAAGATGAAAATATAAAAATAAAACCAATCCACTATATTATAAGACGTTATTCAAATAGAAAATGATCATAAGTTTTTAAAGTTGTATATATTTTTTTAATTGGATTGTTTTGCAGTTGGGTGCTTGGGGGAGAGTAGCAATAGATAATCCTATGCTAAGTAATAAGCTGATGGCTGCATATTTCCCTCTCATTGAAAGGAAAAAGTGCAGAGACGAAATACCACGCAAACTTCAGAAATACTTAACTCATGATAAATTTTGTGCAGGACACACAAATGGTATGTATTGCTTATTTTTTAGTTAATACACAAAGCTTAGTTAACAACTTGCAGAATCTTCTTGTGAATGATACGAGGTTCTCTGTATCCCAAATAAGACTATCTAGTTTGTTTACGTATCCATTAAGGTAGAAGTGTGCTTGATCACTAAAGATAATTTTGTGGGAAAAATCACTGTCCGTTTCATGTTTACCCAATATCTAATTAACAAATTTTCGGCGCTTCAAATGGTCATACTGTTTCAGTTTTTGTATCAGTTGGATTTTATAGACATTCAGATGTAGATTTAAAAAAAAAATTCTGTACATTGTGCTTCTTGGGATCGACTGCGTATTGATTTCCCTGTGCTCACATCAACACTATCTCTTACTACTGCAATGTTTTCAATAGAACGGGCACGAGGATGTCCAAATGGTTTAACATCTAACAACGAAGCTGTTTCTTCAAATTTCTTAATCAATCTCTGCACATTAGATAGATTTGGTGCTTCTCGTTGTCCAAAAATTCTACCCAATTTACGAACTGTTTCACCATAATATTCACCGTTCTTATAATGTGTTTTCATAATAACGAGGAGCTGTTGTTTCGTGTAGCGTTCAATGACGACCAAACGGCAACAACATCGCAGCAGTTGTAATGCTTTCAACTTATCAGGATGACAGAGGCACGACATTAAAATATTGCAACAATTGGAATGTGCAGGGAGGTCATGGAAAATTTCAATTGACGGAGAACAGTGTGCAACCAGAGTTGCGGAGAGATTAGTTTGATATTGTGTTCCACATTTAACCATAGTAAGTGTACTTTGTATTAACATTAAAACATCTCATATTTTCCAGTAAATAAAACTTTTTATTACATTATTAAATCTCACATACTTTATGGAAAACCCTATAATGTATTTAGTTTAAAGAAAGAAAGAATTTTTAAAGTAAACTTATTGTTTAAAAAATAATTCTTTTTCTATTTTTTTTTAAAGCAAAATATTTGAATAAATGAAAACTGAAATAAAATATGGTATTGAAGTGAATAATGTTTATTAACCTGAAAACTAATAAAACAACAATAAACTATGAATAAACTTTTAAAATTTAGAAATACAAGTATACATATTTTTTAAGCTTGGTATCAAAATCCTTTACTTTTTGAAAGTTTGGATGAATTATAATTTAATTGAGGTTCATTTAAATTTTACAAGAAAATATGTTTATGGTTATTTTAATCATCCATGTTTTTCATTGATTAATTATTACTTCGATGAAAGAATTCAGTTATTCTAGTGGATAGAGATGAAATCTGCACAATATGGTAGGATTAAAATTCTGTTAGAAGAAATATATATTTTTATTGATGTTGAACAAAACAAATTTAATTATAACACTGATAATTTTACTTATTTGTGTGTTTAATGTATTGCCCCATTGTTTGATTCCCTTATTTTTCATCAATTTGTTGTTGATTAGAGTTACTGTTTGTTCACTTGGTGTCTGAAGCATGTGTATTTAAAAATTGTTGGTCCTTCCTTCTTTCTTAAAATTCGACTACTTCCTGGATATCACGTTTTAATATATCAATGATTAATGAAGCACTTTTAAAAGGTTTACATTTTAATTAATTGGTACTGTGAACTTACTTTGATATTAATTAAATTGTTACAATATAAGTATTCTTCAATTATTCTAAAAAAAAAAGATGAAATGGATATGACACATTTGGGTGATTATGGAATTTTGTAGATTAATTAATTAATTATTATTTCTTATTTATTTATATTTTATTTATATTTTTATGTGATGATATTGAATAAATGGGTGATGAGTAATATTATTTATTATTCCAGGTTTGAAATGATGTCATTAGGTTCTGTATTGTTTTAATGAAAATCAGCATAAATTTTTTGCCCCTCCATGAAACTTTTCTATACTATGTATATGTGTCATAGTATGTAAAGTAAAAGCATAAATCATTATCAAAATTTTTAATTTAATAATACTAATATTTTTTAAAGTTTAATACATTTTAAATTAGGTTTACAAAAATAATTATCTCAAGTTTTTTTTTTGTTTTCAATTAAAATCCAATTTGATTTTACTAATGCAGAAAAATGATTTCAAAAATTGTTTGTTTAGGAACTGGAGTTAACCAAGGCGACAGTGGGTCAGGCCTAACATTCAAAGGTGAAGATGGTTTATACAGAGTATTTGGTGTAGTTAGTATAGGAATGAGCGATTCTACAACATTTTCTACATTTACCAATGTGTCAAATGTAGAACATTTAAAATGGCTAAAGGAAAATATACAGAGATTAAATGAAGCTCACAAATAATTTAGAATTTTTAATAATTAATATTTTGAGGAATAGTCTGAAATGGATGTCTTGTGCAACATTCAATGCCTTTATTGTAAATATACTGTAATTATTTGTTGTTGATTTATCCAGACTATTGGATAGCTTCTGATTTACAGAGCAATAAAAAATCATTAGACTAAAGTAATATTTATTTATGAAGTAATAATAACCCACAACGAATTGAGTTTTGCAGAAAAAATCCAATACAACTTCAAATTTTGTTTAGTCATAACAAATATATGCTTAACATGTGCTTAAGATTACTGTGAAAGTGATACTGTAACTGTAAATACATTTACACAAAAACATATTACACATAACAATATTTTACTAAATACTTGTATTAAAAGAATGACTTGTATCAAGGTATAGTTGTTTGCATTTTTACTTATCCTTCTACTAATTCTAAAAATTTGCACTATAATCGAGCCAAATAATGACAATAGATCTACAATTAAACACTCACTATTATATTCTACTAGGTGTGATGCTGCTAGTCAACGTCGCTGTGTGAACTTGGTTATCTTCCCTTTTTTTTATCACTATCACACGTCTCACTGTCAAAATCGTCATCTAGTTATTTTAGTGTTTTTGGGGTTCGAGGATATTTAGCTTCTTGTCATTGCAACCCTAATGGATCTTTTGTGACTCAATATTCATCTACGTTTACTAAGATTTATTCAATTATTATGTCAATTTGGGGCTCTATTTCTAAATATTTTGCCTCTATCTTCTTACATTGATCCATACGAGACTTCTATTCTTGCGTTTTAACGTTTCTTATGGCAAAACGTTCTTTTAGTACACCCCATATCATCTTGATAGGATTAAGGTCTCGATGATAGATGAAGAACAAAGTGACCGCCTTTAGTAAAAATCACATTCATTTGAAATATTTTATATTTTAATTTCCTGCTGTTATAATATAGCGCAGGATTAAATATAAATATTATGAAAATATGCAATCCATCTTTTTTCTTCTTCCAACAATTTCACCATGTCTTCTTTTAGGGTCTTCGATGTGGGTGCTGGATTTAACTCAAAATTATAAAATATCATCAATAACAATAACAGAGTTTGCTGTAATTTTAGTACCAGTTTATTTCTTACCCATTTTTTAAAATTAATAAGATTCACTTAATGCGATGAGGACTTTTTTTTTTTACCGGACTCGGACATCAGTAACACATTTTTTTCAAAATAGATCTCGTTTCCCACATGGACATTATGTGCCGTCGTCCAATTTAAAATAGGCTTCACTTTTTAGATATTTTGTACTTTTTCATAAAAAATTATTTTTTCTACAGAAATTTTTTGAAATTCGTATAATTTCTAAGGCTATTCGTCGTAATAGTTCAAATAAACAGCAAAATTTCACCTCAGAGAGTTCCTCAATATATGTTTTTTTAAAACCCTTCTTAAACGAAACGCTTGTCAGTGCTATCTAATACCTGGTATAAGCTACTCGTTAATAATTTTTAAATAATTCCTGAAGTCCTCTTTACTGTGGACATGGATAATAAATAAAATTACTACCACAAAAATATTTTATAGCCATTTAAATCTAAAATAATTAAAATATTTACAGAGAATAATATTGTTATATGAAGTCATAGTTCTTGTTTATGGTTCTGTCATATCCTTATGAAACGTATCAAATGGTGGTAAGTCCAGCAATCTAGCAACTCCCAGACCTCCAAAACCTAAAATCAAAATGAAATATTCAACAGAATTATACAAAATTTATGAAAATTCATTTTTGTTGAAGATCTAGCCTTGATAAATAGTGAACTTGGCTTTGTGGTGAAGAGCATTGCATTACAATGGTTTGTGGGACAAAAGAAACTTGTCATTGCATTGCCACACACAAAAACAAAACCTTTTTTAAAAACCAGTAAAGAGAGAAAAACAATTCTTTTTACCAACCTGCAGCGGAGTTGTAATACAATCTTGAAATTACCCTTGTACAGGTTATTAAATACAATAAACAAATAAATTCTCTATAAAGACAAGATTCTTTTTAATTTTAATTTCGCTCAAAGAAAACAAGTTAACCAATATAATATTTTGTAACAATTTGTATTATGTTTGTATATATATATATATATATATATATATATATATATATATATATATATATATATATATATATATATATATATTGTATATATAATTGTTGTTTATATATAAATTTTATTTGAACAATTATGAATATAAATTATAATTATAAAGATTATTATTTTTTCTTTTTTTTTTAAGAAAAAATATTAGCTATTGTCAAATTTTTTTATATTCATAGCATATTCTATATTCTATTACAAAATACATAAATTTAAATAAATTTTTTATTAATGTCAAAATTTCCAATTTGAGGCCCTATGGGTATATAAGTCCTAAAAGTTGCATATGTTACCCCTACCAAGCTTTTCTTTAACAAAAGTTTGTTAATTTTTTTTTTTTTTTAAGCAATCCTTACTTTAAATTAAGTTAAACCAAGTGCAAGTCTACACAGAATACTCAGTCCAACAAATCTTCCTCCTTATACATATATATGTGTAACTTTTAAAATATTTTACTTTATTACCTTATTTTAAGTTGATTTTACTGTTGAATCGCTCTACCAAAAGAGATTTATGATAACTACTCCCCAAAACTTGAACCAGTCTTACTATATAAAGTATAAAAAAACCATTTTTATATTTATAATAATTTTATCTACCCACTTTTGTTTACCAAATTTTATATTTAACTTACTCTCTAATTATTTTGAATAAAAATCAGAGACAAGTTTATTTTTACAATACTTTTTTTCATTTAAAATCATACACAATATTAAAATTACAAATTATCTCTTGTCTTGAGATCTCTTTCTCCTCGAAATTACTATGGGTCAAATTATGTTAATATACTTGCATGCATATAGTTTAATCGAATTATTACATGCCTCATAATTAAAAATAAATTAACTTATCTATTAAAAAATTATATTGTCCTTATTTAGTTCCAATTTCTTTTGTGCCATATATATATATATATATATATATATATATATATAAGTTAGTCCTTATACAAATAAAAAATATAATGATTAAAAACTATGTGTACTTCTTCCAAAAGATATAATGAAAATTTTGAGCCTTAACTATTTTCTTCTTGAATGAGTTTTGAAATTTATGTAATCTTAATTATAAAATGTTACTTAGCATTTCGGTTCAAGCCTATTCTTAATATATACAATACTTTTCAAATCTCTTGTTTCTTTCTTCTTTCCTTTCAATAATTATCAATTTTCACTACATAAATTACTTTTATTTTCCAACATAAAATGTAATTTTAATTTTCTTACAGGAGCTAAATTTAAAAATATGATTTGCTAGGTATGAGGGCAAGAATGAAATCATCTTTCTTTTTTTTATGTAAAATTTTGCCTTACAAATTTTATTTCTGTTTCCTCCTCAAATAGTTTTGAATTACCGCCAACGATATTTAATGTCTTCCAGAATCATCTGTTCCTCAACCTTATTTAGTTCCTAACCTAACCTATTGGTTGACTAGCCATGCAACTAACAAGATGGATGCTGCTGTTCTATTTATACATTACCTACACTTTACCAAAAGATGACTACTCAAATAATTCCTTTTATTTTTACTTTGCTTATCCAAAAGTGTTTAAATAATTATTTATATCCTCTATTGATGAACTTCCTATAATTGACTACATATTGAAAATATAGCCTATCGTATTGAAAGGTGATTGATTATAACTTGTGTATATCTTTACATGGTTAGATTTAGTATGGCCTAAACTTGATAATCATTATTATGATACCGTACATTTACAATTTTTTTAAATTTTATTTTATTATTATTTTTTAAAACTTTTATAATTAATTTATTCACTATTATTATCATTGTGTGTATTTTAGTTATATCAGTTTCTAATCCCAAATGTATATTTAACACGTTCGCTACCAGCTGCCGCATATATGCGGCAGCCGGGTCACTCCCACAGCCCACGAAAAAATTCATGAACTTCCCTGTAGACTGGTCCTAATGGTTGTGACTGTCGCCACAGACCACAAATAAAATTTGTTCAAAATTAGTATGTCCAGTGACGTCAGCGATAGTCCTAGCTACAGACTAAGCGCCGCATATATGTGGCGGACTATCCTGTAGACTGCCTAAACGATCTAACCTTCAAAATAGACTGTTGCGAAGAAATTTCTCATTTAGTATCAAAAAATCAACGCCGCAGATCTGCGGCGGCAGTCTATTTTAATGAGCCCAGCCGCCGCAGATCTGCGGCGTTGGGCTAGGAGTAGGACACGCCCATAGCAAAATTGCGGCGGCAGTCTGTGGTTACGATTTTTTTTAACATTGTGGTAACGAACGTGTTAATAGCCTAAATCCAAAGTGTTAATACTCAATATATTTTTGTGTACTTGTGTGTACTAAGTAAATGAATATGAATAATATTATGCAAATAAATAAAACATATTAAACAACTAATTCAAACACTGTATCTTAATATCTATAGTAGGTCAGAAATTGTTACAACTGCCCCTCAAATAAATTTTTGTTTTTGTTATGCTTACTTAAACATAAGATCAACATTTTTTTTAAACAATGTAACACTTTTTTCTATAATATAGGAACAATAACAACACAAACCCAAATGTAATAAAGGTGGTCTAGCTAAAGCCTATAGGGCACACATCTCAATCTATATTTATAACTATCATGGGACATATTTTTCGACTTTTTCAAGAACCTTGGGAACACTATTTCCCGAAAATTACACCTATACAATAATTTAGATGACTGCAATAAAATAAATTGGATAAATTCGTGGGACTCAACACAAGTGGTGTTGAGCTGTTCCATGACGCTACACTTATCTGCTCTACATCATAGACTTTCCTTTCGTCAACTGGAAAAGAACATTACACACATTGTGTTATCACAATATTGCAGCAAAGAGATTATTACTAAAGTCCTTGCTATATGCTAGTATATTGCAACCACAACTAATTCTTTTAATATTAATTACCATCAACCATGAGGCCAATATGATTTTTCTTCATTTAACAAACAATTCTCTTGTTTATCTGAGCATTTTAACTAGCCTATACAAATTTAAAATAGGCCTATGATGCTTTATCTTTGATAAAACTGGATCTACAATATTATTAGATTTAACTCAATGTTATAAAAATGATTCATATTTTTTACCATACCAGTATATGCTATTAGAATCGAAATACATTTCAGTATATTCTGAGGTATTGATCATATTATGATTCCGTCCAGGTATTTTAGAAAGAAAATCAGCACAACTTGTATGACCAAAAAACTCTGCAATGATGAGGAGTGAGAATAAATTGTTAATCTGTGGTTAACACATTCGCTGCGGGTGGTCGGGATCCCGACCATGGCGATTGCTACTTACACGCGCATGGTCGGGATCCTGACCACAATGCCATTTTTAAAAACAGATAGCAGTATGACCGTAGTACTACACCGGGAACGTTCAAATGTTGTTAGCATGGTTAAAAGGTTAGAAACTACTTTCCCCCGCTGTAGTTTCCACATGGTGGTATATTCATCTATATTGTGAGGTGTATACTTCTTATGCTAGTTTCGCATTAGTGAGCGAGTTGTATGAATGTGTTTTATTGTTACGTATGATGGCTGGGCCATCAGGAAATGTGAGTTTTGAACCAGTAAGTGAAAGTGAAGTGTCAGATCAGAGTGATGCAGAAATTACTGGATCAGAGGAGAAGAAAACTGACTCAGAGGAGGACTTGGAGTATGACCCGACTTGGTTACCACACACTGTAGGGTTACGGCACATCCCTTTACAAAAGTAAATGAGTTGTTACAACCTATTACAGGTAACAATAAACCTATTGGTTGGTTTAATTTATTATTAGATGACATTTTTCTCAATGAAATAGTACAACAAACTAATCGGTATGCCATAGAAGTGTACTTCAAACCTTCACTCACGCCAGCATCCCGTATAAACCGCTGGGAAGACCTTACTGTTCCTGAATTGAATACATTGAAATACTGAAAACAAGAAGAACAGTATATATGTGTGCACAATGCCCTGGAGAACCTGGCCTAAGCCCACTTTGACAAGTTTCTTAGTGACATTTAGAAAAAAAACTTAAGTTCGGCAGGTTGGTTGGGATGTAAATATTGTATATATAATAGTATAAATAGTATATAGTAGTGTGCAAAACTAAACAATATGATAAAAAACTGTTGTTTCTATAAATACAAACACTATAAACATATTGTGCAATGTGTGGGTGCTCGTGCAGTGCGCGTGGTTGGGATACCGACCCATAATTTTTACACCCTGTATGACATCATTTCCGGCCTTGGAAAACTTTAGCTACCCATTCATGGCACTTCATTGTATAAAGGTGAGCTTTACTCTAAAAAATATTGTCAGCATTTCATTATAAGGTTGACTAATTTTTCTTAGCAGTGAATGTGTTAATATATTTTGTTTGTTTCACTAAGCAGTCAGCAAAATTATACCAAATTAATTCATTTTCCAATATGATAAAGTGTTTGAGAAAAAACATTTCTTTTATGAATGAGATTTATAGAAATAATACATACCATAATGGTAATTCTGAGCAATTACTTGGTCAACCCTAAACTTTTTCATATTTTTCTACGATAATGTAGAGATGTATGTGAAACTAAAAAAACATAATTTAGGCCCCGGAAAGTTATATATGCTATATACAAATTGAAATTACCTCAGTAATCGCCGGGTTCAACGTCCTCATCCGAGTCAGCGGCAACTGGATCAGTGTTCTGTTGCGATGGTTCTCCGTTGTAAACTTCACCGATAGCCCGAAACAAATGGTGTAGTCTTTGTTTGTAATTAACAACAAGTAGTCTCTCATTAACAACAACACACACTTCCCTGAGATAGTTACTCCAGTCAACAACAGCATGATCTGACAAGTTTAATTCATTTAATAACAGTTCATGACGTGGAGGTTTCAACAAAGCCCAGATGGCAACAAAACGACAAATAGTTTGCTGTGACAAATTATGATTCTCAAACCACGTATTTTTATACTGCGACACATATTTTTTACACTGAATTTTGACCTTTTTTTTACTACTATTCACTGACTCGATTCTATTCCAACAGTTAAACGTGTGTTTTTCTTCATTTAACGTCATCGACCCGCCATATGTTGGACACACTTTGGTACGTTGCAAAACGCCGTGTTCGTACAAAAAAGTGTTAACTTTTCCTGATCTTCACTTAAAACCGTAAAACTAAGTAACGTGTTCTCACACCCGTCACATAAAAAAGGATTATCGGAGGAACCACTAGCCATAACGGTACTGTCACAACTGGCCCGCGCGTCTCCCGCAAGCCACTGTTATCGCGTGGACTTTGAACCTTCTTATCGCTCGGCAACCTGTACGATGGCCTTGCGGGCCTTGAATTATATGTTTCTTGCTTTCTGAGAACATCCTTATGACCATAGTAAAATATGAAAAAGTTTGGGTTTGACCAAGTAATTGCTCAGAATTACCATAATACAGATTCTAAAAAATATAATTTAGAACTGAAGACAAAACTTCTTAACAATAACTAATACCATACAAAAAATGAGGGTAGGCTATTTATCTACTGTAGGCCAACTGCTAATTTTCAGGATATTTTTTGTTCGTTTACTTCATACCTTACTTCTTTAACCCTAGATTACTACTCTTAGTTCATTGTTACGTGATCACTACTCATTCGTAAATTTTACTACTTTCTGTTTTTATTTTTATTATTATTTTTTTAACTTTACTTTAGTGTTGACTATTTTTTATATTAAATCCTTTATTGTTTTTAAGTGTTTTAAAAATAAACTCCTACATATTTTAACTGTAAAAAAATGTCTTTTACCACCACTACAAGTACGTTTTAAAAAAATAATTAATCCGGGGAAAAAATCGAAAAAAATATAAATATTATTTTATTGGAAAAATTAATCGGATATTCATAAAATACATCATTTATAAGTGTTTAATTTATATAAAAAGAGAAAAATGATTTACAATAAGTTCATTAGGTAGAATGCCAAAAATGCCAAAATTAGTCCTGAGAATCACATTCCTTGCAGTGATTAATATAGGCCTACTATGCTGTCGTTAATATAGGCGTGCATCTATATTTACATCCCCCAATACATCGAGAATGAAATTTCCTAAGAATAAATAATGTTTTCAATGCGGAAGTCACTTTTTTTCACTGATAAATCACAATTTAAAAACTATGAAATCAACATTTTTATAAGTTAGACATAATAGTAATTGTTTACTGTGACTGCAACAGGTTTTTTTGACAATATTTTTTTACTCATGTTGTAAATACCTTATTTATTAATAATAAAATAAGTTTTCAATGCGGAGGTAACTTTTTTTGAAAAATCACGATTTCTTGACTACAGAATTCATTGCATTTATTGATCACCGAAGTCAAGCAACATTGAGCGCAGTTAGTACTTGGATTGGTGATAGCTGAGGAACTTGCGTACAATTTCTTCTTTTTTTTCAAATTTACTCGTAGGTCAATTGTGTATATATATTAACTTTTAAGGGAAAATTTCATGTACAAACTTATTATACGCGTAATTCACTTAATGAACCTTTACCTAGAAAAGTTGAAATTATGTTAGCTCTGCAATGAAAACTTATTTTATTATTAATAAATAAGGTATGTAGAACATGATTTAAAAAAAAAAAAATCGTGAAAAAGACTGGCTGCAGTCACAGTAAACAATTACGGACATAATGGCAAATATTCACATTCACGTTTCATATGTTACTAAAGATATTACAATGTTTAAATCTAAGATCACAGGTTACGTGAAATGCTGTCATCCTCCATTATTAACTTCAATAAACCTACCATAGGTTTGGCCAGGTGGTTATATATTTATAGCCACCTGAGATAATCTGTCATGACATATAATTATATCACCCTACATATTATTAAGGTAAGCAAATTATTAACTTCAATTAACCTACGAAATGTTTGCCCAGGTGATTGCCTATATAGCCATCTGTCATGACATATAAATAGCGACCTAGCAGTCATTGTGTAATGTGCATGCAATCAAACCATATGCTATTCTCATTGCTATTATGGCTTGGTTTTAACCCTAGAACACTACTCATTCGTAAAAATTACGACCCGCCCTTTGTAAAATTCGGAGAACTCGTAGACAAAAGACGGACACGCTCTGATTTTTTGTTTACCTTCCTGCCATTGTGAATAGAGGCCACTGTCTCTTCGGCTAAGCTCAAAGTTGAACCGTTATTACCGTACTCAAGCTCGCGTCGTATATTTTACGAAAGAATAGTGTTTGCGAAAGTTTTAACTATTAAGTGTTTGAATATTTTTTTGTGAATTATTATTTTTATATTGTTAGTTTTTAGTGTTGTAAATAGTTTATTGTGTAAATAATGATTTTAGAGTTCAAAGTGTTTGATGTAGCTACTAAGTGTAGCCTACAATCTATACTTTCATATTTGATATTTTTTTTAGATAAATAACATATTTGATGCATTGAAAATGGTGTTGGCACAAATGCTATAATCACTAAGATGTGAATTATACAGAATAAAGTATGTATTAAACAATTTGACAAAATAGAAGTAAATATTCAATATGTATGCTACAATGCTTATTTACCAAAGTAAGCTATGCAATAAAGGAATAAATAAAAAAAATCCGAAAATTAGTAGTCAGGCTATAGTAAATAAATACCAAAATAAGAATAAAACCTAATATTTTAAGGTGATCATGAGAACAAAATTTTAAACTTAAACTTTACAAGTTTTTTTTTGTGGACAAGAAAGAGAAGAAACACATAATACTCCACTCCATAATTCATAGACATTGTTATTTGTGTAACCAGGCACATATAAGCTACATATTAGCATAAAACGAATTAAGTTTGCAAAATTCATGTATCCTCTGATTTTAGTGATAGGCCCCCTACTACACTACCTAGATAATTGCAGAAAGAAATTGCTAGGCATTGATAAATTAACAAAATTCCAATATTAACGCAATATATTTAGGCCTATAAAGTAAGTTATATTTTAAGAAAAATGATCTTACAGGTAGCTACACCAAGCATTAAAATTCTGCCATAACCTTTTTGTACTGACAAAGCTCCTTTTGCAATGTACAAACCAGCACCTAAAACACCAAAACCACCAACAAGTCGGCAACTAACACAGTCTCTTGGTCTATTATGAACAATGGACTTATTATTTTCATACATATTGCTTCTTTCATATAAGTAAGAAGTCGTAAATATCGTATATTGACTTCTAGTTCTTTTTTTTAAATTTCTTTTTTTTTAATACAGTACGTTAGTACGTTTACGTTATACTTATACATAACATGAATCAAGAAATGAAGAAAGCTGCCGATTTACATCCGGTGTTAACAACTTTTATTTCCTCGAGGTGGGGGAAATGAAAGTAATTATACAAACACAGCTAATCGAACAAAAATTTTGAAAATATACGTCAGTTCCTGGAGTAGGGAATATTTTCTCGACCTTGAGTATAATGCTTACCCTTCGATAGAATTTTAGAAATTCCATAGAGTTTACAAACTTACCCATTAGTAAAATAATTTTAAAGTTCTAAACACGCGACTTTGACAGGGCATAAAGAATAAAAATATTGCCATTACCATTTTGAAAATTTGTATTTATCTTCTACTGAAATAGTTCTACAACATGGTTACTGTTCGAACAGAATAAATCGGTGCCACAAATTGTTATAGACATCCGAACAAGTCGAAATATTACTTAGTAAAACAATTTTAACGCTCTAAACGAGAATGAAGTTTCCTAAGAATAAAATTTATTTATTTAATAATGTTTTCAATGCGGAAGTCACTTTTTTCACCGAAAAATCAGTTTTAAATTCGATATTTCATTACGTGTTAAACGTAGAGAGGTACGAAGTCATGGAATTTCATGATATCGTCTAGTTTTAGTTATTTTTCCTTTGAATTTCGAGTTCATTGAATAAAGATTCAATATTTGTTAATACTTCGTCATAATCTTCAGTCCCTAATCCCTATGGATATTACTAAAGTCCATGACACGTGTTGACTGAAATAAAACTACATCCATCTCTTTTATAAAAACTAAACCTGTGTCAAGGTTACATGTTTGTTCTGTAGACTGATAAGAGTAAGTACAGATTATGGTAGCTTCGCTAATGTTGCTCATGATAATCAATAACGAAATGAAGACATCGGAAATAGCGAAGAAAATACACATTAGTTACTTCGATTGCTTTAAGTTCTAGGTCTTAAGTCATAAGGATGGGAGGAGGAAGAAGGTAGTGGAATTACAGGATGGTGTCTACAAAATAAAAAATCAGGATCTCTAGGATCAAGGAATCTTCATCTGATGTATCAGCCCATTCTTCTTCTTCTTCTTCACTCACTCTTTCTTCCATAACTTCATTTTCTTCAAACTGTAAAATAGGTCCACCACATCCAACATATTTTTCTTCACTAATAAGTCCTTTACAATGACTTCATTATCAGTGACTACATCGTTCCATTCATTGTTATCACTGTAGGATATATCTGGTAATAATTTGTAATACCTATATCTATGGTTAACCACATCCCATTTACTCTTACTAGGTTTTAGTCTGTTTACATGTACATTAACACTATCCTTAGAATATAATTTAATTTTGTAATTCAAATTATTCAAAACTTGTTCAATTACATACGGTCCTTTCCAACGTTTTGCAAATTTTCTTAGTGGCTCTTTTTTTCAAACTAGGATCGTATAAAGACACATTATCTTCTATTATTCTATTTTATATTATACTTTTATTATATATAAAAATAACTTTGTACTTTCTCTTTTTATCCTTACTAGTTTCTATGTTTCTGACAGTTGTTTTCCTAACTTGATTCAATTTATTTATCAATTTAATTAATTCAAACTGTTCATTATCGTTAACTTCTATTTTTATTGACAGGTCCGTCCCCTGTAGGCAAACTCATTTAATTTCTATGCAAAAGCATATGTGGGTTATGTCCAGTTGCTGTCTGTTCTGTTGTGCACTTCTGTAAGCCATTAGATTATAAGGTGTTATTACGCCCCAATTTGTACCGATTTTGCCAACATAATGTGATATCATGTCTGCTAAAGATTTAGGCAATCTTTCTAGTAGTCTGTTACATTGTGGGTGATATGGAATGGTCTGAATTTTCTTAATTCCTAATATAGCACACAAAAATGCTGTTTTAAAGAAAAGAGATATGAAGTTTTGTCCTTGATCTGTTACAAACGTTTTGGTACGCCATGCCTTGTTAAGGATAAATTCCCCTCCTAAAATTTCTGCACTTTGATACGGAATTGGTGTAGTTTCACAGAATCTAGTTAAGTGATCTATAAAATTAAATAAATATCTATTTCAATTTTTACTCACAGGCAGTGGCCCTACTATGTCTATTGATATTAGTTCGAAAGCTTCCAATATAGGCGTAAATTTTGCCGTGGAGTTTTCTACCTGGTTTTCTTTGATTACATGAGATACACTTATTTATAATTATATTCTACGTCTTTATTTAAAAATGACCAAAAATATCTTTCTTTAATAATAGTTTACTAATAGTTCTTTTTAACCCTTGATATTCAGAAAATATAGTATTGTTTTGGTTTTTTGTAATAATTATTAATGGTACCATAGTTTTAGGTATAACTAATTTATCTTCTTTACTTTCGATGGTATACAATAGACTATCGTCATCTAACTTGAAATTTTCGCCAAGATTTCCTCTTTAATTGACAGAAATTATCTTTTTGTTGTTCCGACAGGATTTCCGATCGAGATAAATAATGTGTTACTATTGTGTTACCACACCTTTCCGGGTATAGTATTATATCATAATCAAACTCTAATAATCGTAATGACCATTGTAATAATCTGGAGGACGGATCTTTCAAACTGAACATCCATTTTAAAGCAGCGTGATCTGTTATCACTGTAAATTTACGTACAGTAACATGTGAAATATTTGATAGCCCATATTAAAGCAAGAACTATCTTTCCGTTGTACCATAATTTCTTTCAGCTTTATTAAGTTGTCTACTCGTATATCCTATAGAGTGTTCTTGATTATTGTGTATTTGTGACAATACAGCTCCTATTGCAACTGTAGAGGTAACTGTATTTAATGTAAAAGGTTGAGAAAAATATGTTTATTTATAGAATAGGTTCATGCCAATGAATTAGTTGACGTTTTAAAAGCTTCTTCCTTGTAAAATTATCCAATCAAAATTAGTATTCTTTTTGTCAATTCTGTTATAGGTTTAACTATTTCAGCAAAATATTTAATGAAACGTCTATAATAACCTACTAATTCTATAAAAGTTCTTACTTCCCTTACATTTTGTGGTTGATGGTAGTTTTTAAATCGATGACCATTTTAGGGTCTGGTAAGATACCATTATCTGTTACAATATGTCTTAAATATTCTACTTCACTTGCAGCAAATACACACTTGGAATCTTGGATAACTGTGCATATAAATGTTACCAGGGGACTTAAATTTAAGAAAGGCGGAACCAAAATGGTAACAATGTTTAGAAATTAAAAAAAAAAAAAATTAAAAAAGACAAAAACAAATTTAGTGATTAACAAGGCTCAAGTTTATTGAAACAGAAAAAGAAATTTCAACGTTTCAGATTTTATCATTTACAATTGAGAAAGACATCCTGAGACAAAATTATCATAAACAGCTTATGATTTAAAAAAAAATATTATAATTAATAATAGTTATACGCCCTTAATACAAAATATTATAATTTAAACAAAAAAAATTAATCAATAGATCCTGAAAATTTATCCCCCCCCTTTTTTTAGTTTATATATTTTATAGTTACAAAATTTAACAAAAGACAATGAGCACAGCTTAACAATTAGCTGGATTATAATTAATCCAAAAAAAAAAGATTATATGCCCTTAAATGTAAAAATTACAAAAAATAAAAAAAAGATGAAAAGATACTAATTTTTTATTTCCCCCCCCCCTTTTAACTTTATGAAATGATAGCTTTCTAAAACAGTTACATAATATTACTTATTTCATAAATTTCTTAAATGCTATATTGGCCAATAAATATATATATATTTTAGATAAAGAATTTATTATAAAAAAAGAGAAGTTTATTTTAAAAAGAAAATTTTGAATATTAAGTTTTATTAATTGACGTCAATATTTTAATTTAGAAAATAACCTCTTGGAGGTTGTTAGGACCGAAAGTTTGCATGCAGGCTCCACCCAATAATTTTTTATATTTTATAATTAATTACACAAGTCTACATCTAAAAGAATGTTTTAAGAAAACATATTCGCTGAAATAAATTTTAGGCACATATACAATATGAGTTTAATTAAAGTTCAATAAAGTTAGTTTTTTTCTTTTTTTTTTTTTTTTACATCACTTTTGTGCACATGAAACTGAAGCTAAGTTGGATAAAACGTGTTTTGGTTAACAGGACGAAACATGTCTAGATCTTTCGCTGTGTTTCTTCTACCAGCATATTAGCTATAGCAAAAAACATGTTTTTTAGTGTCTGTACAAAATCGGACATGTTTTAGCATTAATGTTCATTATTAAAGAAAATATCTGGTTATTTGTCAAAATCAAAGAAAATTGATTGTATAACAGAAATTCGTTAAGATTGTACTTAAAAGCTTCTTAGATGATTATAAATCTATTTATATATATTTAATTTTGTTTGAAACAAAGCTTGTATAAGACTTGCAAAGATTTGCAAAAGCCTGCAAAACGAAATTTTCTGATTTAGAACAGATTTCTTCAATTGTTTTATATTTGACATGTACAATGAGATATTTCGATCATTCAAAGTTCAACATTAGTTTGCACTTATTTCACATAATTGTTCCAAACTCAAAATGTGCCTTTACAAGATTTTGTAAAGTATGTTTTAAGAAAAGTAAATTTTTATAATCATTGAGTTTCAAAAGAACATTGAATATTAAATAAAACATGAAATACATATTTTAAAAATACATGATAATTAATAAATTGTTTTAAAGCATTAACAAAAATTTAATATATGATAAAATCTGTACCTGGAAAATCCTGTCGCAGTTCACGTAAGCTTGTGCCGTGAAAACGAAAATTTACTAAACATTATAGAACTAAAACGCACAAAACTTGTAGATTAACATTGCCAAAGAACTGAGGTAGAAATTTTGAAGTCCAAGAAAGAAATTTATCTCTAACGTAGCTAAATATGGATGTCAGACATTGTGTGACTACAGGTAGACTGGCTAAAGGTTTTAGATCGGCTCGCTAACCAGCCGTTGTACTCTGTACTTAGATAGAGACGGAAGATAAGAGGCACGGCGAGTGGACTGCCGATAACAAAAATGCAGATTTTATTTTATGAATGCTACAGCTCTCCCCCCCCGAAAGACGGAGTTAGGGTGGAGTCAGAAAGGAGACCAGAAGGGCCTCCCACAAAATTTTGAAAAAGGGACAAAGGGCCAGAAGGGCCTCCAAAAGGATTCTAAGGAAGGGGCCAGAAGGGCCTCCCACAAAAGTTCGAAGATAGGGGCCTGAAGGGCCTCCTACAAAATTTAGAAACGGGGCACCTGATAGAAACAACGCTTCATAATGCTTTTATAATCACCACTCTAGGGTGTAGCCTCCTTCGGCACTTACTTATTAAATTTTGAAATTTCTACAGCGTCTCAGCTCTTCCCACCTATAGTTGGGATAAGCCCAGGACAGAAAGAGCTGAGGGATGACGCAAAGGTCGACATTGCTGTGCATGAACTGACTTTGTACACTAAGGTACAAGGGGAAAGGGGTGGAGTGGCACCTCGGGATACCAAGTGGAGGTGACCACTCCGGGGACCAGGGGAGGGAACGTGCATAGCACATTGGACTTACAGGAAAGGCCGGACTCAGACGGGGGGAGTATCCTCTGAGCCGACCTTTACATTTAATTACAAAAATAAATAAAAATAAAAGAAAAACTCCTGAAGCCAATACTGGTCAGATCATGCTCAGCGTCGTTATTTTTTAAATTCCTCTTCTCCCATACGAAGAAAAATTTAAACTATTCACGGCTCTTAACAATTTCCGTGAGAAAAAAGAATTTTGAAGGGTCTAAACAAATAATCCATTTGAAAAATAAACAAAGAAGCAGTATGAAACGTTGGGAAGTCAAGATTGTTTTACTGCACAAGGCAGGGCATGTGGTGTTTGACTTAAGGTCTTATATGTGTATCATGTGCCCCAAAAAAAAAAGGAATTTAATTTAATCAAAAAAATTGTGTAAAAAAAAATTTCATCAAAATATTTAAGTGATTATAAAAAAAAGGTGTAAAAGAAGTGTAGCAAAAAAGGTGTGGCAAAAAGACAGTATAAAAAGGTGACCCACAATGTGAGAAAACCTAACTCCGGTTTTCTCAACCCTAATAAAAAACTAATTAAGGAACAAACATGTTGACCTGCTAATAAAAAAGACAAACAACCGAATAATTTAATCAAGACAAACAGGCCAACCATGTCGTCCTATATACAAAAACTGGGCCCCTATAATTTGGAAGAAGAAAAAAATTTTGCACACAATGATATATTTTTTAAAAAAAGGTGTTCAACATTTCAATTTACTATTAAACAAATGCCACCATCTGCATCAACCAGTCCACCGCCATCTTGCCTATTGCTCATGATGATAAAATTAAAAAAAAAATAAATAAAAATAATTTTCTTTCAAGATGACGAAAACAAAAAAAATTCAAAAGCAAGCTCCGTGTTCTTTAACGGGTCCACTAATCGCAGCAAATCCACTGCCATTTTAACTGTTGCTGATAATAATAGATAAAAAAAAATAAACCAAGTAATTAAAAAAAAATTTCTTTTAAGATGATGCAAAAAATGAAAGAGCCAGAGAAAGACTCAAGAATTATATGTAGTGTAGTTGTTGTGTATATGTGTGTGTGTAAGTATGAATTAATACAGACAAGCGAAAGAAAACTCGAGAAAATTTTTGAAGGAGATTTTGAATTTTTTTGTTTTTTTTTTGTTTTTAACTATTTTTGGATTTTATTATTTATTTAAATTTTTTTTGGATTCCCGAATGAGCCCGCTGTCTGGATCAAATTCAGTGAATGACTAGTGTGCAGTGTTTGTAAATATATATATATATATATATATATATATATATATATATATAAAAATATTTAAGCAGACAAAATAATAATAAAAAAAAATTTTATCAAAATTGGTTTAGAAGTTTTTGTGTAAGTGTTTATAAAAATAAATAAATAATAAAAAAGAGACTATAGATTTATAGACATCTAAATATTTAAACTAAATATATAAAAAAAAATTTCATCAGCAACAGTTGTGCAGTATTTGAAAAAGCTGCAAAACATAAAAATGAGCCTTGTTTAACAAAGATAATTTTTGAATTTAAATTTAGATGGTTCCAATGCAAAATTTTGAAAATTAACTAAGGTTCCAGAATTTAAAAAATTAACCAAGCTCTGTAATTTAGAAAAAAAAACAAACTAGAATTTAAAGCTAACCACGCTCTGCTACCAGAAACATGTTACCAGGGGACTTAAATTTAAGAAAGGCGGAACCAAAATGGTAACAATGTTTAGAAATTAAAAAAAAAAAAAATTAAAAAAGACAAAAACAAATTTAGTGATTAACAAGGCTCAAGTTTATTGAAACAGAAAAAGAAATTTCAACGTTTCAGATTTTATCATTTACAATAAATTGAGAAAGACATCCTGAGACAAAATTATCATAAACAGCTTATGATTTAAAAAAAAATATTATAATTAATAATAGTTATACGCCCTTAATACAAAATATTATAATTTAAACAAAAAAAATTAATCAATAGATCCTGAAAATTTATCCCCCCCCTTTTTTTAGTTTATATATTTTATAGTTACAAAATTTAACAAAAGACAATGAGCACAGCTTAACAATTAGCTGGATTATAATTAATCCAAAAAAAAAAGATTATATGCCCTTAAATGTAAAAATTACAAAAAATAAAAAAAAGATGAAAAGATACTAATTTTTTATTTCCCCCCCCCCTTTTAACTTTATGAAATGATAGCTTTCTAAAACAGTTACATAATATTACTTATTTCATAAATTTCTTAAATGCTATATTGGCCAATAAATATATATATATTTTAGATAAAGAATTTATTATAAAAAAAGAGAAGTTTATTTTAAAAAGAAAATTTTGAATATTAAGTTTTATTAATTGACGTCAATATTTTAATTTAGAAAATAACCTCTTGGAGGTTGTTAGGACCGAAAGTTTGCATGCAGGCTCCACCCAATAATTTTTTATATTTTATAATTAATTACACAAGTCTACATCTAAAAGAATGTTTTAAGAAAACATATTCGCTGAAATAAATTTTAGGCACATATACAATATGAGTTTAATTAAAGTTCAATAAAGTTAGTTTTTTTCTTTTTTTTTTTTTTTTACATCACTTTTGTGCACATGAAACTGAAGCTAAGTTGGATAAAACGTGTTTTGGTTAACAGGACGAAACATGTCTAGATCTTTCGCTGTGTTTCTTCTACCAGCATATTAGCTATAGCAAAAAACATGTTTTTTAGTGTCTGTACAAAATCGGACATGTTTTAGCATTAATGTTCATTATTAAAGAAAATATCTGGTTATTTGTCAAAATCAAAGAAAATTGATTGTATAACAGAAATTCGTTAAGATTGTACTTAAAAGCTTCTTAGATGATTATAAATCTATTTATATATATTTAATTTTGTTTGAAACAAAGCTTGTATAAGACTTGCAAAGATTTGCAAAAGCCTGCAAAACGAAATTTTCTGATTTAGAACAGATTTCTTCAATTGTTTTATATTTGACATGTACAATGAGATATTTCGATCATTCAAAGTTCAACATTAGTTTGCACTTATTTCACATAATTGTTCCAAACTCAAAATGTGCCTTTACAAGATTTTGTAAAGTATGTTTTAAGAAAAGTAAATTTTTATAATCATTGAGTTTCAAAAGAACATTGAATATTAAATAAAACATGAAATACATATTTTAAAAATACATGATAATTAATAAATTGTTTTAAAGCATTAACAAAAATTTAATATATGATAAAATCTGTACCTGGAAAATCCTGTCGCAGTTCACGTAAGCTTGTGCCGTGAAAACGAAAATTTACTAAACATTATAGAACTAAAACGCACAAAACTTGTAGATTAACATTGCCAAAGAACTGAGGTAGAAATTTTGAAGTCCAAGAAAGAAATTTATCTCTAACGTAGCTAAATATGGATGTCAGACATTGTGTGACTACAGGTAGACTGGCTAAAGGTTTTAGATCGGCTCGCTAACCAGCCGTTGTACTCTGTACTTAGATAGAGACGGAAGATAAGAGGCACGGCGAGTGGACTGCCGATAACAAAAATGCAGATTTTATTTTATGAATGCTACATAAATTTGCGGTTTCTAATCTATTTAAAACCTTATCAAGGGGTTCAGAGTGTTGTTCTATAGTATTACTAAAAATAATTATATCGTATAAATAAACCAAAGCTTCCTCACCATTCATTCCTAGCAATATACTATCCATATCCATATAAGGCAGTTGAGGTATGGAGAGGTCGAAGAGGAACGTTTATATACTTAGAATTACACACAGCTAATTAAAGAGTTACAGAAAAGTATAGTATTTTATTCCGAAACAAGAAATTAAAAAAGAAAAAGAGTGGATGAAATGACGGAAAGAGCGGATGCTGATGAGTGGAGTAGCGATAGTGGTGAGAGAAAAAAATGAAAAGTTAGATGTACCGGCTACCCCTAGTGTTTTTTTTTCCTTATGGGCTGTGCGCACCGGCGTCGAGCTAAAGATCTTATGCCGCACCCCTAGTGTTAACTTCATAGATACCGAAATAATTGCAGAGACCCCAGAGCAGCCTAATTATAGACGGTATTATCACTCTTGAATTTATAATAAATACACGAATCAGGCTATCCGTCCACTTGAGTTGGAACACAGTGTAGTCCATTTGAAAAAAAGAATCAGCGTATTTCGCTAGGAGGGCAGATGCTAGCGTATAACGTTAGAATAGAACCCGGCGTATTCTGATAGAAAGACAGAAAACAGCTTATTCCGCTAGACAAGATCCCAACGATTTCTTCTAAAAAAATCAATAACCATTTTATATCGCCAGAAAATCAGGAACCTGCGTATATAGCTGAAAGACAGGACCAGCATATTCCGCTAGAAAAAAACCCACCGTTTTCCGTTAGGAATATAAAGTATGTCAATGCAATATTCTAAAAACGGAATATGAAACACGTGAAGTATACATTTGTGCAACTTTGTCTTATGATTTATTAGTACAGTATCTAGAAGACAAAGATATATTTCTATTTTATAAATCAATATGAAATTATACATCCACTTCTGATGGAATAGGAACCACAGTATTTTGTTAGAGAGAGGGGAATCAATATATCCCGCTGAAATACGACCCAGAGTATACAGCTAGAATAGGAACTGAGCGTATTCTGCTAGAAAATGTCCCGCGTATTCTGATACAAAGACAGGGATCAGCATATTTCGCTAAAATAGAACCCACCATTTTCCGTTAGAAGAGGTCGGGTATATATGGATGCAATACACTAAAGATAGTAGTAAGTTAAAACGCATATGAAACAAAAATACGTTTTTCCATAAATATCTTACAATCTATTACTAAAATATCTTCAAAACAGATATATATATATATATATATATATATATATATATATATATATATATATATATATATAATGAGTTTTCATTTTTACAGAACTTTCTATTTTTGGAGACACTCTTGTTTGTAACCTCAAAAATATCTGTATTCGTTCCCGCCTCAGCGTTGTTTTGGAATAATCCACCGAAAATAGTCCGAAACGATCAGATAAGACGTCAGAAGCTTTACAAAAATCAACTTTTTCCGGTTTTATGTTTTTAAAATTAAGACTAGTACATGTAAGGCCTAACTGGTCATCATCAGTAGTTCTTTTTTTCATTTTTTCCATCGAACATTCAAAGCCTCTTTTTATTCATTCAAATTCCGAAGCACTGTCGGGAAGGGTATTAAATTTAAACTGAATTTTAGTTCTAAGATTATGAAATTTTCACCCCTTTGTATTTTAACAAGAAACAATATAAATTTTCTTCACATCGCTACCCGAGGACTTTATGTGATAATTATTCAACATAAGTAATTATTCCAGAATCTGATAATAATATGCTTACAGCAGTGGGGGGGGAAGCATGACGTATTGTGCAATACTGTAAATACCCACAGGAAAAGTCTATATATGCAAAGACATAATGATTGACGGCTATGTCGCAATTCGGTGGATTTTACACTAACAAAAAACAAGATGGTTGAAAGTGGAGCAGCAATTTCGTGTGGTTGACATACTCCTAGTAATTCGGTTGGAAAAGTGGTTGTAGTAACAAGGATGGATATACACTAGATCTGCCGACGGTTGGTAAACCGTTCAAGATTCTGCAGCTTTGTTAGTTGGTCAAAGTACGAATAGTAGACCAAACATACCCATAGTCACACTCACACGGCCAATTCTCGATACAAATAATGGATATCGGTGGGTTGTTATCGCCATAGTGGTCCTCATTCTCATAAACGTATATTTTGATACCCAACACGACCCTGAAGCCATTTTGGACATACCGAAAGTAGGTACACTTCGATGGCAAAGTATTTTTTATACGTTAGAGGACATCAAAAATCCACTCACGCTAACCAAAATTGAAAAAAAAAAACATCGTTCCCCCTTTACAAGGCCACTTTTAGTAAAAAAAAATGAACTAAAAATATTTTTATTACATGTAGAGGGATCTTTTTTCGACGTACGTAAACTAATGCTAACACACGTACTCAATATGGGTGCTAACGATATCTCGAAAACGGTAACAGATAGACACTCGGTACTTTCACCACGGTGTTCCCCTAACCGAAAATATTACCACGACTTTGTGCCTATTCTGGGCCCACCGGAACTGAAATCAGAGGTAAACTGTTTTTGATTTTATTTAATGTATCCGTCACATCGGTGAAGATCGGAGGTCCGAATGCTAACTAGCACGGTAAGACGCAGTTTACAAGTGACAAACTCCGAACACTCACCGGACCACCAAGATGTTTCACTGTCAAAACGTCGAAGGATATTAACAGAGTAAACTAAACCAGTTTGAAACGGTGCGATGATAGACTAAGCCAGCTTTATAAATGAGTTTAAACAATTAATAATTATACCTAAAATACTAAACTACTGATTACTTACGTATTACCAATTCGTCAAGGGGACACGTGGCCTTCAAAGATAGCATAACCATTGTCGGTCATAAATAACTCTGATACAATAATTAGGCCTACGGATAATAATCACGAGCACTTAATGATCCATACTCCTGTGGATTTTGAGACCCGTCCAAATGGTTTTAGGCAACAAATTTTCAGCAGGGAATATGGTTGTTTTTTATTTAATCGATCGCCGGTGAAAAAACTGCGACTGGTTGATTACAGAGCTTGACACAAACTACTGGCCAGGACCCGACTCCTTCGCATGGGAAATGAATCACTGCCGGCACTTTTTACCTTAACAATTCGAATTGTGGCATGCTACAACCAAACCTTAAAAAAAAAAAAATTAAAAAATGACTGCTATTGTAAAATATAGGTGGGGGAAAATAAGAGAGAGAAGCGAGAGCCAAAATAAATATTTTCAATTAAAAGTTTTGTGACTTGGTTTACACAATATAGCCCACTTGTAATTCTAAATATATTGTTTTAAGTATATGTTCTTTTTATATTTATTTCAATTTTATTATTATTATTTTTTGAAATCTGGTGTTGATTACTGGGTATATGAAATTTATTAATAAAAAATAATACTTGAAGTAGTAACAAATTGTGACATGAGTGAGAAGAGAGGTTGTGTGGTAGGATTATGGAAGGGTTAGGTTTCCAAAGTTAAGTGAATTATTTATGATGATGAGGTAAGAATCGTAATGGAAAATGATAACATGGTAGAAGAGGAAAATTTAATCCCATAACTTTTATCACTTGTATCAGTGAACTTGAGTGCCGTTAGGGACACTGGCTATGGGATGTGAATACACACGTTGCTCCCGGCTGTCGGCCATTTTACGTTTTCGCCGAAACGGAAAAAGGTCTTTTACAAAAAAAGTTCTCACGGACTAACTGATTCACTCACAGCAAACAAACGTCGCACACTGATGTGACTTGAAACTCCCTCTCCGGCCGACCGACCACGCCCACCCCTCTCCCTCACTAGCCCGATTCCCGTTACTTTTGGGTCCCCCCTCGTATTTAGAGGTGTTAAATTTGGGGAGTTGTAATTTTGTAAATGAACCTGGGTCAGTCGATGAAAATCACGCCGAAATCACTCGTGGACTTATTCTTAAACCTAATTGTGATTTTGGGGTACTGATTATGACCACCCGGGATAAATCGATGGTTGAGAGAGAAGTATCTTTTGAGTTGAGAGATATGGCTAGTACTTATAAGTTTGTCTGAGACGGAATCGAACAGTTCTACTACAGTGACCGATGTGTTGAAGGCGCTGATAATTAGGGTCTTGATCATAAGGGCAGTAACCGGGCATTGACTTTGGAGACGGCGTGACTGGGTTTGTGCTCCTTACACATAACCCAGTCTCTTACTGTAAAGGGGTTGGGCGGAGGTTTGACTTGGTCGCGCTACGTGTGAGATTCCGTAAGGCCTCGTCACAGAGGTTTCATTAGATAGTAAAGGTGATAACAGGTCCAAGTTCCAAGTTAACTGGAGGTGTATTTGGCTCATAACTCAGAACTCCGTGGATCGTAACTACGCTCTGCTACCATTTTGCGATGATTAGTTATAGTTATGGGACTTGGGGTTATAAATTTATGGATATGCAAAATAATAGTCGAACTTGTTGTTATGTAAGCATGTGGGCCGTTAATTATATTAGCAATTCCAATAAACACTCCAGGACACTGATGCACTAAGCGAGTTTTATAATGAGTTTAAACAATTAATAATTGTACATAAAATATGAATCATCGTCGCCATTTACTACCGCGACAATTCGAAATGTAAAACCGCCTAGGGGTAAGAGTGATTTGGATAGCTCTATGTATCATAAAGTTACAAGTCAGCAATTTATGTCTATTATAATGGTTAGAACTATTCAATATTATATCTATTATTGTTAGATGGTTTTCTATATCTATTAAACTCAATTTTATAATTTTTTAATAGCCAAAATATTTACAAATGCCAAGCTATTACCAAAAATAATCTTTATTTCATGAGTAAATTTGATTGAGTTGTGCACATTGTTAATTTTATTCAAAAATGCATTAACAGTACATTTATCAAAACGAAATACAACAAAGATGTCATTAATATATCATTACCTTATTCTTAGAAAATATGGCAAATTATTAACAAAAAACTCACCAAACCTACTCATGAAAAGTTCAGCTACGAAAGAAGACTAGCGTTTTATTTTTGGTTTGGGAATTACTTCTTTCATAATTAAAATATCTGTTTCTATAATGAGACCACTATTGCGCCTATCGGTTTGTATTTTTAATTTCTCACACTTACGTAAGCTTAGTATAGAGAAAGTTATGAGATGAGCCAAAAAATCGATGTTAAGTTTTTAGCTAAAATATTAATTTTGAGGTTTTCTTAAGTCAAAAAGAGGTTTTAGGAATTGTAGCTTATCTATTGTTTGTGCGACTTATGAGAGCATATTTTAGACATATCTCAAGACGGTTTTTTCATCTTCATTTGTTTCGACACTTTTTCATTTGAAAACTCAACACTGTTACTTAGAAGTACCTGCAAAACAAATGGATAACTATATCTCGAAAAATGTCATTTCGGGAGTATCAATAAAAAATCAAAAATTGTCTATAAGGCTGTTACAAAAACCTAATTCCTCAAAATTAGCTTTACCGAATTCATTCAATTTTTGGTAAAAAAATAAAGATTAATGGTTATATCAAAGAAGTGTACAAAATCACATGTAAAAAAAAAGTTTGGTTTATTATTATCTTGTATAAAACGAAAAATGAACTTTGAGCGCCATGATATAATGAACTTGCTACTGCCTTTACTGCTCACCTGTAACGGGCTTGGCGATGCCGAGGTACCCTAGCTAGATCTCCAGTCTTAGGTTAGATCCCTTTCTCTCATCTCTCTTGACCTTGAAGCTAATGGAGTATTCTAGGGCTAAGGGTCTTCTTTTATGTTATTTATTTCCTTTTTTATAGGCGATGATGACCGAAATGATATTCTCCTTTAAAATACAAGAAGAAAACAAAAAATAAGAAACAATATAATAAGATTTTCGCATAGGACTAGTTTATTGCACATGATAAGTAAATTTAGTTTCTATTTAAATATCGTTTAATATATTTAAAGATTCTACAAAATGTGGATAAAAAAACCTGTCCATACCAATTTATCTCTCATAAGAAATTAACTTGGAAAATTCGTAATAAAGTAAATTATTTATTTTTTTATGTATAAGTAGTAGAGTGTTTATTATAGGACGTATAGGATATTATTTTTGTTTAGTATTTTATTTTGTCCTATAACGTCCTAGAAAGTTAGTGCAATGGTTTACATTTAGAATATTTAAAATATGGAGAATCTAATATTATGTTCTTATCTGTAAGAGATAGTCAAAAAGAGAATGGAGGTGGTTTTCGTGGACGACTCTACGCAGACGCAGACTTCCATGTTGTCATATTGGCAGTGTGCTGAGAGATGTATAAGTGTAAGGGGTAATTTCGTTAGTTCTTTGTAAATATCCATTTCGGCATTCGTTCAAGGTATTTTTTACATACTGTATATTTGTACTACATATTTACTTTTATGATCAACACTTACTAACATGTATTAAGACACTTACAACACAAATTGAGTCAACTTTCATACTACTGTATAATATATACTAGACGTTTGTTTTTTTGAATTTTTTTCAATATATACCACATTAAAGTATTTAAAACGATCGCTAGGTTAAAAGTGTAAAAAATAAACACTTGGTTTTTGGTATGTTTATAAAAATTTACATAAATCAAATATGTAAATAATAAATCTGGACTCAATATCTATTTCCATAATTGTATATTTAAAAAAAAAAAAAAACACAAAGAAATGGAAAAGAACGTAGTTTTGGAGATATGGTTATAGGAACTTCTTTATTTATTTTAATGTACGAGACATGGTCATGAAGTTTTTCCACGCATTTAAAAATAAAATTAGGTTAAGGTAAAGACAGTGGGATTGCTTTTTTCAGATCACGTTTCTATTACGAACCAAGATTATTTTGATGTGAAAAAAAAAAAAAAAAAGATCCGTTTCATCCAAAGAATTAATGTAATGACTGCTATTTGAAAAAGTAAAAATATAACTATACTTAAATAAAAAAATAAGTTTTAGGATTTTCTATATTTTTGAATATTAATTCTTTAGGTTCTACTGACTATTAAACGCCAGGTCAAAGATCTTTCTATGTGAACTAGAAAGCAAAATTTTAAGTTAATTCCAAAAAAAAAAAAAAAAATCAGTTAATACATAATTAGACGGGTTAATTACAAAATGTTTTTAGTATTTGTAGTATGTTTATTACTTTCTTAAAATGTTATTAAATAAGAGTTATAAAACCACAAGAATAATTTATGTGATACATGATAAAGAATGCATCCCTGTGGAGCGGGAGCGTGGGATATAATTATTGGGTTAATAGGTCACAATGTCTGTTGAATTGAAGTTTTCACAAGATAGTGTAACTTATTATAGAAAAGGGGTGTATCTGTTATTTTAAAGACTAACTATATATAAATGACCACCATTTTATCTTTCACAACCACAGTAAAAGTTAAATAGATAACATTATTATTATTATTATTAATTGTTGACATATAGTATAGAGAAAGTGATGGATCGAAATGTCGATAATAAGTTTTCGCAAAAATATCGTTTGTGGTGCAAAAAAGTAGTTTTGGGTGAGATGTCTGTCTGTCGTCTGTGCAGTGTTTTATAATCTAACTGAATAGATCAATTTTGTTAATTAATATCTTGTTAATTTTTTTTCTCTCCATAACTTAAAATTTGGAACTAGCTATCATAAAGAACAAAACTCAAAATTATAGTTTCTCCAACATTAAAAAAAAAATGATAATTTAGGCTATTGTTAATATTGTGAAAATGCCGGAATAATAATCATACCAACTGTATAATAAAATTATTGAGAATATGTTTTAGAATGCAAGCTACAAAAACCCGAACATTTTATGGTATAAGTGATAGTTTTTTCCGCCATTTATTCTACCGCTGCGATAAGTGTTGTACTGCTGATTTTCAGTGATGATGAATGATATTTGGTGAGTGAAGTGACAACACTTAACGCGGTCATTCATCGATACCTATACCGATACATGGAGGTAACTATCGATGAGTACGGCCGAATACATCCATTGTATTGGACTAATGGAGGGTACATTTTAGCAAATTTATATAGAAAACGTTACAACCGATCTTGATAAAACCATAATTTTGAGTTTTATTATTTTACTACTCTTATTAAATAACATTTTAAGAAAGTTATTAAACATACTACTCCTACTAAAACATTGTGTAACCAAGCCATCCAATTATAAATTAACTGTTTTTTATACAAAATTTGGAATATAATTTTTATTTTGGCTTCTAGTTGACTTAAAAATATCTTTGACCTGGTGTGGAATAGTCAGAAGTGTGAAGAAGCCCTGTTAAAAAATACAGAATATCCTAAAAATTAAGAATTAAATATATAATATAATGAAAGTAGAGTATTTAACATTTATAAATAGTAATCATTACAATGATTCTTTGGATTAAACCTCGAGGTAAGTGTCTTTTAAATTTTATAGCTGAATCAGGTTTAGTTATATTGAATCAGAGCTGATATCCTACCTTTAAGGAAATAATGGGTCATGGTTTGAGATAGGAAGTCCTATATATTTTACTGCTATACAGCCACTAAGTTATGCAACTGGAGGGTATCTGATGAACCATCTGCTTAGGATCATCACAATTAGGCCTACATCTACTTTTATAATATAAGAGGGATCTACTTAAAAGAAACTTATAAGAATTTTAGGAACTTGGGCACATTCCGTATGCAATTAAACCGCATATTTGTTGCAGTTTTTTTTGTGTATAATATTGTTTTCAATTGCTAACCAAAGCGTTGTAGCGCTGATTCGTAAAATTTACAGCTTTGATAGCCTAAACATGCTAATTAAGATGCAACTGTAGACCTTTCTAAACCCATATGTCAAATGTATCTTTTTAAAATTATCTCTATTTCCTTAAGGGGGAAAAAAGTGAGAATAGGCTTTTGCCACTTCGTAAAATGGTCTTCCCGATTAAATAAAAACGTAATAAAACTAAACGTATAAAAGTTATTAAACCTTGAAGACGAGAAAAAATTAGACGTTTTGCAATTTAACAAATTTTAAAACAGTAAACAATGAACTAATGTAAAGAATCAGTAGTTACGTTTAAAAATGTAAAATTTAAAGTAGGTCGGATTGGTTCATAAAGTTCATTTTTGGACAGTTTGTGGCATATGACTTATAGATAAATAGAAAAAACAAATTCAACACTATAAATGAAGAAACATATAATTATAATTGAATGTGTAGTTTTCAAATTAATAGTCTAAACAAAACAACATCAAATTTAATTCAAATATTATCACAACTAAGTAAAATTTTAATCATTTTTTTTTTATAACAGGTAAAAATAATGTGATATATATATATATGAAAATATATTATGAAATATAATGATTAATGAAATTTAATGGAAAATGGGAAAATTTTAATTGAGATAAGCAGAGGTTTGAACCTCAAAAGCAATATCTCTGGAACCAAAGAAGGTAAAAGAAATTAAAAAAAAAACATATTTTCAAGTTTTAGAGAAAGGGGAACCAGGATCCAAATTAAAAAAAAACCAAAAATTTAAACTTCCAGAGATTTAATTTTGGAAACATTTAAAATGGGAATAACTATTTATTATCTTTGACTTACTCTATGCAGTTCTCACGAGCCCAAACGATTGTAACGATATTCTCCAAATTCGTACTAGGCCTACACCTCAAAACTTATTGTAACAAAATTATAAATTACGATTTAATAAAATTAGTCCAATCAAATTTTGATAAATATTGTTGCTAGTTTTCATAAAGTGCCCCTGCTTCACTAAATGTGAGTTATTGTTAAAAATAAGTGGGTAAGAAAACAAAAATCGTTCAATCTGCTTTACCGATTTCGTTTAAAATTGTGAATATTAATAATCCAAAGCATTGTGTAAAAGAAAATAACTATTCAAGAATAATTTGAAAAAATAATTGAGAAAATTAACCTTGACTGTTGTTACTGAAAAATTGATTGAAATTAAATTTGATTTACGTTAGGTTGAATTTGTAACAAACAATAGGAGTTATCTTTCCATTTTTTTAAGTACAGTATACACAAAAAGTCATAAATTAGACCCTTCTATACCTTTTAATCTTCCACGTAAGATTCACGTGGGAGAAAAACTCAGTTATCAAGATAGTAACTTTTCTCTTCCATTCCCACTTCTAGTAGCCTAGTACTCGAGAAAAGAGATTATGACGTTCATTATTTATACATAGTACTTGGTTTTTAGTGAGAAAGGTAGTCCAGATTTCAGTTAATATGTTATAGATTTTATATTTGAAGTGTTGACTTCCTGGCAGCCTCTCTTATTTCTTTCAATTTTAAAGTAACGGAGGTTTTATCAAATGTGTTATAAAATAGTCTCAAAAAAATAAAGTGTTATTAAATATTTAAAAAAGTTTTGTAATGGAAAATAGGAAAATTTTAATTCAGATAAGCAGAGGTTTGAACCTCAAAAGCAATATCTCTGGAACCAAAGAAGGTAAATGAAATAAAAAAAAAACAGATTTTCAAGTTTTAGAGAAAGGAGAACCAGAATTCAAAATTTAAAAAACCAAACATTTAAACTTCCAGAGATTTAATTTTGGAAACATTTAAAATGGGAATATTTTTGTTAGAGTCAGACATCGTTGAAGAATGACAGTATTATGAATTCATCTGGTGATCTAGAATAATAATTTGACATTAAGGTCGTCAAAATCCGTCGAGTGATTGCTGAGTTATTGGAATTCATATTAAAATTGTCGATTTATCCAAATACTTATTGTTGATTTAATACTTATTTTACTAAATGCGGAATACTATAAACTGAATTTTATAAAAGATAGCGACCTGATGTTTGTTTCAGAACGTCTATTTGATTCATCCTGGAGAGAGTAATGGGCCGTACAAAGAGAAAGGAAAAGGAGACCCAGAAGGAAATGTGGTAGTGAAGGAAGCACCAGACATGTTAGCAGTCAGACAATGGACGTTGCGTGTTCCTGGGAGACGAACAAATATAAGTCGGAATATTAATAGAAACGAAGAAATAAAAATAGGCAATGATATGAAATTTCGTAACGATTCGAAATTATATCTGTAAAAATTTTTTCACGTATATTTAATTTTAATCCTATAAGAATAATATTAAATATTAAATTTGGAACTAAGTAGATTTCGGCGGGGTTTCAATTCTTAGAAGTGGTTATCTAACCTGGAATTATTGGTACGGTGTCATTATTCGTTCACAAACCTAGTTTGTAAATTTAAAACTTCCCAGAGCCAAAACTACCTATCTATATTAGCTAACTAGATTTAAGGCCGGTAAGGGAAATGTGAATCACATATAAGTTTAGGCACTATGGGACAGAAGCTATTGCTAAAGTAATTAATTAACATACGGAAATTTGACTCAAATCATTGCCACGGGCTTCGAGACTCAAGAAGTCTTAAGTGCGATTATAATCTAATTAAGCATGTCAAAACACCGATTTACGCCAACTGGAGTAGACTATATTTTAGCGTTTAACAAGTCATTAAAGGAATATCTAAAACTGAATTAATTAATTTAATAAGACACCGGATCATCCCTCGCTGACTTACACGTGCACTTAGTTCTCGTCGCTCTGAGAATACCAGCAAAATACTGAACTTATACTTCAGGCGCCTTCCAATTGGTGAGCATTCCTTACAGATGCTGAGATGCAATTATCTTAACTTAAATTAATTCCTCAGTAATAGTCAGAAATACGTAATTAATACATTTTAACAGTAATAAATATTAAATGTTATAGGTAGTTAACGTTTTTGAAATTTATAAAACATTGACGGTAACCTGAACATATTATAGGTAAAGCAAAATAAATTTATTGGAAGTAAAATATATAACAATTTAAGTGGAATAATCTGTAGTATGTTAAATGGAGTCCAAGCAGCGATTTGAAATATTTTTGAATAATTTCGATTTGAAATTTTTATGAATTAAAATCTCTAAAATCCCTTTTAAGAGTGATAGAAAACACCAAGATATTGTAAAACTGTTATCAAAATTCTTTTTTATATGCCAGTACAGAACTTTAAAAAAAAAATGAAATAATTGTTTGCAGGTTTTTGTGAATAATACGCCACAGTAATATTATTCTACGATTATACAGTATATTCGGAATTTTAATGAGATTACTAAATTTTAAAGACAAAATTTTATTTTGGATTTTAGGGATATACCGTGATCAGATACGTACAATCAAAAAGTCGAGTTTATCATGAAACTGTGGTTTTAAAATCCCGAGTAAGTAAAAAATAAGGAACTCTATTTAAAAAAAAAAATTATTACGTTTGTAGTACAGTAATTCTAAATGTAGATTTAAATCAAGGGATATTTATAAATTTTCGACCGAGATTTTACACTATTTAATTTTTTTTAAACTAAGGAAACATACATTTTTGTTGTTGTATTAATTTACATTTTAAAATCTTAACATCGTTACCCTACATATTAATTACTTCCATTTAGTTTTTTAAATTTAAATTATAGTTTTATAAAAGAGAGTAAAAGTAGATTTTGTAATTAGGATTAAATTAATCACTATAATTTGTAAATCTAGTATAAGAAAATTTTTTTTTCGAGAATTTTGTTTAAAAAGAGAAATAGTTATTATAATAAACAATAATTGATTGAATGCAAATATTTATTTACGTAGAAGGTGGATAATACATCATTTAATAATACTATTTTGTTGTTATTTGTTACAGCTTAATTTGCAAAACATTTCAAATAATAATACACCAACTACTTCCTAGATACAAACTATCCTAACATGGTTTTCTCTCTAATGTAAATGTATGAAGACAAGTCTTGCCTTCGTATGTAATAACACTACAGTTTGCCCATACAATCATGTATACACAGAATGTCTCAGAAATGTAAAAATTGTCATTATAACAAATCTAATTACATGTAAGAGTATAATTAAATTGATTGCGTTAAATACATTATACAACCGCATTTAGATAATGTTGTCAAATGTTATAAGATAGAACAATTCCATACTAACTTATCTTCCATAAGATATGCATCTGTATTAATACCAGCAAAAACGAAATATATGAAACGATTTTTCTCACATAAATTAATATTTGTAACGTACAAAATACTATAAAGTGTGTTTTTATTTATTATTAACTAAAAGTAGTGTAGAGAGACACATTATTTTTTGTTTTGCAATTTAATACATTGTTTCTTATTATTGTTACATAAAATGGTTTAGTTTAAAATAAACTAAATGAGTGATTTTATGTTTTGCGTTCATAAGTGATTGGTTGACATCTAAAGTAACACGGTAAGTACAAATTAAATTTTGTACTTTGCATTATGTAACATTGTTTTAGCATTACACTGCGCATATATTTAGAAGTACAGTTATCATTCTGTTTTGTAATAGTAAATATACATACATTGAAATAAATACTATATGACAAAAGTAACATCTCACATCACCCTGTGGCGCTAAAGCTATATATCGCACCACGGTCTCCACAATAATCGTCTTCAGTGTCTCATTCCCAGCTTTCTTAAGTCCTCCACACCATCACCCAGCCATATCTTCCATATAAACAATAGTTACGACAAGATGTAAAGAGAGAGGTAACAGATGAGCTTACAACTACCAAACGTGTAACATATTGTTATAAGATACATATGCCAAGGTTGGGCGGAAATCGAAGTCGGAGTCAACAAGGGGTTATCGGCGGTCAGAGTTGGTACGGAGATGCCGGGAGGTCAGAGTTAGCAGGGATCGACATCAATTTTCTGCGGTTGGGAGAAGATTCAATCAGCATCGTTGAGTTCCACAGGAGAACGCTTAGGGAGCACAAAGACTAAGTAGGATAACGGGTGAGCTCCAGCAACAGAGGTGATCAAGTTTCGAGTGTATATTGTGCTTATAACAACTTCGTATACGTTAGCCTATACGAAGAGAGCTTGATTGAATTTAATTAACTTCTGATCACAAAATTGTTTCACGCTGGATTAAGAATAATAATTAAACCCTTATAATTAAGTTAGGTGATCTAAACTTTATTGTATTAATCGTGAAGGGCTTAAATAACCACAGTATCAAACCCTATGGAGGTCTGTATAAGGATGATTTTTCAGCAGAATTTGGAAACTTCCTAAGAATTAGAGCTGGAATAGAAACACCTCTTCATAATGCATACTGCGTTATTGCATTATATAACTGTACTATATTTTTAGCTTATTTCTACTAGTGTATTGAATATTTAGCTTATGCAGAAATTTTCTTACTGTAGACCATATAAAGTCATGCTATGGTAGAATTTTTTATATGGTAGTCGTATATGCACACTGTAGGATTGTATGATGTGTCATTAAAGTTTGTTTGAGTGCAATATGTTACCTACTCTAACAGAGAAAATATTTGTCAAGTCTATGGCACTAACTACTCGTCGGGGGAAGATTTTGAAGGCGTGGTAACATAGTGAGACCAGTAAATCAACAGTTAAGTTAATAGTTGTAAAATACTTCGTTCACGTTCTAATAAAATTTTAACTTCTTAGTCTTAATAGATTCGACTGTGACATAACTTTTTATTTTTCTTCATTCATAAAAATGGAACTCGATCATGTTTTACGATCAAATTTTGTGTCAAACTGATTTGAAAAAACTGATTTGAATAAATATTTAAAGGTTAATAATCTTTCAAAGATAACACCATTTACTAGGCTCTAATCATTTTAGATGGGCACGAAACCGTGAATCTCGGCCTGGTGAATCATAAGATTTTTAAATATGATTCTGAAACAAAACTTCAAAGTAAGACGTTACACTCAAATAAATTGTCATATAAAATAAATAAAGAGGTTTACATTAGCTGCATCTTCATAAAGCTCCTTGCCGTGATACTATTTTGTAAACTGGTATTTAAGACAAAAGGACATTTATGTTGTACCGTAGCCCCTTACTCTCCTGAACTAATTTATGTGGTTATTTCCTGTTCCTAAAACTCAAAACAGGTTTAGGTTTGCTATTTTGAAAGTATGAATAACTTCCAAAAGATTAAGTTGGATCAACAGATTGACTCTATCTAATGTGACTGATTGACCTGATTCTACGTTAATAATTTAATAAACTGACTCTCAATAATTACAAGTTCTTTTACAAGTAAAGTTTTCTCACCCTTCTTGCAACTATCGCAGATTCTTGTATGAAGGTCCGATCCCCTCGGAATCACTTTCTCGCTAAATACGTCTGGCTATCTTAAAAACCTCCAGCGATTTAATTATAATTTCAAGTGAAAAATATACGACGTAGACTGGGAATCGAACCCGGGACCTTTGGTTTTAGGCGACAATCCTCTACCAACTAAGCTATCCTTTGATTTTTCACTTGAAATAATTAATTAAACAATAATACTAGCTTGGTAAAATAATGTATAAACGTTAAAATTAATAAAATTAAATAATTATAATATTATAAAATATAACAGCTGTTTAATATAATTCGTAATAAATTCAAATATTTCCAACAAATCTTCTCCAGTCTGAACTGATCCATAAACAATTTTTACTAGACTGTGTTTGTTAACATTACCGGAACTTTCATTTCCATCGAGTTATCTTAAATTTCCTCGTCATTAATTTGCGGTTCGTGCTTTCTCATTTCCGTTTTCTTCTTTCTGTTCTAGCCGTATCCATAATCCTCATAATCATCAGGATAATGGTCAAAAGTTTTATTTGCCGATTTTTTCAGGCTTTAGATGACCTAATATTTTCTCTTCATCTTTCAAGGAATTTAAAACATATTCAAGTTTTTAGCTCCTTCTTTCTTCTTTGCTCATCGTCGTTGTTTCGGAAGGTTCTCTTTTATCTCCCACAAGTTTTTTCAAAAGGTACAGTAATAAGCGTTTTCCCAACAACTGTTTGGATTTCATTATATTACACGCCAGATCACGATGTTTAGTTTTAATATTTTTACCTAATTAATTTATCTCAATAATAACTTTTTCAGACGTTGCGCAGGTTTATTCATACTAAACATGTCAACATTAAAATGATTGATTTAAGACGCTCATTCTGCTGACCCCTCCAATAAAACAAAACGTATAGCGCAGTACCAGTAAGTAAAAATCTTGATTTAGAAATATCGACTTAAAATATGTGTCAGAATAATTGCCTTCCGTGTAACTTATATAAAGTTTGATCAAAACAGGTCAATGAAAGGAGGAGATATGAGTTTTGCCCTCCAAACGTCGAGGTTATGTAACCCATAATACACGGCGACCATACGGCCAAATTTGGTAGCAATAGGGCACACCGTTTACGGGAAACTAGTATCTTTTGAAAATCATACGCTTTCAAGCTATGCAAAACCTACTAAAATGTAGACTCTATTAATCCAAACAAAACGTATTTGTATTATCTCTAAACAAAATGGCGTTTAAGGAGTTATCAGTAAAAAACAAACAAACAAAAAAAAATGTATGAAAAACAGAATTTTTTAAAAATCAACTTTATTGATTTAGTTTAAACATGTTGACGAGATATGAAGATTAATGATCCAAACCGGTGTACCAAATCACAAGTAAAATAAAATTTTATTGTTAATTTGGTACAAAACGAAATTGAATTTTGACTGCTGTCAAACTAGTTAATATTAAAATAGAATTTATGTCTAGGACTAGTTTATTGATAATAAATAGTCTCTATTTAAATATATAAATGTTTTAAAATATTTAAAAATTGCACAGAATATTGATAAGATTTTTCTTAATATTCATGGGGAAAAACTCAGCAATAAAGTAACTTTTTTTCTCACGTAGGCCTATAAGTAGTATTGAGTTATGGGAAGTTGGCGACAAATATATTTTTGATAAATTTTTTATCTTGTCTTATAATGTGTTACAAAGTTAGTGCAATGTTTTTACACCATTTTGGAAATTTTAAAATGCACAGAATCCAATATCATGCTCTTATCTGTAAGAGTTAATCAAAGTGAGAATGGAGGGGGTTTGCGTGGGAGGCTCTGCGCAAACGCAAAGACTTCCATGTTGTCATATTGGCAGTGTGTTGAGAGGTGTATAAGTGTAAGGGGTAATTTCTAGTGTTACTTTTTAGATTTTTATTTCGGCGTTCGTTCAAGGTATTTGTACTACATATTTAATTTTATACGTATCATAGTACATAGAATAATAAATTAAGTCGACTTTCGTATTATACCGGGCAGTTTTTACTAAACCTTATCAGATTTTATTCCCAATAAATTATTTACAGATTACATATTTTGGATACAGTAATTCTATTCACATCATTATTTCCATAATAAAACATAACAGTATTAGTATTTCAATATTATTATTAGTATTTAGAGAATATTATTTAATTTATAAAGTAGACATATGAGTTTTGTTATCTAAATTAATTATACTATAATTAATATAATTTTTATTTATTTATCTATGTAGAGATAGAAGTTGTGTTTAAATTAATTTTAGTTATATAAAAACAGTTACGATAAAATAAAATGTTTTAAAACATTGCACTAATTTTCTCACACACTAAGGAAAAATAATATTCATTGCCATCGTGTTAAAGATATTTCTAATCTATCTAATGGTATTTAAAGAGAAATTATTCTATGGTTGTAAATTTTATTTTAAAATCGGTCTGAAAGATTAGTTGAAATGAGGTGAATTTACAGTTTTGGGTACAAATTAGGAAAACACATTTAAGGGATTAATTATAACCACAACCTTAATATTTTAAAAATTATCCCTTCTAAGGGCCAACAAAAAATTTCACGTTCAATTACTTCAATTGTACGGTGATTTTCTTCTCTTCTTTCCTTAGCAATACAATACTTTTCTATACTATATACAATACAATAATTAACTGGTACCTACATTGATTACGTATTATATAGTTTTCACTAAGAAGGTGAATCTACTGTTTTCAGGAGAGAGAGAGAGAGAGAGAGAGAGAGAGAGAGAGAGAGAGAGAGAGAGAGAGAGAGAGAGAGAGAGAGAGAGAGAGAGAGAGAGAGAGAGAGAGAGAGAGAGAGAGAGAGAGAGAGAGAGAGAGAGAGAGAGAGAGAGAGAGAGAGAGAGAGAGAGAGAGAGTTATATATAGACTTTGGGAACACTTATTTTATGTACGAAATGCCTACCATATTTGTTACTTATACATAATTTAAAAGTTGTACATAAATTATTTTATCATTACACAATGTAGTTAGCACGACAAGATAGAACACCATAATATATTAATGTCTTAACAATAGAAAAGATATTCGTAATACCTGTTCTGTTCTCTGTTCCTCTTTAACGTAGACCTATAAAATATTTTAATTTTGTATTAATGCTTCTATTGTAACCTTGGTATATTAGACCACCATTTAATTCAAAATTCTTTTTACAATAAGTAAAAAACAAAAACTTTGTTTCATGTTCATTTTAAATTAATTTACCTCAGATTCGTCTTAAATTATTGATCTTGATCATTTTTATTTGTTATTTTTGCAAATAACATGGCTAAATATATAATTGTTCGTAGCCTAATCCCCTCTTTATCAAGTTCTGTTCGATTTTCCATGAACTTAATACTTGGAGGTAAAAAAAAGTGTGTGTGGGGGGGGGGAGAATAATATTTTTCTTTTCCTGAGTTTTCACCTGCGTATTTCTTATCGGAGATTAGTTGATTCTTACCAAAGTTTGTGAAATTTTATTAAATAATATGTTGAAAATTACATTTTAATTTGTCAATAGGGCTGAAATTAAAGTAGGCCTACATGAAAGTTATCAAAAGTAGTCTAGTAGTTAAATATCATTAAAATAATATAGATTTCAGATAAGCGTAGAAGTAAAACAAATGTTGTATATTTTTTATGGAAAGTTAACATTTTTCAAAAAATTAGTAGCCTAATTAAAATTATTTTACGATCGCTATTTTGAAAATGTAAAAAATAAAATCTTGCTACTTGCATAGTGGTAAAGGTTACATACACAATTTTTTAAAATTCGTATTTTGTATCCGAGCTAAATATGTCTATAATTTTTTTTTTTAATTTAAAAAAAACAGATATAGGCCTACACACGGAAATCAAAGCGTTTTTAGACATGTAGTTACAGGAACTTCTTTCTTTGTTTTAATTTAATGAACAGCTTCTGAAGTTTCTCCGCGCTTATTAAATTTAATATTGGTAAGGGCAAAGATAATTTTGGTTTTTTTTTCCACAGGTCACGTTTTTATATAGAAGAGTGCCGAAAAATTTGGAGACGGTAAAATAACTCTTGAATAAAAAACGAAGAAGAATATAATTTTATGTTCAGCTTTTGCCTATTTGGAAGTATAATATTATGTATTCTGGAGTAATATCACACCCAAGGTTGACAGCCCATGGGGTTGGAAAAAAGTTTAAATGTGAGAATAGTTCGAGAGTTGCACACCAAATTAAAGCTCCTTATTAGTAGAATATTTTTGCACAAACTTTTATCTCGAAAGGTTGGACCAATCCGAAATGGTAGCTGCTCAAAATTTGAAAATAACTAATGTAGACCCTAGTTTCTAGATATCTTTTTCCTAAATTAATAAAGTATCAAACTTTGATGCATTACATAATATTGTTTTGAATGTTTTTGTTAGTGAAACTTATTACATAAAAGAAATCACCAAAAAGTTACATTAAATGTTCAAATTAATTGCCTTCAGTGTGCTGACTATATTCAAATCAATGTTGAACGTTGACTCGCATTGGTAAAACATCCAGTTAAATATGTACAGGTTCTTGGACAATACGGAAACATTGGGGTTTTGTTCTGTAGGCCTGATCTAGGGATCGTGCAGGCCATTCTATTTACAGGAAAACTATGTATAATACAGTCTTAGAGAGCTCCACCTTGTTGAAACCTGATATTTCCGAGGTTATCACAAAGTGGGATATAGATAATGTAAAATGATATTTCTAAACAACCAAAAGCTGAAAATAAAATTTCATTATTCTATGGTAATAATTCAAGAATTGTTTTTGTACTTTTCAACACTCTCGTATATTATCCATAGTTATTTTGACAGTTAAGGTTTTAGTTCTCAACGCAGTCCTTAGATGCTAAGCTCTCTTAGACCTTTTCATGTTTGTTAAATTATACGTTGTTTTCACTTGAAATCAAAATATAATGCACGCTCTGAAAACATCTTGTATACGTTTATATAAACACAAATGTCCATCATTATCCACAATAAAAAAACATACTTTTTTTTTCTCGTATAAATAGTATAGAGGCATTTTTAACGATATAGCTATAATATTACTCGTATTTTTGTTTTATAAATGGGTGTATGGAAAAGATAATGCAATGTATTTGTTTCGTTCATTTGTTGAGCGAAGCGTAACTAATAGCCAAATGTGGTAGATACTGCACTTTGACACATGTGAGTGGCATTTATGAAACAGAATTGAATACGAGTGGAGACTATGAATACAGCCCCTAGAGTCAGCGAATTATCGGTGTTCGAAATTGGTTGCTATGGAAACAAAGTTTTTTTACTTTCTGCCTCCGTAAACCCAACCTCAATTTGTGTCAAAAAGATGATTTTATTATATAAGAAGAGATACAGATATGTTTATAGGTTGTACTGAAAATAAACGGGTAAAAATATTGCACTAACGTTAATGTAAACACAAAAATAATATTCATTGCCATCTTTCCAAAAAGTCTCTAAATTATTTACACGGTCTTATTACTTGTAATCAATTTGCTTGTATTGTCAGAATAATAGACTAATATTGGATTTATATTTAATTATCACAGTTATTAAATTAGTTAAATAATAAATCTTTTAAAAAAATACTTCCAACTTAAAATGGTAAAATATCTTTGAACACATACCCCTAATTTGGCCAATTTTTCTACCCCCATAGAAAAAAAAGCAGAATTAACTCCAATTCCTTTAAGTGTTGGAGTAAGAATCAAATAATTTTTTTTTAGGTGCATAGCAAGTATTTATATTTACAACTTATAATTGCTGATATCATATATGTATATAAATTTAACACATTCAAACACATTGTAGAAAGAAAATTTGATGTTTATTGAGTAATTATAATTTGAAAAGAATTAGGAGCTTTTTATTTAGAACGAATGGACTTAGCTATGAAAATAAAAGTAGTTATAATGTATGTTAAAGCAAATTAAATTTAGTAGCTTTATTTTTACTAGTATATAAAAGTAGCTACAGGGCTTGAATTTATGTACATTTAAAATAAAATTGTTTGGCAATGATTTTGTACTAATAGCGGTTGCCAAAATAGAAGTTGACAGGGATGGTTAGAATTCAGTTATACTGAAAAAAACAAACATATTTTGTAAATGTTATTTTGACATAAATCTAAAAAAAAAAAAAAAATGGACTCTACTTCTCACAATTATTGCTAAAATAAACTACTACTCAAAGTATTTAAAAGTAATGTTCATTGTTTGGTGTCCAAGCCACTTAATATAATATATTGAGTAATACATTATTTTTATTACCTTTATGGTACCGTCATGTGACTTTGTATTTGTCTTATTACAAAGACGCGTTTCGGAGTCGTAGCTCCATCTTCAGTATTTCACTCCGCAGAGGTCGTCAAAACATTAAACTTGATAAAAACATAAACACTATACACACGTATACATTGATTTAAACTCTTTCTTACGTGCACACAGTTTCATGGTCCGCGAACTACTGGCATCACGGTAAGGACAAGGTTATCAGATTAATGGGTTGGTCCTATCAGTTAGTTATATCTCATTGCCGTCTCAAATAATAAGTTTGATTGGAACAATCACTTTTCATTGAGAATGTCGTTTGGCGATTGTTTAAATGCTTTGTATATTTCGTATTATTCAATGGCATTCATCATAGGTCTTTTTTTACTGATGTGGAGTGGTGTCAGGTGAAATAAAAAATTTTAATAGAGTGTTTGTTTTCGATTATGTGTTGCGCGAAACTTGATCTATTAGCGTACAGGCTATTTTTGGGCAAGTGTTCTTTGTATCTCTCCATGAACGATCTGCCTGTCTGTCCGATGTAAAAACAATCGCAGTCGTCACACGCTATTTTATAGATGCCTGACTTCTTCTCTGTTGGTATTTCCTGTTTTTTACGCAGTATTTCTTGTACGCTATTATTGGTTCGGTGTGTGACAATGATGTTATGTGCATCGGAGTGCATTTTTTAGAATGGAGGGCATTATTTCAGTGTAATCAGCAGCGACAAATTTCTTTTTGTCTACTCTAGTCTGTATAGTGTTACATTTTTTCGCTAATTTTGCCTTCCTATGCCTTTCCAATAATTTGTCGACCATTTGGCTTCTATATCCATTTGCCTGGACGATATGTTTAATGACGTTTAACTCTTCTTTGAAATCCGTTTCATCCACTCGAGTTTGAGACTTATTATTTGAGACGGCAATGAGATATAACTAACTGATAGAACCAACCCATTAATCTGATAACCTTGGCCTTACCGTGATGCCAGTAGTTCGCGGACCATGAAACTGTGTGCACGTAAGAAAGAGTTAAAGTCAATGTATACGTGTATATATTTGTGTGTATGGTGTTTGTGTTTTTATCAAGTTTAATGTTTTGACGACCTCTACGGAGTGAAATACTGAAGATGGAACTACGACTCCGAAACGCGTCTTTATAATAAGACAAATACAAAGTCACATGACGGTACCATAAAGGTAATAAAAATAATTTATTACTCAATATATTATTTAAAAGTATCTAAAACAGTAGTTTTATGACTTTAAAGAAATAGTTGAAACAAACTCGAACTGAACATTTATCATATCCATTTCCTGTATTAGTTACAATAATAGTATTAAAATTATACAAATAAAACCTTCTAAGTAAAAGTCTTTCTCAAAGAAAAGTTGACCAGTTACCACTTAAAGCTGACCTGTTATGTTTGAAAATTTCCAATATATTTCAATATCAAAAGGTCCAAAGACAACCACAAAATATACAAAGCCCTATCAAAAACAGGATACAGGATATAGTATAAACTAATTATTATTTTTAATAATAACACAATGAAAGGAAACTCTCTAACTCTAAAATAAAAGTAGCAAATTCTAAATAAAGTTGGATTTAGTGTGTTATTGTGTAAAAACAGACATATAATGTGTTTGTCTATCAATTAGCTATCATAAATGGTTTTAAGACCAATATGTTTCTTGCATTATTTTAACAATATGAACTGTTTTACGGTACATTAATCAACGAGAAACGCCTATCGTGCAAAATGAAAATCGTCCAACTTTTTCTGCCGCATCCTGAATATTAGTAAATCCCACCCACTGTACCTGAAAACAAACACTATTAACAACGTCGATTATATAATGAATGGCTGGGCTTCCAAAATAATGAACGAATGAGACCAATTGCGCTTGCCACTTTGTCCTGAAACAAGAGATGAGGCCTCAAAACTGTATCTTCAAAATCATGTGTTTAAGTCAATCTACAATAGTTATTTGCGTGCGCATCTGGGGATAACGATTCAGCAAGGATGCCTTTTAATGTTCTATACAAACACGATGTTCTCTTACTAAACAATTGCATTGCTAAAGTTTAACATTCGCATTGCTGTACAATTTTCAATGTTTACATATATTTACACTATTTCCTTTGTAAAATTAATTTGATCGTTATCAAATGACATTGACTGAAGAGGATCAAGTTTCTTAGTTAATATATTGATTCCAAATGAATAATAATAGATTACTATTGAATGTAATACTAAAATAGTGATTTTATCTTTAAATTTATTCGTTAGCCTATAATAGATTTGTTAATTTACTGTTATACAAGAACTTAAACATAACCTAATAAATTACCACTGCCAAATATACTATTTTCTTCTAACAATAACATTTACCTACTTTATAACCGATTTAAAATCAACAAAATCTCTAAATCATATTTCAATATGTTAATATAACTCAATGTTTAAATAATAATCTATACGAATTTATTTGGTCCAAGAAGTACTCGATACTACGCATTGTTTCAGGGTAAATTATTCAAAATGAAAAAAAAAAATCCTTAACCGCCATTAAAAACTCGGTATCGTATAAAACTCCCTTCAATGAATATAATTATATCATTATGAGAGTTTGTACAAATTGTATGAAAAAATTGTCGAAATAGTTTAGTCATCTTAAACTCGCTTATCAATGTGGCAACAGAAATAATATATATTACACTAGTAATCATTCTTAGATGTACTTGTTAAAAAACTAACGAAATTTACGTTTATTCTATTAGGTTTTATTGTTTTAAACTTTCAAGAAACGAGCAGCTGATTTGAAAATCACTTTAGGCTTAGTGTATTAGACATTTTTGGCAATTGACTCAGAACAAAAATTAAAAATCCATCTTCGTCATAATTAATTGTCGAGCTTTAATTATGTGCAGAAATCGTAATTATCAGTCAAATAATGTGGAAGATACATCGTTTGTTCTATTTCAATTTATTTCAACCAAAGGCAAAATGAGCTCAACTCCAATTACTTAAAAAAAAGTAGGATGTTCCTCACATCGTATATGGATTACACATAATGGATACGAGTTAGTGGTTGGTGAATTAATAGCATCTATAAAATACGGAACGAGTGAAGTTTGGGAAGGTTGGTTCAGTATACATGAATGGAGACAATGGAGGCGAGGCAGCGCAGGAAAGAATGTATTTAGCATAGTTTATTTCGGTTTGGAATAATATTATTAAAAACTCTCACTGCATATGTGGTTCCGCTTCTTGTACTATAGGACTACAAGGAGGAAAAGTTCACGAACGCATTAATATTTCACTTTCTACAATTAGAAATATAAATATGCGCGACTCTATATTTTAAAGGCCTCTATGAAAAAATTGCATGCAAGTTGTTTTTAAAATATACACCGTGAATTAGAAAACTATAAAGTGTAAAGACATATTTTTATATCAATTACAAATGGAAATATTAACTGATTTTATAATATACACTTGCTTGAGGAATCTCGATTGATCTTCACAATTGTTATTTTTGTATAGCCTGTTTTCCAGGCATAATAAGAACATTTTTTTAACAGTAATAAATTACGTATAATTAAAAAAAACCGTAAAATTACAACTTAAATCACAAACACAAATTAAAAATGGCAATTACTAATAAAATAAAGTTATTTTACTGTGGTTTATCGTAGATAATTTAATGTTTGTGTCACGGGCATTCAGACTACATTGATGAGTTATTGCTGTTCTTGGATATCTTATCTATCAGATCAAACAGTATTTTTGCTTAGAATTAAGTGTGTTTGTCCATTGAATAAATCTTTACTGATTACTTTGTGATGTCTCTAGATTGGCTTCCAAAGTGTGTTCATTATTTGACTTTTGTCGTAATAATGAAGTATTTCCATACTTGTTTGAATATTTATGTAAGTGTGTCCCTAGTAATAAATCTGCGAAATTTAGATTTATTATCAAGGCAGATGGTTTTGATGTTTGTTGATGGTGATGCTCTTTGAATTTAATGTAAAAAGGTCGACCTTGTTTGTCCAATGTAATATTTATATGAGTGTTTTACATATGATTTTGTATATTCCGGTTTTATTTACTTTTTTATTTTACTAGTTTGTTTTCTTTTTATGTTAGTTGTTGTCTAATCCAAATTACCTTGATTCTTGAATTTGTTTTTCAGTTGGAAATGTAAATTCTTCCCTTATTCCGTAATCATGTAGAAATCCTTTTTAACAGGTTAGCTATATATTTTTAAATTTTATCGTATTGCCTTGGAACTGTTAAGTATAATACTATAAATATAGCTATACTATAAATACCTTATTAGGTTGTCTTCAGTCAGCATTTGTGCACAGCGCTGTATGTACATATACTGACTGAAGACAACCTACATAAGGTAATTATAGTATAGTATTTATTTTGTGTTTTTCTTATATTCTCTCATGTAATAATTGAGAAGTCAAAACATTTCTTAGGTGTATACACTATACATTAATTAGTATATTATAAGATCAATCTGTCACTAAAAAAAAAGCCGTAGAAACATTATGGATTTTTGAAATTTTTATTCTACTCTTATAAGTACATGAAACATTTAATTAGTAGAACAAATTAATTATTCTCCCCCCCACATGTTTCACTCAATTTTATTTATATTAAGCGTTTCAAAATTATAAGTAAATATATTTTCATATTTATATATTTATTTTTTACAGATATGGCGAAGCCAGTAAAAGGAGGATATCTGTTGAGACATAAGAGTAAGTAAAGTATTTATAAATTTACATCATATTGACATGTAAAAGTTAAGTTATTTATTAATTTGTATGATTCGTAATATATGTGGAAAATAATACGATGCCGAAATATATATCTAGTAGAAAATGAAATATATGTTTTTTGAGTTCTCATGACTCCAGAATCCACAAAATTACAGTCAATCTGTGCTTTCCCTAGCGGAAACTGCATAAATAACCTCACAGACGATTTGAGACTAAATTTATAATGCAATCTTACAAATAGTACTCTTAAAAAATGAGTACCTAAAAATCAATTCACATAATTTGTTTGTTTGTATCAAATCGTTTAAAAAATTCCGAGTCAGTAATCGTATATCAAAAACTGAAAAAAAAAAAAAAAAAAAACCCTTAAGTACCAAATAACAATAACATTAACATAGAAATAATAGAAATATTGTATTCATTCTACAAATTCTACCTATTGAATAATATCTTTTTCTAATTTGTCATGAAGGTGAACACAGATTCAATAACATACGGACATACGAAAACAATATCAATACAATAAACAGCCAACTTTAAACATAATTTTAAAGAGGGGAAAACTCGAAAAACATCTTATCAACATAAATCATTTCTGAAAGATACTAGGATATCGTCGAATATGTAGACTGTAGAGGAGCAAAAATTCTTAGTAAATATATTGACCGTGTTCTTTAAGAACTTATAGTCAAATAAAAAAGCCATACTTCATTTAAAAATGAATATTTTTCTTTCATACAGATTGTGTGAAAAGTTTTTGTGGTAGTTTTTGTTACTTAAAAAGAAGAAAAAAACCAATAAGCACAGACATAACCTTGATATATAACAGACACCATACAACAGAAATATACTACAGGTATATAATATTTTATGATGATTTTTTTTTTGTGTGTGTCGATGTATAGCAAACCTAACTGAATCGATTTCTAGTTGTTCATTGAATCAGCTGTTATTAAATTTGTTAACATTGGTTGTTACGGAAACGAATTTTGAAATGGTTTCTACTACAGCTAATTTGTAATTTCTATATGCTTAAGGTACACTATTTTGACAATTAAAACTTTTGACTTTGGTTATTCATCTTTGTCAAAACAGAGTATAATTATGTGCACAAAATAGTTCACGCAATTTTTACATTTCTATTTTAACTAGCGTCAAACAATTTTGAAGTATCTTTGAAAATACATTTGGATAATATTTAACCTGTCCAGAAATTTTGATTGTAATATCAATTTATGTAGTATTTTAAGCTTGTCGTAATTTATTTTCATATTCATTGGGATTTAATATTCATAAGAATCCACTATTACAATTTATGAAATAATTTGTACGAAATTGCTCCATCTTTATTATCCATCGTAGTATGTTCTATCCTCACATTATTAGTTTAATAAAATATTTCCCATAAGTTCTGAAAATAAAAACTAATGCACGACACGTAGAGTTATAGGTAGTCCACTAAGTCTTCATTTTGCCATTAGCTTAATGAATGAATTTAGAAAGGTTTTTTCTTGTTAAAAACATTTTGGTTATCATCACCTTATAAAAAATAACATAGAATAAAGATTCTTAGCCCTTGGAATATACAATAGTTGGTCCTGATAATACAAGAGAGACCTCATAGGAAAGATTATAGAGAGGAATTATAGTCTAAGACTACATAGAAGTTCATCGATTCTTTAGAGTACGGTAACCAAAAGTCTGAACGAAACTCTTGCTGTGCCCTCATGAAAAATCTAAATTAAAACAGTGTTTAATTATACTTCCATTTCTTTCTATTTTCCTAACAGCAAAATGAAGTCAAATAATAAACTTCAATTATTTTATATGTTTAAGAGAGAAGTTTCCTTATGACTTCGGTTGACAATAAATCTAATCTTTTCCATTATCCTCGCATCACTAAGTTTATGTTGCGTTATCCGCTATCATCCCACCAGTAGTTTACCTTGTGTTTCTTATTAACCATTACTTCAATATAAATAAACTAACCTTAATACATTTAATGGGAGCATAATGAAAACGAGGTAAAATAACGAAGCTGGAAGATAACCGAAAAAAATGAACATACCTGTTGGTACTTAAAATATTTTTTTAATCATCCTATTATTGTCAAGGATGTACGATAATTTTTATTGGGCAAAGCTAATAACATTTCTTATGATAAATGTAATACTAAAACCGTGAATTAAATTTTATTAGAAATGATTTAGTTATCAATGGACCACGTTAAACCATAATAACAAAAAAAAATCAATATAAAGAGTCGAAAAGAAATGATAAATCGTTATCATGACAATCCCGGAACATTAGTATGTGCAGAGTTTTTAAGAAGAAGTTAGGAGCGTTGATCGGAAGTATAAAATACCTACCGTTTAGTAATAAAAACACTGTTCTGGCAACATCTAGTTAAAACCAAACCTAAACACTATATTTAAAGTATTAAAAGTGAATGTTACAGGAGATACACTAGCGAGACAAAAAACTTCTAAATATAAAACTTGGTAAAAAGCACATTAAGCCTACTAAGTAAAACATACTGATAAAACAAAATACCTGATCCTATTTGATCTGAAAATCATAAATTCAATGGACATAGCCTAAAATAACATACTTAAAAAAATACTGATTTATAAAGCTAACAAACAAGGAATGATCACAAGGTCGGGTGTAAAACTCTAGAGGTATAGAAAAAATGCTGTTCACCTCTACAAAAACGGCGTTATTGGCATAGAATCGATATTGATTCAATTTACCCGTGTATAATCGCCATACAACGAAGTAGGTTATTTTATCACGTTTGTATTATAGTCTTAGTTATTTAGATCCCTCGGTCTTAGCTTTAACCTTGGGTTAATTTTTGATGTTACTAGTTTTAGTTTTAGTTTCCAAAATGGCCCTAAGCTACTAAGCTATAACAAATAATTGACAACGTTTGTTGATCCATACTCTTGAAACGTCGTATGACACAAATGATGGAAAATATCAGTATAAATTACATCGGTAACATACAAACGTGCAGACGAAATGCCAAATTTAAAATGATCAAGTTAAAACAGGACTTCGCTTTGCACAGTAATTACACCGAACTAAAGCTGAACCTTGAAACCCCCTATTTGTATTTATAGTATTTTCTTGTATTTGACTTTCCGCTATAGAAACATTTTGCCTCTCCATTGCAGTTCTTCTATTACTACTTTCAGCATTACTTCAAATGAAGTGGAATGAATGGGAATGGCAACCTTACTTTATACGAGTATAACACACGAACACACATTTCATTGCTGCTTCTATTTGTAAGGTTTACATAAAAAACTGTAATGATGAATGGATTCTCGTCCATTTATATGTATGGCTATGCTTAGCAAGTTGTATTGTCAGAAAATTCAACACGCACTTCTGAATTTTCACTAATGAGATTATATAATATTTTGAAATGTAGCTATTCTCTTTACAATAGCTTTTACTCTTTTTTAAATCGCTGAAATAAATGAATTTACAGTTAAATTACCTTTAGATTGTAAAGAATTCTAAATAAGTATTCGTTTTATTATAGTTATTACATTAATACTTTGTTAGATGGGATGGCCAAGTGGAAGACTTATTGGTTCCCAATATTGTTTTAGTTTATACTTTTTAAGACAAGTTGGTATTTCATCAAGTATTGTTATTCGAATTGCTTCCACTTTGAAGACGAAAAAACTATACTCCTGGAAAAATTTAACGTACCACAGCAAAATTGAGTTTGTATGTTGTGGTACTACTGATATCTCATGTAAATACAATATGATAAGTATTCCATATAATATAATTAGAATAACTACAATTTATTTATCCCTTATAAATAGTTCCTTATTTTGGACAAGCTCCAGTTCAAAAATGGTTTTCAATTACATTTGTTTAAACTGACTGTTGGTAGTTTTCCATCATTGAAACTTATCTCAATGATATCTCAGTTGAAACTCTTGTTCTGTCATTGTGCACTTTCTTTTTGTTGAGAAGAAAATTGAGAGTATCCCTCATTATTTATCAGAAGCAGAATTAGACCGAATAAGGATTTTGGATGAGATAGGAAGTCTCATAGAAATGTTTTTAAATTGTTTAGGTCCATTCACGCGTCCATTAGAAGAGTGATTAAGCGATTTCTAGAGACAGGTATTGATAGTAGAAAACATTTATATAGTTACCTGTTTTTTAGAAACAACTGATTAGACCAAAGTAGGCGACAGAATTAATTAAACACCACGAATTAATTAGATATTTTTGAATTCACTTCAAGAACACAAGATTGAAATTAAGAAACATTTTAAATTAAATTGACTCACTTGAATATACCAACGCTTACTTTACGTCTTTACTGGTTAATTTTACATTTTGATCTTACGCGCACTTGGAGTTTAGCACGAAGTTCAAACAGGATTTTGGATTCTGGAGTAGTCTGCCACAAAGATGAGAGTAGGATAAATTGACCTTGGACTTAATAGACTTTACAGATAAGGAAACAGTTTTACAAAACTGCTTTACTAAGGAAAATGTTATGTTCTTACTTTTTCTATGTTTGCAACAGTATTTACTTAATTTAATGGAAGTATTTGGGGCTCAATTTATAATTTTGGTAGAAAAAATATAATAACATTATACAAGTATTAATTGGAAATTTATTAATCCTAAATGGAAGTAAAGTTATTAATCTGGGGGAGATATACTTGAACATCATTTTATCTGAAAGCTTAAATCGAACATAAATTATATAAAGTGCTGTCTAGAGCTGAATAAACTAAATAATGCAAATGTTATAGTCCACAAAGTCTGTTTCCAAAATAATTAGAAAACACAAAGTTTTATTTTCATACGGTCGAAGCCATGGATACAGCTAGTGTATGTATAAACAACAAAATACTTGAAATATAATAAACGATTTTACATTTCGATAGGATCTTCATTTTTATGTATCTACCAACGTAATACATACAAATAAATATAAACAACAGAAAATAAACAGACAGACAAAACAAAACAACAAGATGGGATACATAGGCACACTTATACAGTCGTTTCGCTGTTTCTCTCCCGTTTCACCCCTATGTATAAAAGTAGAACTATATTACGCGTGTTTTATATATATTCGTATGTTTTTATACTCTATGAGCCAAGTATACAAAAAATATGTTCTTCCCCCTCCCCTCATTAGTAAATGCCCAATACAGTAAAATCCAATCTATTTTTGAATCTAGTTTCATCTGCATGTTGTAACTTTTAAAATTGATTTTTACTATTGTCTCTGATGTACAATACACATTTTTTATTCCCAGAACTGAAGTTTCTTGAAATAAGTCGCTTGAATACCCAAACGTTGAATAACAATATCACTGAATAATAATAAAGCAAATTTTAATAATAGCTCTTTTAGTAACTGCTAACAGTTCTAATAAAAACAGGGAGCATACATTAATACATAAAAAACAATGATCTCAATCGCACTTAAAAAATAAATAAATAATCTGGACTAACAATAGAAATTCTTAACAATGTTAAAATATTTCTTATAACGGAGTAAACATCCTTGTAGATAAAAAATAAAACAGACATTTTGGAGCTATTGTAATGTATATATAAATATTTTAGATTTTCAAATTTGTTTCTACATTCCTATATTCTCTTAAAAACAAAACAATTTTATTTAAGAAATATCTAACCTCTACATCCAGTTTTTGATAGTTACTGTATCTATCATATTTAAACAATACAAAATAATTAATCTACCGTATTTATATTTCTTGGTAATTATGCTTACATATAACACTATTAAAACTTATTACGATATTTCATTTACAAAATGTATCATACACACTTTCATGAAAACACAATTAAACACACACAACTTAGATTTACAACAAAAATTAAGTAAAATATCCAAAAACATATCCTTTAAAATAAAACTAAGTACAATATAAACATAATAATAGATAAATAATTTACCTTTCTCAAAAGTTTATTCACGGATTCAAAACCAAATATCTTCTTTTTTTAAATACTTGATAAAAATACTTTAATATTTATCACTTTTTCAAGGCAATGAGTTAAACATTTTAGGACTAAGAGTTAATTAAAAATAATTTCGTAAAATCGAATTTATTTATTTTTGGTCACCTTATATGCATTTTGACAGTATTCCTTGTTGCATACTTTTTGAATATCGGTCGATTCTCCGCTCCTGTTATAAAAAATTGTAAAGATTTTGTGGATAAACAAATGTGTTAATTATTTAGTTGTTTAAAAAGTAGAAATAAAAGATAGCCCTTGTATTAAATTGACAAGATATTTTTGAGAAATATTTAACGAATTAATTTCTTACATTTAAGGATTACACCCAATATAATTCCGTATTGTAATCTTGAGTGTATAAAGTATCGAAGTTCTTTTAAATTACAGATGTTTCTCAAATAATAAAATGTTCGCATAGTCTGATGAAACTCCAAATTGAAATTCTGTATGTATTTTATACGTAATTTTATTATCCAGATAAGTACTCCAAAATGTAATATCATCCGTTTCTTGGACGGACAGAAAAACTTAAATAGTAAAACCTCCACACGAAATGTGGTCATAAATTTTTCCCTTTAAATTATAATTATTGAATTTGGTTTTATAAACATTGATTATAATATCATTATATACACACCAACTGTTTAAAGTAATTAAGTCATATTTTCTCATATAATTTTCTCCACGAATACTGAAACTATGTTAGCAAAAGCAGTTATTTTCTCTTGAAAATATTCCTAGTAAATCATTTATATAAATAATAATGTTAAGAGGACGGTCTCCCAGGAAATCTTCTAAAACTAGTTTCAAAATTATTTACATATTCATTTATACGAACTTGCTGTAATTCTATCTATCAGATAAGAATTTATCCAGTCTAAAGCTACCCCACGTAATCCAATAACTTTACTCTTCGCTAGTAATACATTGTGATTAACTAAGTCAAAAGCTTTTTGAAATTAATGGACAATCCGAAAGTTTATAATTTTAAACTTATCGATCCATAAACATCTTTCATGAATTCTCAAATAACTTCTCCAGCGTTCCGTCCTTTTCCAAAATATATAATTATTGCACTAATACTAAAATAATGACTAAATTTCCAACAAGAATTCTGTTTTTTCTATTTGTCGAGCGCTTTCCAAAGCTGTTTATTGTTCCTCCATTGTCAAGATGTTATTGAAGACTACATCCCTGTACTTTACATTGCAGGCAAGATTACATTTGCAACGCATCATCACGCCTCAGTAATATTTTAATAACAAAGGCTCAATGATCGGCTTTGGAAAGCGCTCGAAAAACCGAAAAATAAGATTGATGTTTGAAATTTAACCATTATTTCAGTAATAGTAAATTAGTGCAATATATAATAATTATTTATTTTGGACTGTAGCTAAGGAAGGCTACCTATAGTGGAAAGGTTAACCCAAAAAGGAAAATAAAGCGATCCGGCGGAGGAGGGGGGAAGGAGAAATACGAGACAGAAAGAGGAAGGAGGTAAGCCCAACTAATACTAACTCAATACACAGACTTGTATTCCTAAAGTAGACACTCGGTCAAACAGCACACTTGATGAGGTTGTATACTTTTAGATTTTCACCGGTCTATAGTTTATATCAAAACATACTGGAATCCTGGGTTACAATTTTGGAAAGTCAGAGCATGAAATTTAATTTAAATAATAAAGTCGACTAGCATTCCTTTTCTGATGATTTAGCACTCATTGACATGCGAGCTCCTTTACTAACAGTCTTCTTTAGAGATTGTGTCCCTGTTGGTTTTGTTCTGATTGTACTTAAAACAATAAAATTGGCGATATATGCAAAATATTTTAAATAAATAATAGTTTTGCAAAGCATACTTCACCTTAGGGGTGTTAATGCTTCCTTATGAAAATAGATTTTACTTTCTTATATGTGTGTAGTATATAAATGTGTAGTATAAAAGTTATGTGATTCGGTTAGTAAATCAGAAATACTGTATTTGTTTTGATATCTCCTGTCTCCAAAAAAATGGTTTTTGGAATGATGACCGTTTGTCATCTGTGCAATACTCTTTACCATAAAAGATGTGAGCAATATTTTAGCCATTTCTCGAAACTTGTTTTTATCAATTTCTAAATAACTTAAAATTGATGGAAGGTTATTCAATTTTGTTGAAATATAGCCTCCATGAAATCAAACAAAACATAATAATTGGCATTTTCTAACTAAAGCGAAGGACGTTTAGGCTCTACTTAAATATCTTTCAATTTTGTTTTTAAAGTGTGCACAAAATGTTAGCTCCTTTTAGACCTCGTTATCTTCCATAAGATATAAATGAGGAAAACCCCATTAATAAAGAAAACAATATTAAAACGAAAAATAGTATTCCAAATTTTTTTTTGGAGATTGCAATGATTATTATTTTGAGTTAATGTTTCGTTTGAAGTAGGATATGTGAGAAAGTTAGAGCAGATTATTTGTACCGGTTATTATTTTTTATTTCAGTAAATAAAAAGTAGGTTTTACATTTGAAATGTTGACTTCCTGTCATTATCTCATTTATTCCAATTTTCAAGTAACGGTGATTTTATAAAATATGTAATAAATATTAGTTTTGAAATTAAAATAAACTGAAATTTTGTCATCTGCATTTTAAAAACATTGAAATATTTTTAAATAAGGAATAGTATACTTTATACAGTATGCAAGACCTAATGTCTGTTTCAGAACGTCTATTTGGTTCATCCTGGAGAGAGGAATGGGTCGTACTCTATGAAGACTCGACACTAGCATGGTACAAAGAGAAAGGAAAAGGAGACCCAGAAGGAAATGTGGTAGTGAAGGAAGCTCCAGACATGTTAGCAGTCAGTCAATGGACGTTGCGTGTCCCTGGGAGACGACCACTTCTACCTATTGGGTGCCAAGTTGAACAGTTGATGGCGTTTGGTACAAGACGAGGAGAGAAGGTGCATTGGTTACTTGCACAGTCGGAAGAAGAAGTCAAGTAAGTGCTTGAAAATTACACATTAAATATCTAACAATAACAAAATTTATTGACGATTTATTAGTGAATATTCGTAGTGATTCTAAACGATCTTTCAAAAAAACACAAGTCGGAATTTTAATAGAAACGACTGATATCGATCAAACGAAATTGGCTGGTCATAATAAGATAATATTCAATATTAACTTTGCAACGAACTAAGTAGGTAAAAAAGAAAATAATCAGATTGTTTGTCTAAACGGAAATTATTGGTAAAAATGGTGCGTCGCCATTATTCGTTTACAAATCAAGCCTGTCAATTTAAAACCACCCAGACCCTACCTAATCTTAATAAGCCAATTAAATTTGAAACTGATAGGGGAAATTTTCCTACACATATAAATCTGGACACTAACCCAGCTGTTATGAGACGATATTTCCTATTAACTAGTAAACACGGGAAAATTTGGCTCTAATCACTGGAATCGGTTGTAAGACTATGGCAGTGTAAGTCCTGATTATTAGATTATAACTTAATTACGCATGTCTAAATTGGTTATTCATACGCGTTGTAACCCTTAAAAAGCCATTATAATTTATCTAAAACTAAATAAATAATTATATAATTTAAAATTAGAAGAGTGACTGTCTTTTGTGTTACTCATTGGCTGATTATGTGCACACTACCGTTATTAAATTTTCGTCTCTCTGAGATCTTGTAAAATACCAGTTCAAATACTGAATTTCTAGTTCAGCCACTTTCCGATTTGTGGCCTCCCAGATATCGAGAAACTCCTGTATAAATTACATCCTCAATAATAAATATTAGCAAATTTATAAATTCTTATAACATTTTAAACAGTGAAAAATCTTATAGGTTATCGATTTAAAATAAATCTGTAGTATGTTCAGCAAAATCTAAACTGGGAATTTTAAAAACCAATTTTCATATTTTTATGTGATATTAATCCTTGTAATCTCCTCTTTACAGCAGTGATATTACAACACTAATTAGTGTTATAATATTAAAAACCTGTTAACAAAATTATTTGCTACATGTCCGCACTTCAATTTCAAACAAATTTGAAGTAAAATTACTCATAGACGCTTTCGCAGAGTTCAATTATTTCATATAGTAGCTGTGATTATTTAGAATTATAGTTCTATTTTAGCTTTTCGGGGTATACCAAGGTTAGATAAGTACAATCGAACGCAAAATTCGAACTCGGAGAAGAAAAATGTTAAATTTTATGAGTTTCAACAAAATCAGAAAAGAATTAAACGTTGTTAAGACATTTTAAAGAACAATTTCTAATTTGAATGATCTAAATTTGTTCATAGTCGAGAAATATAATTAAGGCGTAGATTAGGCAATTTGACTACACTACTAAATATTCTAAATTTCCCCTCCGGCCACTTTTCGTGAAACATTGTTTTACATGAGAGCATTCACACAGGGCTACTGGAGTTGCCCACCGAAACAGTATCTCAACAGTGACTCCTAGCGCAACTACGAACTGCCCACTGCAAGGAGGCCACTTGATACGGAACATTGGTTACACCTCCACCCAAGGTACAAGGTTTTATATGAGAGCCTTCACACAGAGGCATTGCAGTTGCCCAACGAAACACAGTATTTGAACAGTGCCTCCTAGCGCAACTACGAACTGCCCACTGCAAGGAGGCCACTCGATACGGAGCATTGGTTACACCTCCACCCATTGTACAAGGTTTTACGCGAGAGCCTTTACACAGGGCCACTGCAGTTTCCCACCGAAACACTGTATCTGAACAGTGTGACTCCTAGCGCAACCACGAACTGTCTACTACAAGGCGGCCACTTGATATGGAACATTGGTTACACCTCCACCCATTGTACAAGGTTTTACGCGAGAGCCTTTACACAGGGCCACTGCAGTTTCCCACCGAAACACTGTATCTGAACAGTGTGACTCCTAGCGCAATTGCGAACTGTCTACTACAAGGCGGCCACTTGATATGGAACATTGGTTACACCTCCACCCAAGGTACAAGGTTTTACGCGAGAGCCTTTACACAGGGCCACTGCAGTTTCCCACAGAAACACTGTATCTGAACAGTGTGACTCCTAGCGCAATTGCGAACTGTCTACTACAAGGCGGCCACTTGATATGGAACATTGGTTACACCTCCACCCATTGTACAAGGTTTTACGCGAGAGCCTTTACACAGGGCCACTGCAGTTTCCCACCGAAACACTGTATCTGAACAGTGTGACTCCTAGCGCAATTGCGAACTGTCTACTACAAGGCGGCCACTTGATATACAACATTGGTTACACCTCCACCCAAGGTACAAGGTTTTACGCGAGAGCCTTTACACAGGGCCACTGCAGTTTCCCACCGAAACACTGTATCTGAACAGTGTGACTCCTAGCGCAATTGCGAACTGTCTACTACAAGGCGGCCACTTGATATGCAACATTGGTTACACCTCCACTCAAGGTACTAGGTTTTTCCTTACAAAGTAGCGTTTATTTTAGAGAGTTCTTTTTAGGTCCTGTAGATAATTATTGAAGAAAAATAAGGTGCTTGATCACTTACAGAAGATTAGAACTTGGAAAAATAGAACCATTTTATATTAAAAAAAAAAAAATCATATTTTGTTGTTATTTCCAGTAACAAATAATTGAACGATTATATACACAATTAAATGGAAACTTTCACGAGGTGGTTATAAAATCTCTATAAAATCCGAACCACTCATTTGCTCCAGGATCAATATATAGCATTCTATTCAAATAATGGTGGAAAATAAGTTCTTTATATTGGCTCCATACTGTTATGTTTAAAATCGATTTTATCGACGTCCTAATAAGAGACTTTATACCACAGTTTTGACTCATAAAAATCAAAATTGACCCAAATCAAGAAGTATCAATTAATTTGAAAATACTAAAAAAATAGTAAATAAGTTATTTATTAATTGGGGGAAAAACATTTCCCCCCAGTATTTTACAACAAAGAATGTTGAGGATTTACGATTTATGACAAATTATATTCCAATAAAATATTGCAATGATTGGAAAAGAATTTCTATACATGTTAAATATTCTCCTTATACATTTGAAATATTTGAATTTAATTTAATATGTTTCTTTAAAATATGCCTATTGAGGTAAAAATATAAGCAGAGTTTATAGTAAAGTGTCCGTCGAAACAAATTCTATTTAGGTAGTCGATATCCATGTTTTTCATGAGGTGTTTGCAACACTATAAAATCTGTACCCATCATTGTACAAGGATGAAAGTAAAGCATTCTATTCAGAATGTGGTGGAAAATTAGACCTTCATATTGGCCGCATAGTTGAAAAACATAGTCCAATTTTATAACAAAATTTTATGCAGTTTTGAGCCTATACAAATTTAACTTTTTTAATTTGTATAGGTTCGAAACTGCATACAATTTTAATATTTCAACTCTTATAGTTTAAATACCCATTTAAAAAAATTAACAGCTGAAGTTTGATAGTGATCATAGAAAAAAATTCTAGGGCCCAAAGAAATTATGTGAAAACTATAGCAATTTTCATTTAAAAAAATTTCAATTACTTATAATGATTGAAAAAAAAACTAGCGTAGATATGACATTTGTTCCCCTATATATTTAAAAAATTTCATATAGAATTGGTTTTCTATCACAGAAATCGATTTATTAGGTCAACAGTTATCGTAGTTCAAAGTGGAATTTTGAGACGTCGAAATTCGTGATTTTTCACGAGTCGTTTTCATTTATTTACACAGAGATGAAAATATAGTATTTTGTTCATAAAATGATGGAGAAATGGTAGGCAAATTATCCAAAAATTAAGATTTAAAGAACCAAATTAACCATCTTAAAGTCACCATCTTTTAAAATATGTTGGTGAAGGAATTATCTGCAAGAAACTACAAAATCGTCTATAGAGCTGTTACAAATTTAATTTTTAATTAGCTATACAAGTTTTCTAATTTTTTAAAAAAATAATGACTTTAACCCGTTTGCCAATTTCGAAGAAAAAGAAAATACAGTTCAAGAATAATTTGAAAAAACAAAATAAACCTTACCACCGCTATAAAAACTCGATTTCACTGATAATATGATTTATCTATAGGACGTGTTTATGATACAAGCGAATCAAACTTTATGTATTGTAAGACTTTTCCACTTGGAGCTTTACCTTGTAAGAGTTATGGATGTTGGGATCCACCAGATTCGATTTCTCAAATCACTACCGCTTGACTATGATAGGATTTACACGACTCAGTGTTTTAAATAAGACCAGAAACGAGATTAACTTGTGAATTATTATTTCATTTGAATAAATTCATTAACGATTATTTCGAATCGAGAGTATCGGTTGTTTTTATAGATGCTTTACAATCGTTAATTAATTTGTATAAACGAAGTAACAGCTGATGACCTCGACCTCAGCTGATGTTTTTAGGTCCTAGGACTAAACAGAACAACTTTATCATCTCAATGCATGTATTGAAAACAGCTTTTTTTTGAAGCAGTATGATGTAAAGTTATTTTAATGTTTACATATCGTTTACTTAAAATATTATAACTTTCATATATAAATAAAATTACATTACTAATTAAATTAATAATGGAAAACGCTTACAAATATTATAAACCAAATAAATGAAGCAGTTTCTCCCTGCTTATAATTTATATATTATATCCCTGTTTGTAACTCATAAGAAACTAGTAGTGTGAGAAGTTTTGTCTTCTTACCTAAAATTAGTATGGAGACATAATATATTATTGTATTATTTTTTCACAGTTTTCTATTATTATTAAATAAAATGGTTTAGATTAAAATGAACTTAGTTTGTGAATTTGTGTTTTGCTTCCATAAGTGATTGGATGACAGCTATAAGTAACACGGTAAGTACAAAGTTTGTATTTAACATTATATAGCATGTCGTAACATTATTACAGTATTATGTAACATTGTTAAAACATTATTATAGAATTATACCGCACAGATGTTAGAAGTATTATCCTGTTTTTTAGTAGCAAATATTACATACATTGAAATAAATAATAAGTAACAAAAGTAAGACATTATTACTTTTGTTATAAGTAATGCTTCAGCACTAATTGAACCTTGGCTTCTACAACATTCGATCGCCACTCTTTCTTCTACAGTTGTTTGTCTCCAGTGTCTCACTCCCAACCTCCTTAGTTCCTCCACACCATCACCAGCCACTTCTTCCTTGGTAGCCCTCTCAACCTTTTCCGCCTGAGTAACCTTTAAGTAATATCTTGGGACTTCTCTCCTCATCCAATTCCAGGTTTAATTAACTATTTCTTCAGTATATTAGTTCGTTGTACAGTTCATTAAATCTTCCCCAACCCACTTTCCAGAAATTATATTCTCCACACCTCACCACCTTTATCAGTCCATATATATTCAAGTTATTTGCGCTACCATATGTTAATTCGTTTTTCCTCCCATTTTTTATCAAAACCCATTTTTAGAAGCAATAAAGCACTATAGTTCTGCTAAAGTTGTATATATGACTAATTTAGGCTCTTGGCGTGTTTTTATGTCTAAATAGAGCCTTACAAAACAGGATAGTACCTATCCTATTCAGACAATATTGCGTAGATTTCTGTATTATTATTATTATTATTCGTTGTCACTAAGACTCTCAAGTATTTAAATCCTTCTGTGTCCGAAGAACGAAAAGAACACCTTTCTAAATTCTTCTAGGACATGGCTGTCTACGTAATACTACATTTTAATCTTGTCACTGTTAACCTCCAAATGCAAAACAATTGGTTCTTTCTTCCAACTCCTGATAAGCTGTACAAGAGACTTCATATTTTTTTTCCTAGATCACCAAGTTGGTTGCATAAGCCATAATTTGAAAGAGCCTCTTGTTACAAACTTCCATTACAGTTGATGTTAATTTTCCTCACTGCTGTCTCCAAATGATATTTAAGAATATTGGTGACAATGGATTTTCTGGGCTCAACTCTAAAAGACCATATATGTTTTACTGCACGTGAATTTTGCACTTCCTTTCTCACAGGATCAGGATCATCTTAACCAAGTTCACTGATTTTATGATGTAACCAAGCTCTCTCTCGTACTTGATATGTTATATATATATATATATATATATATATATATATATATATATATATATATATATATATATATATATACAGTAGAATATAAATAATGTTATAATGGAAAATATTTTTTATAAGAAAGTAAACTGCACCTTCACTACGTTTGCTAAACTACTACTTACTGAAGGAAATACAGTGTACAAGTATTTATGATGTGATTTTAAAAATTTCATCGTTATTTAATAATTTCACATCAATACGTACTATGGAGGTACGTGATCATTTCGGGTCCCCTGAGCTCAAATAAGTCTGCCATGTGTTAAAACGCAACCGATTTACCGAGTTTCATTAATTTGTGTGGTTAGGAATGTTTTGGACATATATAGAGACTTTTTTGGATGATTCAAAATTTTTAAATACCATAACTTAAAATCACCACTAAATTTTTGCTTAAAAATAGCTTCCAAGAACGGACAAAACAAAACGTCATGGCCGCCTTCTTTTAAAAATTGTTAGTTGGGAGTTAAAAAGTTCAAAAGCCCATGTTCGTTGGCGAATAGGATTTTGGTGAAATATTGCTGAAATGTGCAGATTTATTAACCAATCCATTGTGCTAAACTGTAACTAAAACAAAATTATGCTGAAATAAATATTAGAAAACGTAATATGAGAAAATATTATTTTATAATTTCTGTAAATATATATGTAGACTATATATAATAATATTTTATCATATTACGTTTTCTAATATTTATTTCAGCATAATTTTGTTTTTTATACACATGCGTTCATTCTTTTTAAACAAAACGAAACCCTAACGAAATATTGGTTTTACAAATATATAAAAATAAATAAAAAAAAAAATTTTGTAATATTAAATTTTCATCTGATTCTTGGAACTGTAAAAAATAAACAATTCGTTTATGATATTCTATATTCTATATATGTATGTTCTATATTTATTTAAAATTTTGAGATCACTGCGTCAAAAATAATTGTCCTCAATTCGATGTAGATTTATAAGGATTATTATTAATCTTCAAATTACTGTAAGTTTCTCATCCAGGAATTGAAAAGCGGTTATGATTCATCGGCGGCAAAATTAATATTGAAATCTCCACTTATAATCACAAGTATCTCAGCATCTTGTGTACATAAAGTTTATAGATTAATGCAATCTACTTTAGCAATAGATTTATAGGGAGTGATGTAAATATTAACCATAATAATATGAAATCCGTTTTCTGTAATACATTCAGAACCGTAGATATACACACTCACTGTAAACAGATGGCTGAAGTTTATATATTATATTTGAAGAGGTTGTTTGGTCGAAATTAGTCGAATCCGGTACCGAAGAGTGTCAGCCCTTAGTTCTAGAATTGTATGGTGATCGGGCGTGACTGGGTACTAACTTTAAGCTATAGAATTGTTTTCCCTATCCCATATCGCAAAACGCAAAACGAACTCGACGGCGGTGAGGGTTAATTTCTAATTAACGGTAATTAGGTGTTTTTTAAACTACAGTACTCATAAACCTTTTTTGTAATTAAGGTGTAGCACAATGGTTATAAATCATCTTACATCATTAATATTTGATCGAAATCGCCTTCTCTCATTGATAATCTAACTTTTAAGGCAAACAGTCTTGGTTCATCTCCCTATTATAACCTTTAGACCACATTTTAGCAAATATAGATCAAAATTTTGAGAAAATACGATTTTTTTATTTTTAATCTTATAACAACTTCTCCATTTTGAGCGTTAAAATTTCTCAAATTTGAGAATGATTGGTTTTGGGTTTAAGAATGTTTGAACAACGTTTATATTTTAAAACTACAAACTTGAAAATATGTTCCTATGCTTAAATGAGTGAGATTAATTGACATAGAATTTATCGATATCCGTCATCACAATACATCACAAACCAAAGCCAAGGAGTTTATTGTCTGTAAGGTTGGTATATATTTTCAGGTGGAGATGTAGTAAATTGGAAATGGTCTAAATAAATGTCAAGAAAAGCAATGAAAGTGATTTGCATCTCAATATATCAAAGGTCTGCGTCTAAACATTAAGGCTTTGTCTTACTTAGAATTGGACGGAGTGGTTTAATATACTAAACTTTGCAAAAACATCAGATCAACCTTCTCACTATTACAATAGAATCTCTTTTGCTATACGAGTTTGAGACGGAACTGAGAACAACCTTTACTCCAACCTCTGAGTGTAGAGAGGAGTCGAAAACATCTTCCATCTGATGAAATCATGACCCTTTTCTTCACTTATTTAATTCGAAATAATACATAATTCTTATAGTATCATAGACAATAAATTATTTATGGTCTATGATACAAATTTCTGTTAAAGCTATTTAGGTTTTAGAGCAATCTTATGTTGTTGTTTTTGTTAAATAGTAAAATTTTGGCCAGTTAAAATAAAACCCTCCCTCTCAAAAAAACATTTGGAAGATAAATTTGCATCGTCCGTACAGATAAAATGGGTATACTGTGTACATCCACAGATACACGAAAAAACTTTTTGTTCAGTGCAATTAATTGCTCACAATTTCTTAATACCAAACAAGTTGCAGATTTAAGGGAAAGACCAAACTAAAAATTCCTATTTTTGTGGTTATATTACAAAATTTCTGGCGAATCATAATTTTCTCTTACTTGCTGTTTGGCACTTTAGTTTCGGATATAAATGTTCACATTTAATCGAAATTGCTTTAGTAGATTTTGAAATATTCGAACTTTAAAGACGGTTCATTTTTTATTTTTAAATTGAAAGTGAACGATCATGGTTTCGGCGGTTCGAAAAACAATCTGAATACTCATCCGATTCGGATTTAAGTGACAAATTATTCGATCATTGATTCTATCACAGCGATTGTGAAATCGATATTGACTTAATAATGATATATTTAAATAAATACTAATAAACAGTGATTTCATTATAACACTTACTTGATTTGACGTAATTATCACTATTGGCTTATTTCCGATACGATAGCTAACATTTCTCTAACAGAGACTTTTGTAATTTAGTCAGTGGTTTTTTCTTTTTTTTCCCTTTTCGTTTGGTAATATGGTAACGTGTATTGGAATTGTGATTCTCAATGAGTTTCCCTTCTTAGAGTGTGATATTGTTTTAACTTATAATTAAGGCTACTTGTATTTATTGTATATATTAATTTTTAATACTAGTAAATTATAAAAAAAGAAAATGTTATCACGTAACAAAGGAGCTGGATGAGGGATTATATTACCCCAGATATAATTTCCCACCGCTGTCTGTAGGTCTAGCTTCTCAATCGGAGTTCGCTACTAAATTTAACTTCCCAAGGTGCATGTTAAGTGTTGAAGCCCCCACGGGTATGAACCTGGAATCAATCGTTAGTGAAGAAAAAGAGCTAACCACTAGACCAACCGGAGGTAAATAAAATGTGAAATCATGTATTATTTATTTAATATTATCAAATATTCGAACATTCCTTATACTAATAAAACTTTTTAATTGTAATAAATCGTCTAATAATATTGTATAGTATTGGCAAAGACAGATTTGTACCTTTTACTGATCAAGATTTAATTATTATATTATAATTCAATTTTTGTTATTTCACTGCGAAAAAATTACAATCACATGTTGACTAGTCTCCACATTTTTATTTTTTATAAATTTGGACAGCATATGTTTTCATTTTAAGCCACTCAATAATTGCTGTTTAACTATTGTAAAGTAATTTTAAACAAAGAAATTCGTATTTCATCTTTTATTCCCCACGTTGTAACGTTGTTGACAAAATGTATTATATTATTTAATAAATTAAGGATACGAACTTTTAAAATTTACAATATGATTTTATTTAGAAAATTACAGTTATTAAACTTTACAATTTATTTTTAGTATTTGATTATTAATCTCTGGTTACTGGTCCTTGAAAAATTATTAGAATATATACAACCACCCAAATTCTTAAATCATATAGAAAATAATTTAAATTTATTACTATTTTACAAAATAATTTGTATCCAATTATACAGAGTGAATCAGACCACCTTTGCGCAATGTATAGCGACTGAACCAAATGAGGTACAGCCTTCGTTTTAACGTTTACCCACCTTATTTCAGTTAAAAATTCAGAGAATTCAGTAAAAATGTTTTCAAATCTCAAAAAGTGCTTTTTGGGGGGTTGGGGGTCGTTTTTGGAAAATTTTCAAATGTAAAGTAGGTCGAGTGATACCTCATTTTAAAAGTCTCTGTTCACTGTTCACTATTTTGTTAAAAAAGTTTTACCTATCTTACTGCGTATGTACAGAGTGTTCCAAAACGTCAAAAAGTAGTGTTTTACAGTTAGTTTTATTGTTACTACACAATATAGCTTACATAAACCAAATTTTTATCCTAGATTCATGAGAAGATACCCTTTCCAAAAATGTGCTTGAGTTGACACTTACTCAAACAATTTCAAATTTAAAAAAATACATATAATTTTGGAAAAAACAGATTAAAACCCGAAAACTCCATAGTAACATTAGTCGTGAACCACATCATTGAAAACGTCTTTCACAAAAAAAAAACATTTTTTGAATTTAAAGCTTCACTTTATCTGTAACCGTTTTACAATGACACGTGAAAGACGGTTTTTTAGGCTGTACCTCTCTTATTGACCAAAATCACAACTCAAAACTGTAACTTTGATTTGTATCTGCTTAAAGATAAGGAAGCTACTAAATAATTTTTAATGGTACTTGGAAAATTAAAAATAATCATTTACATATTTTTAATGAAAAATTATTTGAGTAAGCGTAATGTGAATAGGAAAGACTGGTGTCAACACTTCTTTACCACTCCACCCGAAAATGGCAAATTCATTCAGTAATAGAGGATAAAGAGTGTTGGAAAATAAGTTTTCCAGGCGCCATTTTGAAACGGATAGAGATAAAATCAAATGTTAAATACAAAAAAATGTTTGTTTTTGAAAGACCTCTTCAATTATATGCTTCTCGACTAATGTTAATATTTGGAGTTTTATTCTGTTTTTTTAAATTTTATTTTATTTATTTATTTTTTTGGAAAGGGTATTTTCTCATTAATCTAGGATAAAAATTTAGTTTATGTAGGCTATGTTATGTGGTAATAATAAAACTAACTGTAGATAACTACTTTTTTGATGTTTTGGAACACGCAGTAAGATAAGTTAAAGCTTTATTTCCAAATGATCAGTGAACAGAGAGAGAGAGAGAGACCTTTAAAATAAGGCCTTTACATTTGAAATTATTCCAAAAACAACCCCCTCCCAATAAAGCAATTTTGGTGGGGTATTTTTGAGATTTGAAAACATTTTTATTGAATTCTCTAGTTTTGAAATAGGGGGGGGGGGGTAAGTTAAACGAAGGCTCTAGCTCATTTAGTTCAGTCCCTATAAATTGCGCACGGGTGGTCTGATTCACCCTATACAGTTTTAAATTTTAAAATTATTATTCTAAAGATTTATAGCTATCAACTAAATTGTAATACATTGAAATTTGAGTTCGATTTTGAGAAATATCATTTCTAGACCTTATATTTGAAAAATTGTTACCTTGATTTAAATCACTGTGATTAGATCTTTTCACTTCACTACTATAGTTAACTTATTTAAAAATGGTTACTTACTCTTCTTTACTTTAATTATGCTATATTTTATTTTTTTTTTAACTTTCCGAAAACACTTTATATATATTTAATTTAAAAAAATGAATGTGCAAATTTCTCAACTTCAAAGTGACGGGCGATATTCTTTCACCAGTTCGCTTGGGTTCATTATTAGACCGACTTCCTCAATCACAACGCTTCATGATTTACTTAATCCAATTAGAATTACACTTCCATTCCTACCCTAAAATATTTCCACATTTCTTTCTTTTATTTATTTAAGTGAGTTTGACTTATAATTTTATAAATTTATTAGTTTACCATATTTATTTAAACTAATGTTATATATTACTAAAAATATATATTATCAAATTCCTATTTTCAAACAGCGATCTACCAAACAGATTACCATTATTTGTACATATGTATGTTACGCTTTGCTTGTGGTATTGCTGACTTCAACAAATAATACAGCCTGTCTGTTGGTTATGTACCACAAGTCCATTTATTTATTTTATTTTATTATTGTTACAATCTCACTCTATATAATATACATCTTTCATTTGTACTTAATTAAATATTATTATGATTTTTTGTAGTACTTAATACAGGTATATAGGTTAAAATGTTGCATCAAAGTGTTCAGTGTTATATTTTACGAAATAGTAGTGAACTATTATGATTAGGTTTAGTGAAATTTGATATATTTGAATTGTTATGCTTTAGATTCAGTGTGATTTCAATTAAATTTATATTTATTTGTACTTTCCTATTTACATAAGTAATAGTGACACTTGCATAAATCGTCAGATTATGTATTTTTTGTCATTTATCTATGTATACTATATTTGTTTATGAGTCTAACTATGTATATGATTCACTACAAGTTTATGACTATCACTGTTATTGTTGAAATTGCTAAATACAGTCACTGTTAAAATCAGCATGATTGATCGGTAGTAAAAAATACCTTCACTATTACTGTAAAATCTTCATTACTTTTTTCACTAGTGACAACTATGAATAATGTAGTGCAGTGTCTGCTTGATGTTTCCATTCTACCCTCGGGATAGAGGGAGGAGGGAGGAGGGAGGAGGGAGGAGGGAGGAGCATGAGAGACTGAGAATCATCTGAGTAAGATTTAATCTCATCTCGAACATAAATTATTAATCATAAAAAACTGTCTTTAATTACAAACACAGTTAATGAGATTTCTATAATGCAGAATGGAGTTGGTTCTATTTTTACTGTATAATAATACTAGAGTGTACTTATACAAATCCTAATTAAAGCAGAATCCAATGAAAAACCAGATTAATTCATCTTAACTATCCAACAGTATTTAATTGAAATGCAGTTTGTACAGTTCTGTATTGCATATATTATTTTGTAGCATAGGATCAGTAAAATAATACATCAATTATTTATTTAACGATTTTTGCAAATAACAACTGCAAATATAACTGGCTGACAAAGAGGATTTTTCTTGTGACAATATTAATAACTGTGAAAAGCACAGCTAAATAAATTTATTGCTAGAACAAAAAAATGGAAGGAAAAAAAATTTTTAAACAGTATGATGGTAAAAGTGTTGTTAATTTTTTTCTAGATTTCGATGAGATTGAATTACAAAAGTTTTCGTTTTTTTTTTTAAATCTCCTACTTTTTCAGATAAATGAGTTTTAATATACAAGTATATTGAAATAAAATGCAAAACTTTAACAATTTGGATATATCTCTCTCAAAAACTTTAATTAAAAAAATGTAATTATGCAAACATATGTTTTTTTGTAGATGAAAATGTTACAATTGATTTTTACACAAACATTTGACGAAGGTAAAAAATGAAATGTTCTAATAAGATATAGTTATTTTTCATATAATTTATTCAGATAATTAATTGTCTTCATTACTGTATATAGAAACTAATACATTCCAGAGTATGGATCGACTTCCTTTATCGACAGATAAACTTAGAACTAGAGAAATATGAAAGCCCCAACCTAGCCTAGTATGAAAACTAATACTAATAGTATTATTATTAACTTATTATATTAGCATACTAATAATATTATTATTTAATATTAGTATGGAAACTAATACTAAAACTAGTAATATAACAAAGAACCTAGGTGAGTACTAAGTATGAGATGACATCAAGGAGAATTGATTGTGATCACTTCGACCGTGTTCACATACATAAGGTGATTGTAAACCATCGTTTATTGCAGTTGTTTTTCTGTTGTGTCAGTTACAAAGTCTTAGTAAAAATTAAACAAAACACCAACAGAATGATTTCAAAGGCTTACTGAGACTCTCGAGGAGAAAAGCGTGTCTTGTGAACGTATTTGAATGGTACAAAAATATTAAGTGAATAACCGAAGAAAATGTAGAAATGATTTTTTTTTTAATTACCACGTATTACAGTTTTTTTAAATTGACTAAAAAGTATAAAATATTTCCTTGTAAGCCCATACAGATTTATAACCCCATACAGATTCCGAACCCCATATATATATATATATATATATATATATATATATATATATATATTGTCCTGAAAATTTGTGATTGTAAATTTTTAATAGCTATGAATACGCAAGTAAGATTTAAAACCAAAACGTAGGGCGCATGAAGTATATAATAGAAGATTATTTCCATCTATTGAATTAGGAATATTTCATACTTGACCTCCATTAGGAATTTTGAGAGTTACTCAACAACAACAGCTGCTCCCTACACTCCTTACTCATTATCTATCTCATGCGCCCCACGTTTTTCATTTTAAATCTTACAAGTATTTTCATATCTATTAAAAATTCACAATCACAAATTTTCAGGACAATCTGTATGGAGTTAGGAATCTGTATGGGGTTATAAATTTGTATGGGGATACGAAAAAATTTTTTATACTTTTTAGTCCGTTTTAAAAACGTGGTTTACACATTTTTCTTTTATGTAAATAATATTTTTTTGCTTTTTAGTCCTGTGTGCGAAATTTTGCAATAGATTTTAAACATCTGTGGTTGATGCAACCGAATGGTTCATATTCCTTCTTTTTTCAGTGGTTGCAATCTAGAATCAATCGATCATGTAAAACATTTCGTTTGGAACCGTGGAAACCTCATTGATAAACAGGAATTCGAGTCCTTCCACTGATTTCGTAAGACCTTCAAATAGTTACCAGTGAATTTTCCAAATTTTCCTACCATTTCTTTTTCCACCCCTCTCAACTAGTAAATTAAATAATGTGTGCAGAGTTGTTCCACCAACAAGTCGTGCCGCTACAGCGGTTATTTCGCCAACTTTAATTGCTTTCTTACCATAGCAGCGATTGACGGACAGACAAAAAAGCGATTTAATAAAAACGTGTTAAAATTAACCAAGATTATTCGAGAAGACAGCCGAGTCCGAATGATAACTGAAGCCGTGAACATTGACACATTAAACAACGACACTACGTGGAAATGTGCGTAAGGATCTCAACATGAGAATCATTTAACATGTTCTCTGGAATTTTTACACTAGAGAAAAAATGAACACAGCAAAGACATTTGTGCTGATATACTGAAGGAATTTGATTTCCTTGGAATTCCAACTTACATAAGAAAATCATTACTTGTGACGAAATCTGGATCTCCAGTATGATACTGAGACGTAATAATAGCCAATACACAAGAAAACACAAATAACTAGAACTGTGAAAAAATTATTTCATTCCTCACCCACGCTAAGTGAAGTAGCTTTCGGCCAGAAAAAACGTTTACTATAGGCTACTAGAACATCCTTATATTATCCAGATTTGGCACCATATGGGTTTTATATTTTCCTTAAAGTGAAATATGTGATTGGAAGAACACGTTTTGACTCGGTTGATGCAGTAAGAACGAAAACTGTAGATGTGGTTAAACAGCTGCCTGAAACTGATCTGATCTACGTCTTCTATCATTTGATAACAAGATGCAAAGGAACTAATCAACACAAGGAATGAGAACACCAAATTGAATCTAGGCTACTAAGTTATGTTAGCTTTGTTCACATTTAAATCTCTTGTTCTAGATTTATCAATTAAAAACGAGGTAGGTCTTGTATTAGTTTTATAATGTACAAATGATAGCAAATGTCTTAAAAGAGTATTGCTATACATATTCACGTTTTTATTTTAAAAGAATTCATTTTGCATCTATCAGTTGGTGTAATACAAGGACTATATATTAATAAATAATTTTATTGGTATGTTAATATAGTTGTTTTATCTTTCAGTTACCGCCCCCTCCTCAGCCACCTGATGAGTTTGTCAGTCGCAAACATGTGAACTCCAACGACCAGCGTTTGCCTTTCGACCCTATACAACGTAAGTAAATAAAAAAATAAGTAGAATTTCCTCAATAAATTATAAATGATCGTCTGTCTGTTGTATGTTGTCTGATTTTTGATTTTTTTCTTCCTTTGGGAACTCAAAATTTGGAGAAAATTACATAATTTGTTCAAAATTGAGATTTTATCGAAACCACCTCTAATGATGTGTATTAAATTTTGTTAAAACTTAAACCTCCAAGAAACCAAAGAAATCGTATTGGTCTGAACCCTCCTTCCAATTTTTCGGTGAAATGTTGGAGAAAAGCAAAGATTAATGTCCTAAGTGAGTGTTTGAAAGATTCTTACACACCGATTCATTAGTTTTTCACATTTAAAAGATACTTCAGTCAAATCACACAGTGCATTAAAAAAATATATCTCCGCAGAGAGATGTTTAGGTTATACTGATACAAAACAAATGTATTTGTATATAGCAAATGTATTTTCTAGTATAACTATTATTCCCACATGAGCTGTTCAAAGTGTCGTTCTTCTTTTTCAGTACAGTATATAATAACTCTTTTGCACTTACGTTTATGTACATTTTTGAGAGTCTGTGTTATAGAAAGTTTGTGGTAGGTTATGATTCCCTCTTTACGCTTGTTAATTGTATTTGGAAGATTTTTGTATATCAAGAAAACTACGATGGAAACAAAAACTATGAAATGATCCATTCTTCAAAAACATCTTGAAGTAACGACATAAAGCTTCCAGTTGTGAGCGCGTAGCTTCATCTTGTTGAAAATAGGTACAATTAGGTTCCCATTCAATAAATTATTATGGGATTATCAGTATCTCTGAGTTGACTATGTATTAAAACGGTCCCGAAATAATTTTTCTAGTAATCGCTATCCGAATTCCATCTTTTTTGAGATGTAGATACGGTCAAAAATCACGTATGCTTTTCAGTGAGAATTTATATATACTGGTAGATGATGCCTTGATAGTACGTTACTTGTAACGGTCCTTTTTAACGCGTGGTATTATTATTATACATTATCTAAACCTAATTACTTTAACATTATGAAGTTAAATTTCTCATTTTTTATAAAATGTGCACAATTTGTGAAAGTTTGTGTATTGTTTTTTCAGCATCGGAGAGTTACCATCAGATTTACACTCCCCAGCTGATTACGCCGGACAGTAACCAGTTACATCAGACTTTGTATCACGAACATGCAGTGCCATCTCCAGTAGATACTGATTCGACGTGTCTTCTAGTCCAAAACAACAGAGATTTAAATACAGAGCTAATTATTGCACCCGCAATAGCCAATTGGGGTCACGGGTTGGGGTGGGGATGTACTGAAAATCCTTACTCTTTCTCAACTTTCATGCACGATCTCGATGTTAATCTAGATATATCATCTCACGTCGATTCTTACAACGGTTGTGATGATGCTGATTTTGGAATGGACTGCAGTGGTGATTTTGGATTTTAAACGGAAGCGATTGAGTGGCATCTGATTATATTATTTATTTATAAGGTTATACAAGCTGGTCTTATATATACCTTATGCCGGGTATTTTATATATTTAAAGTTTACAAGACATTTCTCATATTCAATGTTCGCCGTAGCATTGAATTACTCTTATGGCCGTAAATTATCAGATCGACCATTCCAACTCATCGATAGTAACGATAAATAAACTGGCTATTTTACAATATCTAATTATATTATTCGAAAAAGAAAAGAAGAGCGCCTCTATAAATTGTTATTGACACATCTGTAGTTCATTACTTTGTCATCAATAACTCTCTCTAGTCGGCGACTCTGTGGCCAATGTCTCCAGTAGCTGATGTCTTCTGCTTAGTGATCAATAACACTGTGGTAGAAGACGCTTTAGTCGACGACTCTGTGGGTGAAGAATGTATGACTGACGACTTTGTAGGTGATGATTAAGGTCGAAGATTCTATGACCAAATACTCAGTGATCAAAAACGCTATGGTCTACGACTTTGTGCTCGAAGATTCGGTAGTAGAAGACTCTGGTGATCGAAGACGCTGTGGTTGATGACGTATTTGTCTGTCATTGTGTGGTCTATGTTTCTATTTGACCATGCTCTACTAGAGGGCTCTGCAGCTGATTGTCTGTAATCAAACAGTTCATGATGGATGACACTAAGTGTATAACGCTCTATGAAAGATGATATCAGTCTGTGATCGTCTAATTTATGGTGAGCGAACTGCATCCACATGTTTTTCTCAGAAGTGTTCAATCTAGTAAATATCGTGATATATTATGTGCATTTTGTGTCAACTTGCGTCATGTTTCTTGTGATTGTATTTCACAAGTGTAATGTGTTCAAAATGGTTTCGAGTATTGTGTATTTTACTCGAACCTAAATTGTGAATTAACCAACATGTATTGTTATAGTAAAATAGAGTAATTAGTTATATTTAGTTGGGTTTTGTGAAAGATTAAACTATTTAATGAAAACAACAAACTCAATTGCAAAATTAAATTTTGTTTTCAACAATTTGACACAACTCGGTCGTCATGTTTAGTTTTTTTAGAGCTAGTTTTTCCTTCATTATTTTAATTTCACTATTTGTAATCTTTTTAAGTAGTTTTATTGTTTGAAATTGATGTTGCCATACAGAATTTAGGTAGCTGTAATAGCTCTTCGTTTTGTTTAAAAAAGCATTATGACAAATCAAGTCAATATTTCGAGATAAACTTGTGTGAACACTCCACTGTTTAATGAAACACTCCCGATTTTCATAACTAGAAAAGACACAAACAAGACGACGTTTCAATTACTATCAATTACATCATTCGTAGTTGGTAGTCGTGCACAAACTTTGTGCCACTGACCTAAGAGAAGCTATGCAATGAGTCATAGAGATTGAAACAATGTAGTCATGCTTCCAAGTCCAATGAGATTAGTATACATGAATAACCAAAAACTGTTTTCAGCCAGGGCTGTTGTAACATATCTACTGACTTAACATTTGAACAATATACAACAAAAAAATATGTCTAATTATCATTAAATATTTACTTAACTTAGAAACCAAATTTGGTTTGATGGATCAGTGGCATAGGGTTTGTGTATGAATAAATACGTAGGGATAATGACTTTGATATTGAAAAGTTTTGTTGTTCTAAATATTGGAATCTTTCATTAACTATTGATCTTTCACTGTGTTTAATATGCTAAATAAAAAAAAAAACATATGGTAGAAAATACATTTTAAAAATAAAGTACCTATTTTATTTCCATCTTCTAATAATAATTTAAACAAATTTAATATTTCTAGAGCAATATAGTTTTTTACGTTAACTGTTGTAGGATCATACTTTTATTTTATTTTCGAGAAGAAAGGAAATCAATAACTGGATTATTGTGAAGAGTCAATCAGTTGATTATCTTGCAGTTTAGAAAATATTTATATCACATTTAATATTGTTCTATAAAAGAATACATCTTACTGATTTATTTACAAATATTATTTTGTCCAGACTTTCTTATTAATTTGTTGTTTAGAACACAACACTAAAAATAATTAAAATTAATATTAGTTTTATTTTAACATTGACAATTTAGTACGATTTATTGAAGTGTATTCCTATACATAAATGTTAACTTGTATATAAAAAGGGACATAACTAAGAAATAAAATGACACGTTGTTTCTTTCAAAATATTTTGTAGGCTATTGTTTAAACGGTGGTTACATCAAGAAACATTGTGCAACAAATAGTATGACGTACATGTTTACTCTGTCATTTGTTTACAATTGTGACTATTGTTTCCGATCTGTGGGAAAAATACTGTTGACGCATACTACATTCCAGTCTCTATAATGAAATTGTTTAAACGAAAAGATATTGCATTTCACTTGAATTGTTACGAGACATTCGAGGGCTAGATTTAAATAATAATCAGGAAAAACAACTGATTTAATTTTGGAATTAAAGAAAAGATAGGAATTTAAGTTGTCCTCCTTAAAAAAAGAAATAAAAAGTTTCAATATAGTTATATTATTATGTAAAGTTTTGTATCGTTTAGTCACTTATCAGTTTTGAACAAGTTTATAAAAAGGCTGTCCTTACGAAATAGCCAGTGAAAGAGTAATGAAATATTCTTAAGTTTAGTATATATATATTTTGTCTATTTCCCCAACGAACCCAACGAAGGGTTTTTAAATTTCATCCCTAAAAAATTGAAGGGAGTTATATATATAAACCAATTTAACACGGTAAAAAGTGTAGTAATCAAATTAAAGGTAATTTTTTAATTCAAACTAATAAAGGTAGTAAAATTTCGAGAAGTGTTTTTAATTACAGGTAATTAACAATACAAGTTGTTTTGGTTGTGATATATTTATTTTATAAAATACCATTTTGGTCAATATTTTGGATTGATAACAATGTTTAAAAATTATTAGCATTCATTTTTTCGGCAACTTCCCTTGTATTCCTCTTTCACTGTGTTTAGGTAGCCTTTTTTAGGTAACCGCTGAAAATATACTCCTGTATCGCAGAGAATGTTCTGTGACTGGACTGCGCGAGATACAAAAACTGCACTATAGGTCGATTAGTCACTGCTCTGTGATTCTCAAACAATGATTGTAAAATCATCATTACTCTAATTAGATATCGGTTCGACAAAATGGTGATAAACATTACTTGAGCCAATTTCTTTTAATGATATTCCTAGTTTCTAATACAATCTCATCTAACAACATTTTGGTGATTAAGTCGGTATTGAAATATTTTGTGAGTAATTTAATTTAGTGAATTAAGTCAGTATGTTGTTTTCAGTATTCCATTATATTTGTGCATTGCATTTGTAATTTTTGAATTTCTTCTATAATTTATATTAACAACATAAGGGACTTGGTATAACTCCATGTTAAATGAAACACAAACACAAATTAAGTCACACTCTAAAATTCTTGAATCTTCCCTATTATGGTTCAGCCAGTTACTGCGCATTTACAAGACAGCGTAACACAGTTTTTAAATACCGTAACTGGGGAATTCATGGTCAGCAAGACTCAATAAATTGTAGAATTTTACTAAATATAGTGTTTGTGTTTCTTTTTTGAATTCTTTTTAATAATGCCCGCTGTTTTAAGTTACGTTACTCCTAATTACATTTATTGTAGATATATATTTTTAATACAGTACTACTAAATTTTAAGAGAAAAAAATGTTACATCTTACTGGTTTATTTACAAATATTATTTTGTCCAGACTTTCTTATTAATTTGTTGTTTAGAACAGAACACTAAAATAATTAAAATTAATATTAGTTTTATTTTAACATTCACAATTTAGTACGATTTAATCAAGTGTATTCCTATACATAAATGTTAACTTGTATATAAAAAGGGACATAACTAAGAAATAAAATGACACGTTGTTTCTTTCAAAACATTTTGTAGGCTATTTATTTATCAAAATTAACCCCACAGCTCAGAACATTTTTTAAATTGTGTCGAAACTACCCTTTGTTTTCTCCAAATCTGAAATTATATAATATTTATTATTTAAATATGTTTACAACTGAATAATCCTATCAAAAATTAAAACCTAATTTAAAAATCCTTTAATTAAGTGAATAGTCAATAATAATACAAATAATAATTGGGTCGATATTATTCACTTCTTTCAAAATTGTTGTAAAATCACTGCTGTTCTCTTTCCATAACACTAAAAAATTAATAATATACAAAACTGTGTGCTACGCAATGTCCCTTGTCATATGCTACGAGTTGTGCAAAGTTTCCATGGTGTAATAGCTTTATATTTAATGTATACACGTCTATTGTGACACAATCAGTTTTATATTTCATATTTACAAATTGTGTTTTATACACTGTAAAATTGTGATGTTGCATATAAAACATGAACCTTTCTTATGTTATTGTATACATATAACTTAGGTGTATCTGTTTGTATGTTTATAAATATATGTATGTGTATGCATAGATATGTATGTATATAACATTTTGTAACATACGAAACGAAAATATATATTTAAAATTCGTGTAAAATCTCCTTATCGTATGAAGACAATTCAGAAGAATTAAACTGGTAATGATCACAATGTTTTGTTTTTCAAAATTTGTAAATATGTGTTGTTTTTAAATGAGATAAAATATATATTTATGTAGAGTGTACAAATAATATATATATATGTATATTATAAAACCAGCTTTTTCCAGTTCAACAAACGTTTGAGTGAGTTTTTGAATTTTTTTTCTTTCAAAATTGTACTTTATAATGTGTTTAGAAATTCATTAAATATTGTTTTCTATAAATAAAGTCGTTTAGGTTCTACTGAAATAAAACAAATGTATTTACAAATACAAAATTTATAATTTAGAAACAGAACTAGTAGACTATCTTTCATTCGTTTAAAGTGTCGTACTTCGTTCTCAATACATAACTTAACTCTTTTAGACTTGTTTTTATACAAATCTTCCATGCTCTTCTATATATTGGACAGTGTTTATGATTGCCTCTTTATACTGATTCATTATTGTAAGATGGTTCTTGTACGTTAAATTTTTATCTTCGCGTACGAAATATTGATTCAGTCGATACAGTAATAGCAAAAAACAACATTATAACTTATTAACACTATGACATATTACAAAACAATAAATATAAAATATTGGTATGATTTAGAAAAATAGAGCACAGATATTAATTGATTACAAATAAACGTCATCCATTAAGCTGCACAAAATCAAGCTATAAATTGCAACAGTTAAAAAATAAATGGTGCCAGGAATTTTATTAAATTTCGTTTCGCCATGCCGTTTTAAATTAAGAAAAGGCACATAAATTTGGAATCGCTTATATTAACATGAAACATAATTGTAATTAGGTACCAGATTGAAATTTTTTCCCCTTTCCTTCTGGGAAATTCCTGAAAATGATGTTCTATTATAAATTATTTACTTTGGAAAATTTTAATTTGCAATAATAAATGAAACACTTCTAAGACAAAAATAAAATATCTGGTATGTGAATTTTACAAGATTATAATTATAATGTTTGTGAGTTTTTCCTTTACAAGTGGGGTGCTCAGAGTAGCATCAACTGAGTCATATGTCTTTGATAATGTTTTCATTTATCGACGGTTCATTGTCGTACAAATCTATATTTTGCATATTTCGGAAGAATCGGGATCTTGACAGGGCCACAGAGGCTTTCTCCATTAACACTTTTCTACTATTGAATTTTTCGTATCGAAAACCAATTACCTTTAATATCTTCTATAGTGATACAAGTGAACCACAAAATATACCTGTATCCTGGAGAGTTTACTGAGAGTTTGTACTTCTTTCTGTTTGTACATTTCATGTAATGGCAACGAATCATCCATTCTAGTGACAAATTGTTTCCTCTCTTCCTTTTATTTGACGTGCGTCTTTGTGGGTTTCTTGAACGATAATATTGTGATCTCGTCCTTATTCTGTTAAATCTACATCTCATCATCTTGACTTTTGCATCGACACTCAATACTTGGCGCACTTTAACTGTTTTAAGAGAAATTCTACAAGGATCTGCCACTTTTTGTAAAACTTTCTTTACATTAATTCAAGGTCCGTTGTTTTCTTTTGAAAAATACTTAATCACTGGAGCTACCATAGTCGTTGCGTATAAAGCACTTGACTTTTTGTTTTGGCTGAAATCATTATAATTATGAAAGTGTAATAAGTGTAAAAAACTAAGAACGATATTTTACACACTACTAACAAAAATACACAATAATTTACAAATATCATAGCCTCGAAAGACCGATTTTAACTGATTTTCCAAAAGGCTGTTCCATTGGAAATAACATTACTTCATATATAGTGTAGTACTATTTCTTCTTTAGTAAGTTGTCTTTTCAATAATTCTACTTACATTTAAATCTATGAATCATTAATGGAGCATAATGTGGAGTAGAGTTTTGGCTATGACTAATGCAACAGTTTAATTAATGAAGTTAGAGATGTGTAATTCACTCCTTAGAAGGAAAATGAAGGACAGCGATTGCTTGAAATTGGTAGTTGTTGGTTCTTTTTTTCTTTTTTTCTCAGAATCAAAAAAAATTGTTTCTTTAAATTTCATGCTAAAAAATAAAATTTTGAAATAAGGTAAGACCATTACGGGAATCACGCCGGCCTCTAAGGGCAAGGTATAATTCTCTGTGATTGTGTGTGTTAATTTTGCAACCATTCGCCAGCCATCTTCCTTATTTTTTTCCAAACTATAATATTTTATATAATTAATACCTTAATGTATTCAACTTGTTTTAAAATCTATCTTTCTAAACTTCAATATTGTTTCATCTTTTTTCTAAAAGTATTGTTTCACGATATTTCTAATTATGAAATATAATTTTATTTAAAAAGGTAATATTCAAAAAATCACTCAGACCTCTTCCTCGGCCATATATATCCTTCCCCCTTGAGACTATATCCTGGACCTTCCATTCTCACTTCTACAGGACGGTCTGTTTTCGTTTAGTTACGAGATGATTTGTTTATACATCTCTCGACAAGTAACAAACTGTTTTTTTCTTTCTTTTATCGGCTAGCCCAATCGGTACTACTTCGAAACTCACCAGAAGTGCAAGTTATGTACACCATTATTCAAAATCTGGTCAATTATAACCTATACTATTAAGCACTTGAATGTTAGGAGGTATCACGTGGGTATTCAAACAGCCACGTTGCCCACTCCACCCGTACAGCATAGAAGGGAAACAAACTTTAGAGCAACAAAAATTTCCCTGTGTGGGCACTCTACATTCATTCCTGATACTACTAGTGATGGAAACTACTTAAAATAACTTCCCGTATCGCAGCGATCGCTCGGCAATTGGACATAGCGCGAAAGACTGCAACTGCATAATGATCGGTGATTCTCTCTTCTCACATAGACTTTTCGGACCGTCTTCCCATTCTCCTGTCAGTTAGTATCATCCCCAGCGAAAACCTCCCTATATATCAGACGGTGTTCTCATCACCTCCCGCCGAGCAACGTTTGATGCTCCCGAGTCAATATGTCTAAGAACATTAGTATAGTGAATATAAAGTTTCAGTTTTTACTGTTATTTATTAGATTTTAAATATTGTAATACAACACCATGGTATGTAGATAATGTTACCTAGGGGTTAATACGCTATTGTCTAGCTGTTATATAAACTTTGTAAATGACTGAAATCATTGTGTGGGCCGGGTTATTGAAGATTCTATGTACATTATATCTTAGTTATTGCACTGGTCATTTATTAAGATTTATTGTAGATGGAAATGAGAACTTCATAATTACATAACTTAATAAGATCTATTACCAAAGCTAAACATTATTTGTTTTATGTTAATCTTATTTTTGTTTTTCTTGTAAGAAAATTTCTAGAATGTTATTTTAGATCTTTGGAATTTCTGATAAATAATCTATCAATATGTAATTAATTGTCTGTATAGCTCAAAAGTAAGCATTTATTGGATCTAGATGGTTAATAATAATTATGATTTGTTGTGAAAAGTAATAATAATTTGCATTTACTTACAATAAATATATATGCAATTACATACTGTATGGTCATATGGCTATCCAAGGAAGTTGTTCAAAACATTTCTTTACATTATAACAGAAATCATAATTAATTCTCTTCTAAAATAGATCCAAATATAATTAAAATTATATAATACAACATACATAACTTAACACTTACATTTCTAATGTAAATACAGTTATGTATGATACTTCATGTCAAAGGAAATTAAGTCCAACACCCCAGTCCTACAACTATTGTGAAACTAAAGTGTGAAAACTATCCCTCATTCAATATATTATCGTATTCCATACTACATGCACACAAATAAGCGCTGTATTATTATTATTATAAAAATTATTCAGTAATATCTATTATTTTTCTAATTATTTTTTTAAAAAATTAAATTGGGCAATATTACTAGGTAATCAAGTACACAATACCTTCCTCGTCTCTTTGCTATAAGCGATTAGTTTAGTCCAGTAATTTTCTTCATTGATATTGTAATAAAATAGCCGTCTTTTGGAAATTCTTGTTGGAACCATTTAAGCTGGAAAAATAGCAAGAAAATGATCAATATATGGTTTATAATTTAAATTATAAAATTCCTTATGATGATATATATTAGATTCAATAGTTCATATTGTAGGCTATTATAACTTTAATTGAAAATAAAACCGATCCATTCTATCAACAAATACCCTCTTCGTTTTCAATGCAGACATGCAGTCGGTTCACTATAGAGCCTATAGCTAAATGATCATTTTTATTATCATCTGTTATTTACTATCATTGATATCTGAAGGTTTTGTGGTATGCACGCGTTCTTTGATCATTCCTTAAAGTTAGAAGTCTGAGGTAGTCGGTGACCGAACGGCCTCTTTCAATTACACATTTTTCAAATTCATCGTCCAAAGTACCTTCAAATTTAAAGGGCGTAATGAGGAAGCCCATTTCTTCCGATTATTATTTGCAAATTGTCTTATAAACTATATTGTGTATGTATATTTTTAAGAAAATGTTTGCTACTTTTAACACAAGTAATTTTATTAGCATTAGAATGAGGTACAAATCGTCCTGAATCAGAAATCCTAATTTTTTAAAAATAATATGCGAGTGGCGTATTTGATCTATTCAGGATTGCTTTCACTCGACTACGTCTACAGCTACTGTTTTCCTTAGTCTCATAAATTCGACGAATTGTTAAATGCCTTCGAGTACTACAAGTAGTTCAAGTACTTGTTATACTTGAAATTCCATTCAAGCTGCAATCGTACTGCTGCTATCTTCCAAAATTAACAATGTCGCCAGATTTAGTCTGAAGCAGAATATAATTTACATAATGTTGTCTTGCCCATTTAATTGTCTTCATTTCGTTTCATCACGTATATGATGTATACACATAGATACGCTTAGTTTGAAATGAAAATCTTACTGAAAAATAATACAAAAATTAATGTAGCAAAAAGTAGCCTAACTGTATAAGGATTCATCCATTAAAAACCTTAAATAAATTTTAGTACTTTTTGTCAGTGTTTATTTTTAACTGAGTTTGTGTTATCTGTATAACTCACCTAAAATGTTATCAATTTAAAACAAATTTGGAGACTATTTATATAGTATAACTCACATTAATATTCACAATAATTTATGGACTCTACGTTTTGGATTTAATTTGAAAATTATGAATTTTCCGATAAGTAAAATACATTAACAACTTATAAATTTGTTGGCACATTTTGTGTTTCACATTTTCATGTTTCAACAACAACGCTTGGGGAAGAAGTTTTGCACTATATTATTTTGTAAGATGTAATATTTAAAAATATCATTTTTTTAGATTTGGAGTACATTTCGAACTCAAGATTTAGTTTCATGTTTTTTTTTTTTTTTTTTTTTTTTTCAAAATATAGCTTTAATTTGTTTAATTCTTTGTTTATATCTAACATAAGAATTTTATAAACTGTGATTTTTAGAATATATTTCTTAATGGATTTCAGTTACTGTGTAAATGCAGTTATAGGCTACAGTGTAAACGTTAGGTTAGGTTTTGATATAGTGCCAAATGTCTTAGCTACCAATCTCATCCTATCGTGTGTGAAGCAAGCATTACTGTCGTTAAAGTGTCAAGACTGGAAGTACCAACATTTCAGTGTAAAATATCTCCAATACAGTGTCTAAAGTTGAATGTTTTAATTGACATGTTGGAAAAAATAAAAGTAAATATATTATTTAGTACACACCTTCACATGAGGTGTTCAATGTATAGGCCTTCATTTTTGATACAGAACTCTTTTAGACATCAACCCTTTATCAACTCGTTAATATGGACTTTATCAACTCGTGAAAATCAATTTTGACGATATCAGGCTATCTCGATTGAAAAACTTATTTTGAATTTATCAGTTTTCTAAGGACTATTTGGAGTCCGAGAAATATACGCTGTACTCCCATTTCGTTGAAAGTAGGCATTATTAATTTCAATTTCGTTGAGTTTACTTGTGGATAGGTAAACATATCTGAGTAATCCTCTCCATTTAAAGAATACCGATCCTACAATACATTTTAGAAATCGCTACTCGAACATTTCCAGGATGTAGAATTTGTGTTTTGAAAATTATATATATATATATATATATACCCTGATATATCCATTCATATATCACTTGTAGCTTTTTTTCTGCTATGAAGCTTAGAACCGTTAACCGTTAGCTATTGACCCTTTATAGCATGATCGATAGGTTTAAATTTGTGAATGACTTGTACTTTATTAGTAATTTTTTTTTTACTACTGGACACTGGCTAACTTAGTGCTTTTACCACTTCCTAGGTTGATTTTTTATTTTCTGAGTTAATATTCGTAACGATGTTGACGGGCTTTCTAACTTCTTGTGACAGTATCTGTGTAAAACAATGTCAACCAAAAACGTATGATTTTCAATCTAATCATTTTTAACAGCAGCGATGACAAACCATGGCTTGCTCAGTAATGTTTACACGAACAAATGACAGTAAAAGTTATTACATTACTGCGGAGAGACTTCCTGCAAATGGTTATGATGTCTAAAACAATTAGTAGTTTTTATATAAAGGGAATATATTATAAAAAGAAGTATGAATATAGTCAGATACTAAATGAAAATAACTTATAACGTTTATAGTTTCTAACATATCAATAGTTGCCATTTTAGACACTCTGATTATAGCTTTTAACTATTATACTTGTTTGAAAAGGGTCCACTATAAACTACAAAATAAACAATTTTTTATTGATGTACCACGATTGGTGAATTAGTGTTTAAAATTTTCGAAAAGATTGTTTAACAGCACTTTTATAGCATATTGTAATTGATGTATATAAAACTATGTTTGTTTGCAATTTGTAAATGGAAAATTATTAAAATTTGGAACTTTTTCTAAGCTTTTACAATTCATTGTTTTGTTCAAAAATAAATTTTTAATGTCATTATTGTAAAATGTTTTAAAATGTTACCTGAATATTTTAAACGTTTTAAGAACATAAATGTATAATACAAAATGTCCAGGAGTTGTGACTTTAGCTAATATATGATAGTATTTTGTCTCGATTGGTTGTATTGTTTGTAGTACAAAATTCAAATATCTTATATAACAAACATAATACATAAAACGTTGTGTTAATATATGTTACTTATTATTTTTCACATATAAGTAGTGTAAAGTTATGTGATTTAAAAATCGATGTGAATCTGTTACTGAAATATTCGTTTTGGGGTCTCTGTATCCAAAAAAGATGTATTTTGGTATGTTTGTGCCGAATTTGATCATTTTCGTTATGGTATATATATTGTCCACATCTCAATTCGTTTTATCTGAAATGTAACCTCTAAGGAACTGAATACAAAACTAAATACTAAGAAAAATAATATTGATCACTATCTGCCAAAAAATGACAGGTTTTTAGTTATCGGTGAATAAAACAACACCAAAATCGTCCATAGAGACGATGTAAAAACATAATTAATTTTGCTGAAATATGAATAGTACTGACACCAACCAGTGCGCTAAATCGCAACTTATTTGGTAATGATTATTCGGGAATAATTGCCAAAACATGAAAATGAGCCGTGGTCGACGTAATTTAAAACAATACTTTTTACACCTAGGACAAGTTTATGGGAGAAACGAAGCAAGTTTCACTATATAGAGTGTTTCACATCAGTCTGCCCTCACTGTGGAAAGTATTTATGGACATCAAAATAAAGGGGGGGGAAATCCAATAAACACATGTACAAAAATGCTTCGTTTTTCGTCAGTCTATCATTTCTTCAATAACAAGGTATCATATTAAGATAATCGATTCCAAAAAATGAAGACTTTTTACACTATTAAATTCTAGTGAATACAAAATCTTATAAGTTAGCACTTACCTGTTTTAAAAATGACGTTAATTTTCATGCTTGGTGCCAAATATCACGGAGTCCATTGATTTTTAAAACTATTTACAAACTAGAAATATTTAGCCCTTTTATTGCTGAATGTCATTATATATTTATTTATATTGTTTTTTGTATAATGGCATATATTTGATTCAAAAAAACCTGTAATTATTTAATTCTTGGTGACTTACTTGTACACACAATAAGTTTTCTTGATCATCCAGTACTCAGCAATATTTTATTAAAATATTAACTTATCTTTATTAAATAAATTTGACACAAACTGTCATCATTCAACCAATTTTATCTTCTTAATTGAAGTTGAATTTTTTAAAAAAATTACTGATAAGTAAAAATATAGTTGTAAAGATGGGTTGTAAATACACCAAAATTACGGTAACGTGATTTTCAAAAAAAAAAATTGTTATAGTAGTTGTTACATTGTTATTTATCATTTATGTCTCGTGATATAGTCTTAGATTGTTTTTGGGTTACTAAACTTAGATATAACTGGAAAGATAATCAGTTTATAAATGTTTAGATTTAGTAAATACATGTTAGTGATTTATCCCCAAGGTTTCGTAACACCAAACTAAAGTAATTAAAATAGTTCACTCAAATTAGAGAAAAACTTTCAGAACAGATAAAGTTTTCCTCAATGGATTTAAGGCTCTGTTGATCTAACCGCTATCTTGAATTGAATTGAATGTTCATACGATCAATGTTGAAGGCATTGCACCGAATTAAATTATCTAAAATTTGTGCTCATGTTATTTCACAACCTCAGTAAATTGCATACCCCAGTATGCAGAAGAAGGGAAATATGTTTACGCTACTTCACTTGACAAGCAGAGTTGTATGAAAAGACAGGAGGAAGTTCAGGGGAGTAACGGAATCAATCTGATTGGGTGTTTGGTAATGACTGGAGGTGGGTTCTTTTAGATCTATAGAAAGGAGAACAAGATTTTATGCTAGCGCGGTGAATTTTTTGTTTACTCCTAATGAGCCTAACGAAAATAGTGATACCTAACCCCACCCAAAATCCTTGCCACATAACATTTTTTTAATTCTTCATCTATTTATCTTACAGTATAAATATTTATATCTAAAAAATTATAACCAAAAGAGTAAGTGCTTGCTGAAACTTCACGTGAATGAGAGTTTCAAAACATCATTTTTTTTATTCATCTATATACGTTTCGTCGTTATGCTTCATCAGGCTACTTGAATAGTGTTTGTTTGTTTAGCATTTGGTAATATGGTGATATGATATCTTTTAATTACCACTAGCAGTGTTATTGTTTTAGATCTTCTATCATTAATTGAATTTTTGAAGATGTTAAATACCAGTATGTTGTAAACGAGACAATGTTATAATGTAGCAAAAAGAGCTGCACTGAACTCTTTCATTCCAGATACAAATCATATTGTCGTTTGTAATTCGTACAAACACAAATTTGCCGCAGAGAATTTGACATTATTCCATTAATCCCATTACCATGGCATTAAGTAGCACTATTTCCACCTTGGTCGATAATCCAGCAAAGCATCCTTGCAGAGCCCCTCTAACCGTGATATGATTCCAAAACAAACCCCAACTAACTTTGACCTGAATTCTTTAGAAATCTCTGCTTTCAAATCACCTCACTGTCTGTAATAGATACATATCCTTAACCTTGTAACCCAGTCTCAAGGTTAACGCGAACACATACCTTTAACGCTGTATTTTCTGACTGAATCCGTTGTTGGATACGTTTCTATAGGAAATTATTATAACTTGGGAACTAGGTAATAAATTTAATCAAACCAAGACTAAAACCTGACCAAACATTGTACCTACGTAGGCAATTAAACTGCATGAAAGCAGTTCTCAAGTTACATGCGACGAACAGACAGAGTGGTGTAGAATATTATATATGTTTTATTTCAACAGTAGCCTGATTTTGAATATTGGTTCGTTCTTTTCTGTTAGATAGAAAATAACTATCATGTTTTTTTTATTTAATAAGTTCTTATTTTATAAAGCAAGTAATTTTCCCGAACCGATAAATCTGCACGGAAATTAAAATGATCTTATAACATTGCGTCGAGCTTTTTAGGACACCAAAATTTCTTCACTCTCATCGAATTGTATAAGTTGTCGAGCAAAACATTATTTTTTCAAGGGCTAAAAAACAAAATTACTAACCAAACTATTTTCAAGCTGAAAGAACACAAGACCACATTATATTTAAAAAAACCTTCCATTGGGATTAAAAGTTCCTATCAAAAATATATTTTCAATAAATTGATCACCAAAACTGTTAACCTGGCTTCCACATGGGGCGGGGGGGGGGGTATTTTTCTTTAACCAGTACCTAGATACAATCACAACAATTGCAATTTTCTATCTTCATTGGTTTAAATTGTATCAAGGCCCAGAAGTATTTGAGACGCCATCTATGTAAATATATGTAAACATTTAGGTTTATATATTGAACACAGAGTAGCCTAACTAGGCAAATATTTTGAAATGTTATTTGCAAGCAAAACAATATTTTTATCTGTTCTGTGTTTTTGAAATTATTGTTTAATGTTAGAGTAATATATATTTATACCAGTTTTGGAAATGATAGAATTTCATTCCTTTACAAATATGTAATATCTTAAACAATAAATTATTTGGTAAAAATAAATGATTCATTTGTTAAAGTGTTGTTTTATAGAATTATACCTTATACCAATACTTCCTCATCTATGATCACTGCTTCCTTTGCAGTATAAATTATAAAATTTGGTTGTTTTAATTTAATTTGGTGTTACAGTACTTAGTAATACATAAACAATGAAAAAACATTATACAAACGTTCCCTCACACTCATCAATAAAATTAAATACTAAAAAGACAAAAGTATTTGTAAACAAAATTATCAGTTCAGTAGTTGTCAATCAAAGAGTGTTTACGATGTTTAGATTGTCTTCATCGTAAGCGGAACTTGATTAAATCGAATCTATAAGACGGTGGTCAAGTTTAAGTTTTGGAAATAATTTTCTGTTTATTTCGAATTTTATGGAAGTAAATTTCTAATGTGTTTGGCTCGTTAAGATTCACTTTCCCCAAAAATTTAACAAAATCAGTAGAACCGATTTTAAGGAATTACGTCTTTTATAAGAGCTTTAGAGCTCTCTCTCTCTCTCTCTCTCTCTCTCTCTCTCTCTCTCTCTCTCTCTCTCTCTCTCTCTCTCTCACACACACACACACACACACACACACACACACACACACACACACACACACACACACACACACACACACACACACACACACACACACACACACACACACACACACACACAAACAATCTCGCAAATAGTAAATATATATTTCAGCTAATTATCTTTTGGGTTATTTTAATTAATTTAAAAAGTCAATATATTTTATATATTTCTTCTTAAAATTGGTTTAGTTTACTATTTTTAAAGGAGCACATTCAACATATTCATTTACTCTCTTCTATTATGCAATAAAAATTTAAAAAACCTTGTCTAAAAACTATTAAACTGTCTGTTGATAAACTCTCTGATTTATTAATTAAATTTTATTGTTCATCTAAATGTCAAAAATAATGATTTCTGAAAGTGAAAAAATATTTGACAATTTGTATGACAATTTTTAATGTGTTGAAACCATCAACGTCAATCCGTAAAAACAACAAGAATATTTCGTGAAATGGGGTTAAATTGATGGGTAAAAAGTAAGTTGTACCAATTGAAGTGCCATTGAGTGAAGTGGATTTCACTTTATACATTCACAATTCAGTATAATAAATTCAATCAGAAAACCAAGATAAACTTACAATATTGTGTTTAGAACTTAAATGGTTCAACTAAATGTATAGTTTTCTTAACTACTGTTTTACTTTTTTCATCCAACAGAATTGTTTATTAATTCTTATAATTTATTAAATTCTTTCTATCAGTTGCATAGATCCCACTACCAACAAGTATTGATGTCACTTTTTACCATATTTTCAAGTAGTTGTAGTTTTAATTACTTCTATTTGACTATTGTTCTCTTCCAGAATCAAAATTGATGAAAAATTGCTCTAAAAGTAGGATCGTAGACGATTCATAGTCTAGGGTCTAGGGTGTAGAGCATTTATGAGGAATATCGCAATAATTAAAATATCTTAATTAGATATTTTTAAATAACAAAAGATTTTCATTTCTTCTAAGCGATAAACTTAAGCATGACCTTGGCTTCAGTGCTTACAATATAACAAAAGTATGGGTACAGAATAACAAATCCAAGAGCTTAACGAAGTTTACAAACTCTGACTATTTTAAAAAGTTTTTATTCAAAATGTTTTTGTTTACTCAACGTTTACGCAGAAATTTTAATATTTTGCAATGAAGTCAGATAAAAACAAAAGTAACCTTGGAAATAAAAACCATTCAAAGTTATCGATGGAACAAACAGTTGCAGACATTTATAGAACGAAAACAATATTTCGTTTAGTCGTCGATGCTTCGTTTATTATCTGATGAAATATAAAGATAAAAGGATTGACTAACATTTTATAAAATGGGATAGCATTTGTAGGCAGAGAAATATTTATGGATAAACGAATTATCTTTTAGACAACTTTTACTATCGTCCTTCATAATGTAACTTCCCCTACCCACATAGGATAGCTATACAGTTAATGTTTCACCCATATATTGATATCGAATGAGGTACATTTTAAATTCTTTAAATAAAATAAATATTGACACCTCCTCCTCAATTAGTTCTTAGGAAGGCTTAAATATGAATACTTTTTATTTTATAAACTGTTGGCAATAAGCGGAATGATTTTTTTAACCCTGTTTAATAGTAGCTTATATATGCATTAACTAATTTAACATGCAATTAAATTTGAACATCAGTTGGTAAGCAATTCGAATAATAGGACTATTGGTTACTTATCAAATTTATAAGAATTACTTTCAATATATTTTTTTTCTTCTACCCACGAAAAATGAAATTAATTTATTGAAAACAAAATCAGGAAATTGTATTAAACCTAAGTCGTGTTGTCTATAATTACTACACAAAATTGAAAACAATGGTTAACTTCATTAAATGAAGGCTTTATCTAACATTTGAAGTAAAGTAAAGCACTGTAAATCAGAGCAGTCAAGGTTTATTTAGGTGCTTCAATTTACTCAAGGAACCGTAATTTTATTTTATTTTCAGTTTTGTACTTGATATAATCGCATACTTTCTCATTTTAACAAAATTGACATTTAATATTATCTAAGTTTTATTATTCATTTTCGTTTATGATTATAAACCAATTATTGGGGACACACGAGGACCAATATATTTTGTAGCGTTCCTTAGAGGCTATGTTTGACTAAAATTAGATCCAAGCAGACATTTGGAAAATCGAATATTTGTGTTTTGATTGTGCGACAAGTACCTTTGTTGTTGGGATATGGGGGTGAATTCCACTGCAAACTAGATAGTCCCAGTGCCACTTTCCCACTTTTACTCAATTAGGGAATTTCCGTGTATAGAAGCCCTTCAAGCACCCCAACTCCTTTAAGAATTGCAACACATGATGGGAGGGAAGGGTGGATATCCCCTCTACATCAATGCGATACCACCCCAGATTTATAACCATTTTGTGTATCATTGTACGACATTCGACTAATAGATAGTGTAGAGTCTCCTCCTTCTCTTTTCATAATTTAAAAAAGTAAAAAGGGATTTGTCCCATTATCTCTACTCCGACCATTCTAAGATCTCTCCTGAGTTTATTTTCCGACATTAATTCCGTACTTATTTTTACACAGCCTGATACATGTTTTTGATTTTCTCACATTACAATTTCCCAGGAGTTCTTTCACCTATTTTACACCATATATTTTTCACATAGATCTACAATAATAAACGTTATAATTATATTGTCTGAGAAAAATGGTTCATCTGAAACACTTTTTAATAAGTCGAGTTTTACTCGGGCTGCCGAGTTGTAAGTCGAATATATCCCGTCTTTGCTGAGTTACAAATGTGGGCATATTTCCGACGTTTAGTATATCTAGGTTAGACTTACCAATACTGTATTTTGGGCGTTAGCGATACACCCGATGATAAGCGATATTCCAAACCCACAACAATATGGGGCGAGTCTCTGCAGCAATTAGTCTCACCTACAAATACGTACCTGAAAAACCGATGCACATCACTCCGTGGTGAAACGATCCTCAACCACACCCAAAATATGTGATGACTTACCAACCAGATCTCATCCGGCCTTGTTGGTCGGTGAAGTCAGCCCCAAACACACTAACGTTTATGATGAACATTCAAACAACCCCACCACAAAATACAGCTCCATGTTCTTAATAAAAATAAATCAATAAATATTATTTTTCGTTTTGAGGGTGGGTGGGTGGTTGAGAAAATTAGTGCAATCTGTTTTTAATGATTTACAATAGTTTTAAGCTCCTGTACAATGTGTGAGTGACAGTTTGTTTTCCTACCTACTTTCACGACAACCATAAATCACAATATTGACAGATAAAGCCCAAGTATTAAAACACAATTGTAAGTATTACTGGTATCAGTTTGAATTTATCGTAAATCATGCTGGACAAAAAGACAGACAGCCCAACTTGAAAGTCCGGGAACAATAGTCATGTTGGTGAAGCAGAACAATGCAACGAGTGTGGAACCTGTCAAAAGTGAGGGACTGGATTTAGGGAACGTTCAAATCCCACACGATGGATTGCATTCTCTATATAAAGCGATTTTATATTTTTAAGGAACAGAACTTGTTAAAATACATTAGTTTATATCGTGGCTTATAGTATGACATAAATAATAAAGTTAAGAATGAAGTATCCACAATGGAGGGTTTTGTAGGCCGTGACATCAGCTATATACTTGCTTCAGTAGAAATGTATTAAGTTAACGAAGTAATTCTATGAACAGTAGACCTCATTGTAGATATTCAATAAATCTTTTTTGAAAACCCAACATGGCTATTGCCTAGCTCATCATCTCACCTACCACGATGTATAAAGACCAAAAAGTAACAGTAAACAATACAATAATTACTGTACATTTAATTAAAATGTAATTAAAAACAGGGAGGAAAAATAAAAGTTTAATGTTTTACGAGTGACTTGCTCCTTTCATTGTGATTATAACTTACCGTTTATTAGGATTATAGTGGTAATGAATATTATGCTCTATCCATCGATGCATGTAAGCTTAAGAATTCTGACTGCATTAGCTGAAAAACAAACCTTTACTTAACCTAACCTTATTCCCACCATTGTTGGGCTTCGGTATCTCAATTGATTAGAAGCGTAAACAACACAACTACTCTATTGATTTTTATGACTCTATTTCACACTGAAGTTACATGAACAAACATATTATACAAGTTACTGTATATTATATTTTAGAGGACAGGGAAACAAAACAGTGTAATTTACATGAAAATAATTATTTATTTAATGTTTTTAAAACCCTGTGATTTTTGAAAAGATTTCAATTGACATAATATAATGAAACATCGAATAAGTAGTGAGTGGGAAAGTTTTCAATATTTTTGTCATTTAAAATTTTCCGTTGGAAAGGGATAAAACCCAGTTCAAATTTCATTTTTAATACTTTGGCAACGCCTATTGGAACTGTGGAGTTACTGTTTTGATTCGCCGAAAATAAAATGTTTAAAACCATGAACATGCATTGGAAATTATCCACACTTTATATACAATATCATAAAAAGTGATGAATCGTGAACATATCTGTGAATCCCCCCCCCCCATTCTCTTAGTTCGTGTGATTATTTTCTGCTTCCAAAACTAAAAAACCAAATGCTGGTTCACCATTGTGAAAGTGTAGATAATATTAAAAAATGATGATTGAGCAGCTGAAAACTTTGATAATTTAATTACTTAAGGAACGTAATAATTTAATTACGAACGACGTCTCCTTAAGAGTGTGGTTTCCCAATGAAACTATTTTGAACGAGATAAAATTGTTTTGTAATTAAATTTAAAATATTTAGCTTTATAGACTTAGTTTTTACTTTTTAGAGAAACCACGAATATATTTGACTATTTTTATTTTGTCCGTTTGTTTGTTTTTTTGTTCGTCACGGAGTTACGGTCAACATCTGTTCCAATTGTAATGAAATTTAGGAAAATCAATTAATGGGTAAAATCAGTGTTAGGCCTAAACCTATAGTAATTGAAACCTAGATCAGCAGGCATTTCTTATCTTCCCCAAAAGCTGAAAACATATGTTTTATTTAAAAAAGAAATGTAACTTACAAATAATAGTTTATTTTAAAAAATTGGGTCGGAGGGGACCTTATAGCTCTTGACCTCCGCCTTCATGTTTCGACGTTCAGGAGGCTCATAAGTGACACCGCAACACGAGATGTGTTAATTACTCTGATATAACCCGCGTAGTCTGTAACATTATACACGACTTACTTAATCCTACGTAATGCGTCTGTTGACTTTGTTGACTTTCAACAATCAAAGTTGGTTGATTTAAGCGTTATTTTATTACTGAAATATGTACCGACTCCTGACCCTTAGAACTGGTTTTTATTTATTTTTAAAAAACTTCTTAAATATAAACATAAATTTAAGAGCATTCACAAATTATATATATAAAAGTAACTCTTATTTATAAACTAAGTTTAAACCATATTAAATTGAATGGCACAATAAAAATTCAATGAAACGTAAGTTTTGTTTACAGATATTACAAAATGTTCAATGGGTTAATTTTTTCTACATAGAATTCAACGAGCGTCATATCATATGTTCTAAAGACTCTCGTAGGATTAGCTTCAGTAAACGTAAAATGTACTGGGGAGGGGGGGAGCTTAGGGGAAGCCGTAAGATCGACTGGTTGATAGCAACCAAGACGAGACTGTCGTGAGAGGGATCAGGAGTCACTGGACCTGGGGTGTTAATTGGTGGTATGATCTGTTTGGCTGCTCATCACAGAAGTTGAACATATTTGAGTCTCGCTTCATTGCGGGGTGTAAGGCCAAAAGGACCTGTTGGGAATTGAATGTGAGATCTGGTAAAATTGTTCAACACATAAGTTGAGCTTTGCCGCTGACGATTTGTTGCTCACAATCGAAGGCAGAATGGTCAGCGCTGTCTTGAGAGGGATCGGAAGCCACCGACCCTGGGACACTAATGAAGGTGAAGTCGTTCCACTGCTCGTCACAGAAGAGCCATGATTTGTCAGTGTCTTTATTTCATCATAAAAAATAATAATGAACTGTTATTTTTGCATATATTTTTAACTTATAATTGTGCTATAAATAAGTTTTAATGAAAGAAATATTAGCTAAAAGATTCTGTATACTTTTTTGTTTACGTTTCCTATAATTTATACAAACATATAATTCATTTATATGATTTTTTTATACCTTTTGGTATTTCCTTAGAAGAAATTTATTGCGATAGAGAGAGAGGAAAGAGAAGTCCATAAGTTTTTTTTTTTTACATTGAGATTAAGTAATCAAGGTTCATTTTCATTTTTTACCAATTTTTCCCAAATGATTATTAATAATTTTGTACATAAAATGTTGGTTTGGGACAAAATTTTCATATTTAATTAATATACTAACGACTTCGGAAGAAAACTTATTTTGAAAATTTACGTCTTTTATAACAGGTCAAGTAAGATTTTTTAAGTTTTTTGTAGAGAGTTTTGTAGAGAGTAACTATTTGGAAGTCTGGCGACCAATGCAATTTGTTTGGGTTTAATCATAATTTTAACAACCACTTTTTTTAAGATCAGGGAACCTCAAACATTTGACATTTGTCTTGGCCTAACACAACTTTCTCTCTCTGTACCTACTAAATTTATGTAAGAATTATATAAAGCTTTTAAAAACACAAAAATCAAAAACACTTATTTTAAATATCTATTATTTTTGTTGGTAACTATAACTTACATGTGTTTAATAAACAAGATTAGGAATTATTAGTTGTAATTTTTTTACTCAAATAGTCGGATTTGTGTTTTTGTGATAATTGTGAAATTAATACGTTTAATGAAGGTGATCATAATTCTTTATTTCTTTCACTTTCTGACAAATATGTAGAAGAGAATGTTAGGTATGGGTCAAATCGATGTGGGTGCTGCCCTAAGACTAACACTCAAAATTTCTTATTTTCTCAAAATCTTCTCTAACAATTGCGGTTGAAGTTTATTTAAATGTAGCTCAAACAAAACTTATCACTCGCTATCTTCGCATAAATTAATCTGTCTATGGTTTAATTATTACCAACCAATATAAAGAAAATTATGTATATAAATATTTGTATATTTAATATTCATTTTAATTAGCAATTATTGTATTATAATGTAATGGTCTTGGGAATAGTTGTGAAAAAATAAAAATCCTTTCTTTAAGGCACAAGAATGTGTATAAAGTATTGTTTTTTTTTTTAAGATCAGTGGTAAGGATGGAAATATTTTAGATGGAGCATTCAGTAAGAGAAATACTAGGTATGATAATCTTTTGAAATCTTCCAAGTCTTTATAAAAATATGGTCATTTCTGGATCTTAAATTGTATAATATATTGATGGATTATGTTAAAGAGAAAATTGTGTTGCACTCTTTTGTTAAAAAAAGTGACTTTCTGCATCCGATGCAAAAAAATTATTTGATGTTGTTGAATTATTCTTGTTTTATTTGTGTTTGTATTATTGTGTTTATTTTTATTTAAGTGTTGCTTGGTTAAAGATTGGTTTGTAAATATGGCAAGTTATATATTGGAGAATCATGATGTTTGGTTTATATAAGTTTGATTTTTCACGCATTTGTGTGTGCGCTCGTAATGAGAGTGTGCATATTTGAATGAGTGTGTGTAAATATGTGTGTACTTGTGTTTATGTATGTGTGATGTATACTTAATTACATATACGTTTTACATAAGTATTGTTTCCAAAAACATTATCCCGTCCATCAGTACGGTTTTTGGTTTGCCTTTGTTTTGTTTTCACCCATTGATTTATATATTATCAGTTTATTCTTATTTTCATATGTATTTGTGAATATATGTTACAGAAGGAGTATAAATAATTATTTTATTTTATTTAGGGAAAGTAATCTGGCCTATAGTATCCACATGCCGTCACTAATTACATTTGGAAAAACTCCGAAATTTCTACTATTAAGAAAGTGACGGTTGAAAAATAATTTATTACTTAATACAAAGTAATACTTGCTTTTTATTCTTTTCGGTCTTCATTTTGTAGAGTTACCTATAACGTTTCAAGTAATTAAATAATTAAGTAATTTTACACTGTAGAGTCTCTTAAACTTTGCAAGAAACTTTAAGATTACCTGAAATTAATATATTCTACAACTTTAAGTTATGAAATCTATATCTTTCTAAAGAATTAAAATAACTGTAATAATTAATACAAAAACTTACACTTTGCTGGATTTCAAGTCGTGCCGCCGCCGTATTGTATTAACAGTTAGTAATCAATTCTGCTGGGTTTAAGGGGTGTTCCACAAGGGCAGTAATTTCTGCAGTTTGTAAGTAGATCCTTCTTAGGTTAGGGTTTATTCAGGTAGTCAGTTAGTACTGCGGCTTTAGGTGAAGTGTACGTTATATATTAGTTAGTAAGTGAATGCAAAGATACGATGATAAAATTAAAACAGTTTAAAGAGGCTCAGCTGATATACACGTAGGGTTATATTTGATTTGAGGGTAATGAGAAGAGACTATGATTAAGAACTGGTCCAGGAAGAATCACCAAAATTAGATAGATTGATAAATGATTTATTTTTTAAGGTCGAAGTTAGGAGCATCTGGTCCTCTCTTTTACTTAACCCCATATAAAATATATAAATTAAAATAAATATAATAAATTTATAATAAATAAAATAAACAATAATAATCAATCAATTTAAAACCATTAAAATAGTAATAATAAAATAAAATTCAACGTAAATTATTTCACTATTTACAATTTGACAAATAATGAACAAAATAAGAAACCTGTAATTACATCCACACTCTCATTCATTTAACATACAACTCTGTACTATAAAATGATATCATTACACGCTGGGCAACATTAGAACATATCTGTTTGATCCATATAATATTTTCAAATAGAATACGCCTTTGAAAAGTTTTGATTGAATTTAACAGCGAGTTCCACAACTGACACGTGGATAAGGTAAAAGATTTATTATACTATCTATCCTTTGGAAAAATGAACATTACTGACTCCTTTCTTATATTTTTCGTACTTACATTTGAGTGGAACACAAATTTATTTGCCAATTAAGTCGGCCCTCGTGTTTATAGTATAGCAAGCAATATTGTTTGTATATAAATATATTTTAAATCACAAAGTTTTAATAACAATTTTTTTTATATGTATAAAATGGATTATCACTATCAACATGATCATTTAGAAAATCTAGAAATTAATAGAATAGTTAAAATAAAAATGTGTTAGTTTAAATTAAAAACTAGAATTTAACAACTCCCCACTCCTCAAACTCCTCAAATTAACTAGGTCATAGCCTTTCCCATTCCTCCCTCTCCTTTATTTTGGTTAACAAAGAGGGTTTTTCCCAAGTATTGTTTGGAAATTGTGAACCGTACCTTTCTTCTTCATTCGTGTAAACTACCTTGACAATGCTGTAACTAGCGAAACCATGGTCGGTAAATTTTAAATAAAGTTGTGGTATATACTAAAAAAAGTGTTTGTTTTAATTATTTCTATCAACATGCATTAAATAAAAAACAAACTTTGTAAAACAATTTTGGGCGGGTTGCAATTTGTTGGCCATATCGTTGATTACAATGTCACAATATGTAAAGTAAGGTGTAATTAATGATATAGCAAAGAGAGCTCTAACATGAAAAAAATCTTCACTTTAAAGAATGTAGGCTATTCCAGCAAATTCCATGATATTTAAGTTCCAGTCATACAGTATATTCTATCGTTAATAAAGTCCTAAAGTTATAGCTTTTTTATAATATTCTATAATGTTGTCTTCGTTGTTAGGTTTAAACAAGTGTAAAAATATATTGTGTTCTAATACCGGAAATAACGAACTAGAATCGGTTGCTTTTTTGTTTTATTAACTTTCAATCTATATTCTTCAGCCCACAAACAAATTTTTATTCATATGTACACCAATTTAAATCTTAAATACATAGGTCATCAGCATATCAATGAAGCACTATATTAAAACAATCTGAATGTCGTCAATACATATATTAAAAAGTATAGGCACTAATCCCTGCAGAACTTCACGAGTCACAGTCTTCCAACGAGACAAATCCTCACCATCATAAACATACTGTTCTCTCTCAGACAGATAGGTTTGGATCCACCAAATGGACTAAGGAGACAATCCGATTTTGTACATGCACTTGTAAAAAAGAATTTTAATACGTGGAAATTTTTTAATAGTTTGAGTAATCACATGTTTTATTTTGTTTAGGTAAAAGTTCAGAGACATCCTTAAAAGTTCTGGATTCAATATAAAAATGCATTATTGTTTTATTTCTTTTGTTTACTAGAGAAGTATGCAGAGTTTCAAAATATTGGATGATAGTGAGAGCTTATTGCCGTAGAGTAAACTAAAATAAACTTGTAAAAATATTGTTCCCATTTTTGAAAATCTTAAAATTTTATATTTACATTGACGTCTTTGAGGGAGTTATGTATGGCGAAAATTATATAAAAATAGGTTTTCCTGTTAGATTGTAACATGGGTATGTTACGCAGATAAAAGGTTAATGACAAAAATCAAAATAAAAATCTTTTCTACAGCCTAAGGCCTTTTTTGTCGATATCTGCTTTTATTTCAGAAATCAAAAACACAGCAAGTGTACTTGTCTTTATAAATAACATTAAGAATGGGACGTTTCCACTATCCTGAGTTCGTAAATCTTTAACAAACATTCAATATACTATAACAAAACATAAAAATAAGTAGAAAATACAATTTTTCATTTCTTTATTCAAATATTTTTTAGTATTAAGATGATTATACACCGCCGTAGTTCAAAATTGGCTGGCCTTGATTCCCAAGGTAGCCATATCTTATTTTTCAATAATCTTTAATGTTTTTAGAGCGTATGTTTAAATTCATATTTACTTGTAGTACAAATAGTAATTCATATTATTTGTATTATTAGAAAGAAAACATAGAGTGTATGCGCAAATATGAAAACATAAGACCTTCATTAAAGCATGTGTGATACAAAGTGAAAGATAGAGATAATTCCAGAGAAGGAAAAAAGAGAGAAAGAAACAGGTAGGGTTAGAGAAAACACAGAAGATAAAGGGGAAAATGTAGTGAGTGTGTGCGTTGAAACTAAAACAAAAAGTTTTACAACAAACCAACTAACGATAGAAAGAAAACTAAGATTAAAGATAATATGTAATAGAAAGTCAGGGAGAGAAGGAAATTTAGAGACGGAAATGCTGAGAGTTAGGACGGAACAAATGGAGACATGGAGAAGGAAGCTGAAATGAAAAACGGACAAACAAAGAGAATGTATTAGTGAATTGCAAAGGCACAGAGGAAGAATCAAACTGACTAGACGGGCAGAAATACCAGTGTGAAGCCAACTTGAGAGATACAAAGATACAGCCAGGTAGAAAGAAAGAAACAGAGAAATGGTGAAACAGAATAGATTGAGAGAGAAAGAGAGATTAGGACCAAATGAAACCAAAATGCCTGTATGAGACTGTGAGAGTGAGAAAGACACATAATAAAATTAAACGATGAAGATAAAAAGAGAGAGAAACAGACAGAAAGAGATTGTGAGACAAGAGTCTGAGAGAGAAGAAAAACATAAATTGTGTGTGTATGTGCGAGAAAGATAAGAAGAAAGACACGATAAAGAGAGACAAATAGAAAGACAGAGAGAAAAAATGCCAACTATTGATTGATTATTAACTACAGTTTTAATCCCTTCCTGAATGAAGCCTCCAAAACCACTGACGAATGTTTTCATCGTTCAACGCTCGAATCCAACTTGTTTATTGGAAATTCCGCCCTTCCACAATTTATTAGTTTAATACTTTCCTTGATCATGTGTCCAACATATCAATCTGTCTTGTCCCTTTATCCAATAATTATAGAATTCAATTTATATTGTCACGGCTTTTATTTATAATCACCATTACAGAATTTATACACATTGCTCTATTTTCGCATATTTCGTATGTTCGATTTCAGTAAAATACGATTTATGTTTGGGATGAGTTTATAGAAAAACGAAGCAAAGAAATATACTACTATTTAAAAATGTAAATATGATTTATTATTTTTATTTTGCAAGATATCAAATAATAGGTTACCCTTCTGTTCCACCTTATCTCATACTTGAGCAAAATTCAATAATAAAGAGAATTATTTTTTGTTTTTAATTCTTGCGTATATAAAGTCTGGGAAACCTTTTAGAAAAGATAAAGAAGAACATTACTTTTTTGTAGAAAAGTGTGTGAGAAATACTGATTATCGGTTGAATTTTCTCCCAATGTATTTTAAATGTTTTTTTTTTTTTTTAATCTTTGAACGATTTACTAGGTGCGTTTGAATTTAACTGCTAAACTCTATGTATTGAATACAATGAAATTTGTATTATTACAATTATTTATTTAAATAAAAAACTATTTTTCTTTGCAGTTTCCAACCATTGCAATTTTAATTCCGGAAGAGTAAGAAGTCTTCTAACTAAATGTTGACCCATTCGTCAATAACATCCTCGTTGAAGTTCAATTTCTTCCCGCCTAAATATTCTTGGGCAGAAGAGGTGAAAGTCCTATAGTGCTAAATCTGGATAAGAATGATATAGGACACCCACTTAAGTTTCCATAACATTTTCATCGTCAAAGCGGCAGTGTGAGATATAGTATTATCCTAAACGAAACTAAACTTTATACTAGGCAAGTCTCTTCTTGGAACTAGTTTCTGGTTCAAAAATTTCTCCTTAAGAAACCCAAAATTTTTCTTTAAAAATCATATTGAGGTAAAAACGTCCTAGTGAATCCCCAAAAAGTGGCCATTTTTTAAAAGATTAATGATTTTGGCTCTCTGTAACGGAAGTGAGCTTGAATATTCCCACTCCATGTTTTCTCAATTTGAATCTGGAGTAAATCAGTTCACATAATATGTGTCATCAAAGGTAACTATAGGGTTTAAATAACTTTTTCCAACATTTTCATACATAACGCTGGAGAAGATGTGTGACTGGAACCTATCTTGTTTCTCTTTGTGTTCGACCTTGAAAAGATGGGAATTCACCTGACCCTCATCTTGATAAAGATCTTTACCAAATGTTTCTACACTACCAACACTAATTTCAAGTTTCTCTAACTGTGATTCTCCAATTGTCTCTAATTAATACATTAACATCAGTCAGCTTGTCTTCATGTCGGAATTTATTAATGGATAGGTACAATCCCGTTACTTCCCTCCCTTCCTTTCCTACCCTGTACACACACTAAGGAAAGTTTGCTTCAATCCTCCTGGTCACGCTTATCAACCGCTGTTGAGACCACACATATGAACCGTCTTTTGTGAATTATTAATCTGTAAACATATTTTCTTTATTAAAACCGTTTATGTTATTTCTGAAAGGGTTTCATTGATTCGTATTTCAAATTCGATCAAAATATTCAATCGAATTACAATTTTTAACAATTTTAAGAAAGAAGATTCTCATCAAGGTATGTATCAACGCTCTGGATATCTCATTTCCATTTTGTCCTAATGTTTGTCTTTTCCCATTATTTCTCTTTTTTTATCACCCCCATATATTTTATTTCCCATGCATTGCTCCTATCGGGGCAGATAATTATTATGATTATTATAATATTAGATTTGTTTAAATTATCTTTTACAGCTTAAAATAATACAGTCCACTTTATTCATAATATGCTGTAAATAGCGCTTGTAATATATTGTGTTTAAAAACTATTTTCGTTTATAAAAGGAGAAAAAATACTAATTATTAACATTATTACTTTTTAACATTATGCTTTAAGTGTTTTTGTTAATAAAATTAGAATGTAAAAATTGCAAATATTGTTTAGTTATTTAACTAACTGTACACACAGGTTGTATCAGAATCAATTCTTTGCTCATGTTTCTCTCTTTTTTTTATCGTAAAAAAAAACTCAATATCTCTTGTTTGGTTTGTCAACAAGGGTCCACGTTACTGATACAACTTTGATCAAAGTTTTAATTTTCTTTTCATAGTTTGTTTACAATTAATCTTTAGCTACACTGTATAAATTAACTTTATTAAAAAAAAACTTTTTTTTAAGGAAGTTATCAAAGAGCGTTAGGAAGAGAGAAAGTTTATTTTTAAGAATTCAGTTGTGTTAAGACCTACTCAAAGATTTACCAGATATACAATAAAAGATACTTTTATAACACATTGTAGTGACTTATTTAAACTATATGACAACTTTGAACAAACCACAGAGAAATTGATGAATTGAATGATGATTCAGGTGCAATACCAACAAGTGCGCCACGTAAGGATATTGATGTTATGTATTACCAAATTAACCCTGAAAATGCCCACTCTATTGTAGGCCATTTTTTCTCTCTCATTTTTCAATAAATTTTTAAAGACACAAAAAGCTGTAATATTATACAAAAATTTCTTGATAACATTATTTTTCTCAGAAAGGTTCATATAAATCATTTATTAAATGATAAATTCAAATATAAATAACAGTTTAGAGATAGTATATCAAGAATAAAAACTGTGTACAGAAAAAAGTGAAAACTCCAAAAAATTGAGTTGTATCAGATATCATTCCTACAGTTAAAACTAAACTGCCTCAAATAGGTTCTTTAGCTAGCTTCTTTACCAATAATGCAATGTAAAGCATCTTAAAGTTGTTCACTTTGTATGAAGAGCCATCTTTGGGCTGTAAGTCTTATCGCTGCTCAAGTTTTCAACTATGACATTGCCTTAACGATAGACAAAAGTACCTTAGCTTTTAAAAGTTTTTCTTGTCTTTTTAAGCTACTTTCAACTCAAATGGTTCGTCTACTCGGTTTAACAAACATTAACATACAGGCGCTATTTCCAGTTTTTCTAATGCTGCAATTGTAGACTAACTGCACAAACATTGTCATGTAAGAATCAACATACTCCATTAAGCTGCTGGGTTTGAATGGGAACCGACCGCTGATTGTTTCAGTTACTCTATCTCCACTATTGACAACAATCCTACGAAGCACAATGTTTATCTCAATTTTCCCAAATTTATGATATTAATAGATACATAAGTCTCATAGTTTTCACTTTGAAACATTTACTTCAGCAGTTATGGGTCGTGTTAGGTTTGGAAGACCAATGCACTCTTTGTTAGGTTTAGATTTTCCTAATACTAATTTCGAGTTTAAAATAAATAACCTAGACCTAGACAATAAATGGGTGTGTTAAATGAAAGTAACAATCAGTGGTTCAATATTTAAAAATATTTGTGAAACAAGACTTTATTAATTCTTACAATTATTTATTTTAAAAAATACAAAATTCCGTTAGTTTGTTCCCAAAACAATGCATTCATAGTTAGCTAAATATTGATTGCTAAGAAAAGGTCAAAAAAAATTCTACTGTTTTACGAGTTAAATATTCGAAAAGAATACACAATTTGTTTGCTCACCCTTACTATCGAAGATACATCCAAGTTTCCATTTTTAGAATCTCTCAGAGAGTTCTCTTCCAATAATAATTCTAGTTGGCACTCTGCAAGTTGCCGAATAAAGCCTCTGGCTATCTTGTCGGTCTCTTGAATTAAGAGTAGCCGTAGTTGCTGCTGAATAGAGCCAACGGCTACCCTGCTATTATCTTGAATTACGAATGATCTTGGTAGTAGGTCATCATGGGTTTCAATAGTTATGACCATTGGCATTGTCATTGATTTACCAATATTCTATCCCAGTCAACTATTGCTACACTTTTTGAGTTCTTTCGTAACAATACTCTACTCTCTGTATACTGCTTTGAGATTTAGAATGAATTTATAATTTAATATTAACATAATTTACAATAATGATAATCCCTAACAGTCGAACAACTGGATTAGGATGATCGACTTCCTACAGAGTTATAATCTATACGAAATAAGTTGATTAATGACATTTCACATCTTTCTCAGTTACATGTTAAGTAATAGAGCTTCCCTATCAAATTGATTGGATTTTCTGATGCGTTAAAGTTAAGAATATTTGCAGTTGTATATTTAAGAATTTTATGCAAAAGTGAATACCGTATATCAGGTATTATTGATACAATTCAAAACTACGGCGGCGCCTTTAAATCTTTTAACCATTTGTAGCCTTATTATTGTCTCGTTTAGTTAAGTCGTTTGGAACGATTAAACATGAAACTTAATATTCAAGATTTACACCTTTTTGCGGACTCATTGATGTTATATGTTAGATACGAACACCCCACATCATTTAGAAACATTTGCATGTAATTGTGTTTGTTAAACAAAAGATTATACTCCTGAAATCACATTTCTGTATATCAAAACTCAGCTAATTGTAGTTCAAGAAGTTTAATCCCTTCAAACATAAATATGGGATGGGCCCTTTTTTGTCACATCCTGAATCTTCTTAGCTATTTCCACATCATATACTAAAAACTTACTTGAAATAAAAAACTCAGGCTACAACTACTTTAATTTGCGACACCGCTCAAAAAACCTATTTATATGATTAGATGTAACGATATTCTACTCTGACTAAACTACAAAATGTAATGTAATGGGATACGTTTGAGATTTATATTCAACCTTCGAAAGAATGCCAATAATTCACTTCAAAACTACTAATATAACAAGATTATACAACACCATCACTTATATATGCCCTCAAATGAAATATACCATGTTCTGATTCGTTAAAAACTCTGTCACCTTTTCTATTTCAAAACACTCTATTAGTAGGGGTAGAATAAGGTTTTCACCTTTACCCGAAAGATCAAAACATGCAAACATTTTACCTAACCAAAATTATTTATAACACTATTATGTGACCATTCATATTTAAATCATGTGCATGGTGTTCCGAAGCTGGTTCAATCCATGCCACTACTGAAGTCCAGGTGCTTGTGGTTTAATAAACAAACTTATATTTAAATGTCTTCCTTTTTACAAGCTGAAGCAAAACACTTACAACCCTATTCCGATCAGGGTCATAATTAATTTTATCGTTGCAGCTCGCCAACTTCAAGAAGTCTAGAAACAAATTCACAATCGTTGCGAATCACTTATCTCAATGGGAAATCTACTGTAACTTGAATCCTCCTTCGCGGAGGACTGTGAGAAACAGGTGTTAAGTCCACCAAGGATCATTTGAAAAGGACATTTGAAGAAAACCACTTCACAACAGAAGAATGCAATACCATGCCGAGTTGTAGCGATCTTGAGTTTAGGACTTTATGTTCGCTGCCAGCTTCACCGGTTGATGGGTTTGACGGTTTATCTCCAGGTCATTTTCTGATTAGAGGACCTTTACTCTCTCATCCAGAGGAAACTATAGGTCAAAAGTCATCTCAACACCTCATTCAATGGAAAAAATCGCTAATAATGCACAATCATTCTGGAGAAGATGGCCAATGAATTACATTCACACTCAAATTCAACGACGTAAGTTGGAAACGCGTATTCTTGTAAAAGTAGATTTAGTTCTACTGTATTATGAAAATATGTTTCCTTGAGTTGACCCTTGGGTAGAATTACTGAAATTTTCCCAGGAAAGGATAATATAGTGATAGTAGCCAAAGTACGAACTTCTTCAGGAACTTTCATACGTCCAATTAACAAATTGGTCACTTCACCATACGTTTAAGTTAAATTTAATAACTAATATAGATTGATGTTGTACAAGTTTGTTTATTCTGTTTCAACTCTTACTCACCATGATAATTAAATCATTTGCACCATATTATACTCTGAATACTCATCTCAAAATTGATTTTTAAATCTGGAATAAATGTGAGACAGCTTCATTTGTCAACAATCTAATGATAGTTTGCTGAACAACATTACTGTTTACTTCTTGCTCAGACATGTTTATTACAAGTGACAGGAAGAACAGAAAGAGCAACTAATGACAACTTAAAATATATCAATGTTCCTCAAATTAGATGATTTAGAAGAACAGGGTATGAACATTTCAGATTATATTTGAACAGCCCTTGTATAAACGGTTATATTCGTCTATTGTAAAATATATTTTATCTGTCATCACGGCATTGACATTTCTTTAAAATGTGGAATCGAGAATGCTCATAGGTTCAACATTTGAATAAAAAGACTAATTTTGTACGTCTGTGTGACTTTTATAATTTTAGTAATTTACTTACTTGTTTATGACGCGTTTCGGATCTTTTCCATCATCAGATTCTCGGCTCTATTGAGGTCGTTATACCACAAAATAAATATACAGTCATGAGGCAACATAACACAAACACAAACATGCGCACAATAACACAATAATGTACAAACTATAACCATACACATCATCGAATATGTACAGTGAGTGACCGTACGTATTCGAGGATGTACACACGCTGAGTTATAGTTTGTACATTATTGTGTTATTGTGCGCGTATGTTTGTGTTTGTGTTATGTTGGCTGTATATTTTATTTTGACGTATTACGACCTCAATAGAGCGAGAATCTGATAATGGAAAAAATCCGAAACGCGTCATAAACAAGTAAGTAAATTACTAAAATTATAAAAGTCACACAGACGGACAAAATTAGCCTTTTTATTCAAATTCATGACTTAAATCTGAAACAAGTTTAAAATAAAAATGTCTCATAAGAAAATAAATGCATCTGATAACTCAACATTTATTCCCTGAGTATTGATTGGAGGTTGTAGGAAAAGTTACCTATAACAAATAGGCTTATTTTGTTGCAATACTTGTCTATTTAATGCGATCTTACAACGGTTGCTAGGCAACACAAACGTCAGCATCTAAAAGCTTGTCTTTTCTGACATGCGTATTTGACAAACTAACTTAGTTATATTTGTGACAACCTTCTGATTCTATATCTGAAATAAATGGTGTAATGATTTTATTTCCGAAAACATGTCACTAACTTTCTCACATACCCCTCCACACAACCAAGTACTAACCAAAAACAATATCCGTCGCCATCTTCACAATTATGAGCATCTCTTACATACATAGGAAAGACATATTTACTACATTACAACTGTTTAAACCACAGTGCACTGTAACAGGTAAGTAACTTGTCTTATAAAAACTACAAACATAAATCCAAATATAATAAAATAAACTTACATTGATAAAAATATAATGTTTTTAACACTAATAAATAAATTATACTAAGAGATAGACATTCATCAATACATGTTGAAGGGATAATACAGTTTGTCTTAAGAAAAGTATAAAATAAACACACTCACAAGTATAAAACCGTAACTAGGCAAAGCAATAAATACACATACAGTACGTAAATAAATTTTTTAAATAGAATACTCAGAGAAACACAACTTGTCCAGGATATCATAGTTCAATAGAAACAGTAACAGTCTAAAGTTTTAAATGTAAGATAGAACCTATCGTACTCTGATGTAAAGGTATCTTCTTCAACAGACTAAATTTGTGTATTGACTATAACATTACATCCTTGTTCCTTGTATCATAGTGGTTATTTACAGAATAATCATCAAATAAATATTTGTGACAACAAATAAAATGATAGGATTTTTAAAACATTTAAATAAAATTTTGATTCGTTTGCCATGGATCAAATAATTTTCCTTTGAACTGAGCAAAGATTTTTACTTCCTTTAAGTTTCCATACAGTATATCACCGTACTTCGTAAGTAAAAATAACTGTAATAGACCTTGAACTTTGTTGTCATAGATTTAATATTTTTACAGAATAAACCTATATTTAATTTCTTACTTAATATATTTACATGTCACTTTCAATTTAAATTATGATCACATGTAATTATAAATTGAATTACAATTAAATTTAATATAAGCTTTTTTATATTATATGCTAAATAGTTTATGTAAATTACGAAGAATCTTTGATCCAACTAGATCCCTGAGGACTCCATTCTAAATAGGTCATCAAGTGGATGCAAAACCCAATCCATACTCCTAATTTCAGTCCTTTATCATCTTTTACACAAATAGGACTTTAACCAATTTACATTATTTCCCTTGATATTCAGAATATCCTCTTATCACTGAGTTTTTCCCCTTGCGTTCCGTAAAGGAGATATAAGTTGATATAGTAGTGCCCTCTTATTAATTTTTCATATTTTTTTATTATTAGTATTATTTTATATTGAAAACTAATTATTATAAAGGGTAATGCTTTATTTGTTCCATATTTCCTTATAAACGTAAATCATAATTATTTGAAATAAAAGTTTTTATTGATGCGGTTAGGGTTCATTTTCATTTTTTCAAACCATATTTTCGTTTTACTTAGGACTTCATAAGTCAATCTTGAACTCAATTTTCATATTTTATCAAAACGTAAAAGAAATTGGTAAAACCAAATTTGAGAAATGAGATTTATGAGTTTATATTTATGTAGTTTTAGATTAATATAGTTTTTTACAATTTCCAAACCGGTATTTTTGGGGAAACGTTAGATTCATTTTGCTGCAAAGAAATGTGTGCAAAATAGAAATTGCTTGTTTACACAACATACAAAAAACTATTGTTATTGTTACAAGTACGTTACTTTAATCTAAATTTGTATTTTTAAAAATAAAACTAAACTTGGACACAATGTCTCACAAATAATACTGTACTGGTCACTATAGAAACAGTTTAAGTATTAATAGTTCCATTTTTGTCTGTATTTTAAATGGGATATTTTCAAACATTTTAACATTTGAAGTCAACTTACAGAAAAACATCTATTTCCCACGACGCCCCCAAAGTCATCTTTTAAAATGAGGGGACGAAAATGGTTTTAGTTTCAACCGTTGCATTTTGAAATAAATATAAAGTTTACGAAATAAATATACAATTTATGAAAATATTATTGTTTGAATAAAAATATAAAAGTTTCTCTAGAACAACTTGCATGATTAAAGTAAAAGACAGACATCATGTCTATTATCTAAAGCCATTAGTGTGTGAAAACATTGCTTGGCTGTAGAGGTAAAGTACTGACAGTGGGGAATTGAAAACATTAATGCAACCTAACACTACAGTGTCTGGAATTCAATGCACATTTAGAATATGAGTAATGAAGGGAGAATTTAAAATGTAGGTATTGACATGGTACCCACACGTATACCAATATAATTTTGTCCAATATTTGTTTTCATATAATTAGTTAGCCATTGATAATTTTGTCTCCTTTTTATTTACGTCAACATTGTTTATGTACAAAGTGTTTTAGTCCTTTGGTATGTTAATCCAAGGATTTGATGTCTGCTTTGGACTAATTAAAGATAAATATCCGAATGGATTTCTAGATTTTAATTTGTTTTTAGATAATGATGCATTGTTCCAATATTGATATAATTTATTTGGTAATTTGTCATCATTTATATAAAACGACGCCGACAGTTAGAGGATGTGAATCAACTTTCGATATTAAATGATAAACTTAGAACATATAAAACAAAAAGGGCCAAAATAGCTTGGTTTCCTAGAACTATAAAAGTAATAACCTAAGAAAAGAACTCAGAGCTAAAGCTAAGTACGAACTGTAAAAATAACTACATACAAACGTGACAATTTATACTTATAAAATCACCTCAGAAGGTAACTTATAATGAGTACGGGTGTGGCAATCCCGAAGACATAGCTGGATCTACACATTTTTTTATGTAGTGTTAGAGATGTTTCCTATCAGGTCTCTCTTGACCAACTCTTATTCTCTACTGACCCTTTTAGAGTATTCGAGAGCTAGGTATCTTCGAGTTCTTTTTTCCTCTCTTTGTTTATAAGACGATGATAACAGAGAGATTTTTCGCTTTAAAAAATAAATGATACATCAGAGTGTTTAGGGTAGGTATCTAACGTTTTTTTTCGGAATGAACAACCCTTTGATCCCTTTTCTCAAAAGTTTGCAACGTGACCTCCCTGGAAAGAATTAACAGAACAAATTTCAATCTTAGTTAATTTAGACAGTTTATTATATTCAATTTAACCAAAATTTGAACAAAATTGCTTTTGCCTATTTTGAGATATTCAAAGGTTCACGATGATGGTCATGGATTTAAATTTTTAATCAATAACCAAACCGACAAACATAGAGATTTATTGCGAATATTTTTGTTTGGTCATATTTTTACAAAATTAGCTCATAATGATTGGAGACGAAAGTGAGAAAACAGAATTTAAAAAATTGTAATCTGACAATAGGCACTCACAAATTTTAATTTACATAAAAACAACTCGAAATATGACCAAAATATGAAATGAACACATATGCTACCGAATTTGATCAAAATCAGTCTACAGTTTTAAAGTGTACAGTTCACAGACGACAGATAGACATCATCCGAAAACCACTTATTGGGGCTCATGGTACTTCAAAAGGTAATCATTTAACATTTCATTAAAAGCTTTAAAGCCAAAGTTATGTTTTACCTTCTCACATTTACATAAGCTCTATAGATAAAGTTATGTGATACGTCTTAATCTAATTCAAATTTTGTGCGGGTACATTCGGTTGTGCTTTAGTTAAAATAAAATTGTTTTTGGAATGATGTCTGTCTGTCCTATGCTCAAGCGTTTTACCGATTTGCTCAAGCGTATATATACAGACCGATTTTAATCAAATTTGGTATGTAAACATATTTTGATCATATCTCAGGACTATTTTTTTCATTTTTTTGTAGGCAGCTGCCATTAGAAAAAACTCGACATTACAATTTTCTTAAAGTCAGCTTTAACGATTTCTATCAAACTTTCCTAAAGTGTAGGCTCTAAAAACATGTGGTTGAAATTAAATAAATAATTTTACATAATCGACTATATCTTTTCATTCCAATTAAGTGATATATGATCTTAAATGACCAGCGTGTAATACACAAGTAAAAACATATTACGGACCGGGAATAATTAAGGTAAAAACAAAAATAAACCTTCATTACCGTCATTAAAAGGTCAATTTCAATCAAATAAAATTTAAGCTGAGGATGTGTATATGATAAACCCAAAGTAAGTATTTTATGGTTCCTTATTTAAATCTATAAATATTTTTGGCAAAATCAGCATCCATGGTTCATTTTTACGTTTTGAGTGACAATTACGGAACTGACATTTTTGGTGAGGAATAATTTATATTTGGTTTTGAAGATGGGTATTAAAAAAAATGGTTGCAATGTATTGGCAGAATTTATTCTTTATTATAATACGAATAAATAATGAAACATAATTAATAAATGGGAAAACCAAAATTTTCATTATGGCTTGTTGTGACAATTAGTTTAATAATTAACAACATAGATGCGTTTCGTATACTACCAATTGAACATGAAACATAGTATAGAAATGAACTACACCTTCATTTATAATTGAATTAATTACTTAGAAAATCAAAAGCAAAGGATTGACGTTTGCATCAGAAATGTAATTAATCCATGAAACTCAAAAGCTGTTTCAAAGTTAAAAGTACCAATTAAAATGATGTCATAAAATCTGTGTTAATTGGACAGTAGCAAACTACACATAAACACTTGTATTTACACAATTTGTCTCTATGTTTATTTATGGGTTTGTTAGGCAGTTTCTTCCAAACTCGCTCACCAATCGTTATGCAATTTAAGAATCAGTTTGTCTGTATGCATGCTGATAGTTGTACGTAGAAGGTTTTTTAATTTCATTTTTTATTTTTAAATGACGGCTACTCAAAACAATAAATTATGGACGCGGAAACTTCAGCTAAAAATATAGCACGTGCTTCAAAGTATTAAATACGAGCACACTTGATCCCTCGGGGGTTATTATAGTGAGTACGGGCTTATGGACCGAGGGGATCTATACCTTGGCTTATGGACCGAGGGGATCTATACTTTTTTTCTTGTGATCTCGAGTTAGATCCCTCGCTTTCGTATTTCCAATCCAGTCTCTCTTGACCAACTCCGTTTTTCTTCCGACCCTGGCCCTATTTAATAATTCGATGGCTAAGTATCTTTATTTTCTTCAATATTGGGATGAATATTTTTTCTTATAAAGTAGGATAAATAGAATGTATTTATATATATTTTATAGTATATAATAACTTTGATTCTAATGATTGGTAAACCAAATCACAATGCAAAGAGTATTTCCAAATCACAATCCAAATCACACTACCACGAATATTTCATATTTATTTTCTACTATGAATTGGTGTTTTGTTCAAGTGCACAGTAACGATGGTATTATTTACTGTTACTTCTTGGGTTATGAATATTGTTGTGTATCTTATCGAGCACTAAAGAGTAGCCATTGTGGGTTTTCATAAATGATTTATTAAATGTTTTAAAACATCCATAAAGCGAGATACCGTCTTGACAGAAATAATAGTTACTAATTGAAATAATTACGTAAGAATTAAAAGCAAAATATTAATGTTTGCATGAGAAATGTAATTAATGTTTAAAACACTAAAGCTTTTCATTTCTTGAATGCAAAGTTCAAAGTATCAATTAAAATGAAGTCGTTAAATCTCTGTTAATTGGACAGTTGCAAACTACACATAAACCCTTGTGTTTTACAAAGAAGACTCTTCTACATTTAATTATATTAAAATAAAGATATTCTAGAGGATGAAGTGACTGAAGTCTACCGACGTAGACTAGAAACCATCTATGTGGTAGTAATAGAGATGACATGTTATTACTTTGTTTTAACTAGAGCTTCAAACTTAATATGCAATGTAGGTGTAGTTTCAACCACTACACTCAGAAAATGTTAAGGGTTTTGACATAAAACGCCTTTGAAACTTGTACACATCACAAAGTTTTCAATTTTAATGTATTTTATATATCAAATGAAAACAGTATCTAACAACTAAGAAAAAAATTAACAAAAAATTTAATTCATTAACTTTTATACAAACTCTAGTGTAATTTCATTATCTGTCAGAATTCTGTTTTAAAAATCAAGGATTATAAAAAACCGTACCTGTCGGTTAAGGCTCAACAATGGATGAAAGCTACCTCGGCGTTTGTCGCAGTTGAGATTTTCGTAATTTACGTAATTCTGCGTCAGCTTATGTGTATTGCGTTTTGTTACATTGAGTGATATGAAAACCTCACTCAACTTATACTCTATTCAGTGTATTTCTATTATAACTTAGTTGGTTCATTTTGACTTTGTAAAAATATTTTTTCTTTGCTGAGACGGTATAAGATGCCCATTAAAATAAGAACTTTGCTAGTTGAATCGTTGAATCACTGCTATTTCCGTTGATTGATTATGGTTGTTTAGTGTCACAGTGACTTGGCAATAGAGCTGGCGCTAAGGATATGGCGTGCTCAAATGTTTGTATTTTAAGTTAGTTATGATACGAACAAGAGAGTACACCTCTCTTGTCTGCGGTTATGATCAGCACGTTACGCCCTTTACCTTAAATGGATCAATTCCTCGTAGATATCAATCAAAGTTTAATATTTTATTTCAGATTTTTGAATGTAATCTACTCTTCAATTTTTCACTAATTCCTTAAGTAATTTGTTATATTTTTTTAACTTTCTTTTTCTGTTAATAAACTTTGAGCTGGAACGAGTAACAAGGAATTATTCGTTATAAAAATAATAACCTAACACAAATCAAACACGTTTCAATTAATTAAACATAACAAACAAGTGAAGAAAATTCAACATCTAACCAAAAAACTAGATATCGTATGTAAAACAAATAAAGATCATAATAACGAGGTTACCCAATATAGTGAAACTGTTAAAACAAAAATTAGTGCACAACTGATCAAGGAGACGTTTAATAACGGAGAAATGGAATTAAACAAAGAAGTAAAATTTATAATTGAAAATCCAAGAAGTGATAAGAATCATTATTTGTAGACGTTGAAACCGCATTAAAATTTAGAAACATTGAATTAAAAACTAAAATAAGATCGGGCATTAAAAGGAAATCAGAAGAAGATAAAGCGCCGAATAAAATCAAAACAAAGACGTTTTCTTATTTAAAAGCAGATAAAATTAACTCTATCGTTAACATGGATAAAACAGACTACAAATACACCGTAAAAGAAATGCTCACCAACCGATCCTATACAAACACCACAAAAAGTTCAAAACTCCTCAAAATACACCAAAAAATTAATCTTAACAGAAAATTAAATATATACAATTTAGTGTTACCTCAATAATATATCTTACCCAAAATTCACAAAGAAGGCAACAAAATAAGGCCAATAATGTCTGGAATAAATCACTGACATACTTAATCGTCACTAAACTAGTTTCGAACCTTCAGGAAATACCTCTTCCTTCTTCAATGGCAGTTAAAAATTCTGTATCTAAAGTGTAAACTGTGAAATATTTCCCAAAATATTTATAGGTCAAACAATTAATTAGACAAAATAAAGTAAGAAGTAAAGAACATTTATCCATTTTAAATAAAACAGACCCAAAAATCGTCTATATTTAAACATGCCTAGAAGAAACCCATTTTTTTTAAATATGTTAATTCCTGTCCTTTTAAAGAATGTATCAAAACAGAATACTCTTGACACTTAGGAAAATTTATATATATAAAAAAATAAAATCATAATAGCGAATAATAAATTAGGTCCCATAGTAAACTCCTGTTAATATTAAATAACATTATTATACTTCCAGTAGGCCACTATTATAACATATTTAATTGTTACTATAGTTTTTTATATAATTATCATTATTTCCTTTAGTATTGTTCATAGTTTATTATTGTAAACTTTATACTTTTTATTTTAATTATTATAAGTTTTTGTATTTAATTATAAACATATCTGACACACCATCAAGGTATTTCATTTGTAATTATTATTATTCAAATCAAACTTTATTATCATTCATTTTGTTTATTTTACCAAAGTGTTTACATTTATGTTACAAAATTATATTAATAATTTCTTTCCTTTTTGTATTTGAAAATTCATATATATGTTATAAATTTATATCAAAATTATATTCCTTTGTTACACTAATTTATTATTTATTGACTTTCAATACTAATTGTAAATTAATATTCTATGTTCACTCATCTATTATATTTCGTTGTACAATTTCTGTCAATCCTATTGGATGCTCTAAAGTTAGGCCGAGCTCACAAAGAGAACTTTGTAAAACGGCAATGTAACAATTTAGTTATAATCTGATCATTGTAGCTCAAAAGTCACTGAATATTGTAATTACGTCTTTGAAATGCATTTTATCAACTAACGAATGTGTGTAATAATTTGTGTTAGTTTATTATTCTTATAAATTGTTCTTCTTACATTCTTTTTCTGCTATACTTTTTCATCCTATTTATTAATTCTACTTTTCAATAATTGTTATTAGACTATCCCTAGCCCTTTTTACTTTCTTACTGCCTATCCCTCCCTTTGAATCTCCCATCTTCTTCACCTGTCCTCCTCGTTCCCTATTTCCCTTCCCTTCCTATGTAAAATCTTCTTTCGTTCCTTCTCTCTCTCACACAATCCATTCTTCTTTCTCTCATTCTGTATTCTCTTTTCCCCAACATTCCGTGGTAACGGGATGGAAGTATATAGTTATCCTAACTTTATCTTTAATTGTCTAAACAAGAAAGTGTAGACTTGTAGACTATAACGTAAAACCAGGAAGTATGATAGTTATCGAAAGAGGGAAATGACAATTAAAGGCGAGGTTACGTTGTTTCTGCATTTTTTTTTATGGTCACATAAGATCTCATGTTAGACATCTTTTAAATCGGTATCCAACAATGTTCACACGACCTTTATACAACAACATTTAGGTTTAGATACTTATGGGTAACACCTAAAAACACCAACCAAAAATTATTTGTCACGCGATCAATAAGTGCCTTAAACTTTAACTCATATTTAGGCCAACAAATTTTGAACACGTAAATAATGTTTCTTCCAATTTATAAACAACTGATAACGTACGAAATTCGCATTATATAGTTATAAAATAAAATGATAACGATACGCGTACAAAATTTTTCGCCTGGATTTTTTCTTAATTAATTACAAGAGACATTAACTAACAAATAGGTTCATATTAATAACACTGTAGTATAGAACAGACTATACAGACAAAATTAATATCAAGTACAAACTACAGAAAATATTAAAGTTGGGGTGTATGTGTAATAAAGCAGGTCTAATGAATTCTGAGAATTGATCTAAGAACATTGAGTTTTTGTTTGTTAGCTACTGACCCCACTTACTTCCACTTCGTGTTTACTACATTTTCCCACTATCCTATACTCTGTGCTTGTCTGTTCGCAGTTGCAGTAGTGCGAGTTCTAAATTGTCACTATACAAGATTGCTATACAAGAAAATTCAAAGAGTTTTTTTTTTTGTCACAACTATTTTGAATAACAGTTTCCACGATTATTACTATTTTGTTTGTTGATTATAACTACAAGCTTGTTGTAATTTATAAGTTGTATGTTCAATTGAGGAAACTTACAGTAGAATAAAGAATCTCGTTACCTAGTCAACTTTTGTTTTTAAGATACAAAATTAAAGAAAACAACAAAATCCATAGTGTAGTAAATCAGACTGCAGTGTGTAGTCATATCGCACAGACTTGCACAATTGTATTCTAGTAAAGTAAAAAATAAGTGATATTGCCCACTGTGTGATATGGAATTTCTTTTGTAGCTATCACGAATTATGTAAAGTACAGTTCGGTCGAGAGTAGAGAATAGACCGAGTGTCTGTGTCTATGCTATATAAGGCATGAAGTGTTCTTAACCCATTGATCCACGAGTCACTTCACAACATATATACGCTTTGTCAAACATATTCTTGTTCCACATTATATCAATTCCACATTTACATGAATATAAATATAATACAGTCAATTCTTTTGCAATTACTTTCCTTAGATTTGTATTAATTTTGATTTATTAATTTATTTAAGGCTCGGTAAAAGTTAAAAGATATTTAATCGAAAAAGCAAGAACTCACCAGATAACGCAAGCTTTCTCGTTTTACTACTGTACGGTACTTTAAAATTCTGCGTTGACTTGCTTCCACTATAAAACATATGTTTTCATTATCCAAACTAGTTGGAACTATTTCTTTTTTACAGAAAACTAAATTCCGAATGTGGTGGTTATTTGTAATTTCTTTGATTAAAACAATAATAATAATAAATAACAACTTGTCAATATAAACTTATATTTAAAAATAATAAAAAGATAACCACACACTTATTGATTTAACCATTAAAATTAAACAAATTTTCCAATCATTATAATTCCAATCGTCTGTCATATCCTTTTAACATTATTCTTGCAAACATTGACTCCAAGATGGCGGAAAAATCCAAGATACTCTGCATGTAGCAGCTGAGGATGAAGACTTAGTCATTGAAACGTCGTCTTGTATTTGTGTTACACAAATTAAGTGGTATTTTGTGGAAAATTGTGTTTTCGTTCATTTAGTTATGGGAGTTTCCAAAAGTGTAACTCATTACAGTTGAACATCTTTTTATTCAATATTCAATATTTGATTCAATATTTTAATATGATAAAACTGTTTTGAGAAAGATGACATATTAGCCATAAGAAGTTTATATGGATATTATACATCAAAAATATCTACCTATTATACTATACCTATACTACACCGTTTTCGTATACAACAGAAACATCAGTACCTTTCGAGGGTCCAGATTTATGTGATTTCAATAATTTAAAAAAGTAGTAATTAATAAAAATTACACATATTTCATGAAAAATGGTTTTGAACAGTAAATTTAGAAATTAATAAAATTTTAGTAAACCACAACTAAAAACAGACTGTTTCTACCAACAAATTATGAAAAGGTTAATTTTCTTTATCAGAAACCGGTGAGAATATTGTACTTTTTATTAATATATGTATATAAGTTAGTTGATGATGCTTAACCGCGAAACAGCTGTTACAAAATATATTTGTATTTAGTGAAATTTACTTGTGAGTACTATTTGTTTACCTTATATGCATATGTTTGAATTTCCGTCTTTAAGACATTCAGTTGACTATTCAAAACATGTTAGTGTCTTAGGCCCTAAATCAAATATGCTGAAGAAAATTCATGGTGAATTTATTTCTTATTCAGGAAGTACTTCTTATGTTTCAATAATATTTATTATATGGAATTAGAAGAATATAGTTTTACTGGAAAGAGTTATGGGCTATATATGTTACTAGCAGTTGGCTCCAGTTTCACCTGGGGATAGTTGAGATAGTATTTTAAAGAAATCAATTTTTTAGCACAACTCTAATGGTGGTGCTATGGAAATAAATTATGCCCAATTACAGCAACACACCAATTTAATCAAAATCGACCCATAAGTAACAAAGATATGATTCTAGTTTTAGAAGTAAAAAACACGCTTGGAGTGGAACTTTTTCAAAACCCTTTTTTAGTACGCGTTTACAGACCTACCTCAAACCATGTTAAAAAAATTATAGCACTAGGCTTCTTGGATCCAGAGATATCGTGAAACCTATATATAAAAAATGTTTTGACTTTTATATAGAGAGAGATGAGTATATATAAAAGATTTAACAATTTGCCTCCAAATCCGGAAGAAATATTCAGACATATAAATGGAGTACTATATATATTTTTTTAAATAATACTGTTTTAAGATATGACGAGTTTTTAAACTCATTATTAAGGTAGAAACAAATAAAGTACCAATTGTTGGAATTGAATGTTCAAGAAAACCTTCAGCTTACACCAATGTGTTGCAACAATTAAAATATCTTGTTTCAAAATTAGATATACAATTACAGAGCAATTCTAGTTGTAGTTGTAGTATTCAATAGTAAAGCTTCTTATTTTAACCAATAGTATTTATCTATATTTTTTCAATAAATGATTGGTGAACGAGTAACGTTTACTGTTCTATAATGATATCGTCACCTCTTAGTTTATTTCAATTGTTTTCGGAAAAATCTGCTGTCAAGTTAAACGATTTAAGAACATAGGCCTAGATAAACTTTAACTGCCAATGTCTATTTTAAAATATTTGAAAACAATTTGTAAGAAAACAAGGATGAGCATGTGAACCACATTTATAAACTTCAATAATGTTTCGCATACTGTATTTTATGATGTTAAAGAATCATCCTCTTGAGAAATCCAAATTTGATACCACAGAAATTATATACTAATACTTAGGTTTTCGTATGAAAGTCGTTCGCAATTTTAGTGTCGTGAATGTATAAATGAAATTATTGTTCTTTTCAAAAACGATTTCGATATAACAATAGCAGATAATTTTTTGAGTTATGATATTGCTATAGTGATCACTTCTTAGTTGACATATATGGAAATATGAAAACTTATGTGATAAATACGTCATATCACCATTGTTTAAAATTTTCAATCATAAAGAATTTTGTAATTTTAACATACGGGATGACATAATTGAGTTGGTACGTGTTGTTATAAAGGCATTTCTTTTAATTATATTTTGAAGAAAAGACATTTAAGAGTTGAGATTTAAATAAAGCGAAGAATAATTTTCTCAGTTTCAATTTATTTACACTAGAGAGAAGATGTTATCAGCACAAAAAAAAAGCTTAACGGATTACTCATTCATGTGCACCTTTGCTCATGTGGATAAACACGTGTACATATTTATATAGACGAAGCACAAAGTTATATAACTATGGACTTTCAAACTTTTTATCTGAAACCGACCATTATAATATCTGTAACTGATCAGATCCATTATGTATCAGGCCCGGATACGTGTTCATGCTTTCTTATTGAAACTTTTATGTAATCAGCGTTGAATGAATTGGGGAGAAGTCATTCTTGTACAGACAATATAAAAGATGAGAAGAGTATCATATATCTCAGTTATGAAGTTATCAGTAACACAATGGAGTAAAATCGTCCACTTCTAAAGCTTTAAAAATGCAAATAATGAGTTTATTGTACAATAAAGATTCTAGCCAGTAATGAAGAAATTACAGCTTTTTCAACTGACTTATAAATCCAGCAAACCGTATCAGTGTAGAGCCAAGTAATATGGTTGGAAACACAGTAACATGGTCTTCGATTGAATTCTGGTGTCAAAACATATTGTGCTATATACAATGTTTGTTTCGTAAGATATCGATAAGTGGTATACTTTATGTCAAAGGAAGTAAACAACAAAAATATATATACATTCTTATATCATGCATTAATGTAAAAGTGTTCAATTAAGATGATTTAAAATATCGTAAATGAAGTGTTTTAAAGGAGACTTCGACTAACGATTTATGTAAATTTTGTTTTAAGTATAACACTGTTAAGGACTTATATAGATAAATACAAAATAGCCTACATAATTACCCTAACACGACCTTCATCATATTCTAATAATTTCTAACAGGATTTGATATTTTCAAAATTTATTATAAATATATTATAGATATTATTAAAAGGAATTGAATACGTGCGGTACTGCTAAACTATTTAATACGGGAATAGCGAAATATTCATTGCTAAAATTGAAAACCTAATATTCAATATTGTATTAATAATAAAATTAAAATATATGGGCTGCTATTGATGGGTTCAGATCTGGCAAAAATTTGCTTAGATCGACTACACATGGATTGAGATCGACTGAAAATGGTTTGGGATCGACATGCTCCGATGTGTGAGCACCGTTTAGCCAGAATTTATACTACTGACGTCACTGTATTGAATGCGGGATTGGCAGCATGATGACAAACCGAAAATAAAACATGTAAAAAAGCATTACCTGGCTGTATTCTTGTAAATTTGTAATTTATCTAAGTAAATATATATTTAAATTATTTTAAGTATTAATCATTTTATTGTTAGGTGGTATACTAGAAACATTAATAAAGAAGTGAAATTGCTAAAGAATTACATAAACAAGTTCCAAGGATTATTCCAAGTCGATATGTAGAACTTAAAAGTTTGGGTGGTCTTTATCAGGGTGACCATGTAGAAATGATACCATTTTCTAAAGTCAATAAAGGTTTATTATAAAGGTACAATTAGATTAATTGTTTTACCTATATATCAATTTGTTTAGTAAAATCAACTGTAGCAGTAAAATCTAAAAATGTGATTGAAACTGAAATTCATTATAACCCATTTTAGACAACTATTCTATGAAAAATATAAAAACCTATAAAGATACCGAAATTTATAATAAGAAAATTTGGTGGAAAGTTTTGATTTATTCTTTGCAAATTACATAAAACTGATGTAAATTTACCAATAATGTAAGTGATCACGTAAGTATGATAAATTCACAATTAGTAGTCGATTTGATACAATTTAAACTTTCTACTTTTTTTTTTTTAATCGGTTTGGTACAGTTTTTATAAATGTCTCAAATTCTATTTTCAATTAATATCAAATGAAACGTATTTTTTTTCGCTCCATCTTTTCCACGATATATATAACTGGTTTGTTAGGTAATTTACTCTAACTTTCTTCAGGCTAATCAACAACCAATCAACAACCAACAATCAACAACCAAAAAGACACCAGTTCATAAATGTCATTTACTTTTGTGGTTTTACTTATTTTTCATTTATATTACTTAATAAACATTCGAAATCTACATATAATACCAAACGGTAAAATAAATTTATGATGAAAAGTTTAAAATATCGTCTCCTTCTAAGGGCATTTTTACTTTTAAAGGTTTATATTTTTATAGTTTATCATAATAAGTTTTCTTAACAAATCTTTTTTAGTTTTAGAAATGAAATGGGTCATCATCTTTTACGAAATACTAACTTATCACCATTTTTACTTGTCTGACTATTTACCAATCGAGAAAAATCACTAATATAACAACAATTACCAGCTCCAGTAGAATCATTTATAAAAGTAGATCATATTGATTTTTTTAAACTTTATTACAAATTCTTAATGGAGATATTTTTTGATCACAATAATTTCATAAACTTTCTCACTAACTGAGGTATTATTTTGTTGAAATTTTGAAGTATGCTTTATTGGTGTTGGAAAACCTATAACATTTGTGTTAAATTTATTCCAATAGCGTTTATTAAATATGTGTAGGTTTTTTAATCAATTATTATGTAGGGAAATACAAGCGACCAAAAAATTATATATTATCATGAACATTTTGAAGGTTTATTACAGCATTTATATTTAAATAGAATCAGGAAGAGGAATTCCTCGTACTCGTGGATTATATTTACATAGTACTAAAACCATTGTAACTCTATCTAACGTCCATCCAGACCCCTTACTCTTATATTCAATTTCTTCATTAGACAATTTTATAGTTAACTTTCCTAAAATTATGTATGCATAAGATTTTAAATAAACAGTCACTGTCTTTGAGGTAATAAATAACTTACCTCAACTGCCCTTCTCTTGTTGATTTCAATGATAATATGAAAAAGATATTTAATTTTGTTCTAAATTCCTTTTATATTATTTTAAAAAAACAAATAAATAAAAAAAATATTAAAAAAAGGTTAAAATTTTGATCTTTCAATTATGAATCAACAACCAATTTTAGGATTTGTTAATTATCATGTTTGAGTATTTTACTTTTTTTAAATAAAAAGATTGGTAAAAAAATAAAATTTATAGTTTTTATAAACATAATTAGAAGAAATTTTTGAATTATCTTCTATAGAAAGAAATAATTTAGAGTTTGTTTCGACTGATAGAAAAAAATGAACAATACATTTTAAATTTATTTGTTTTTATTACATTTGTGTAGTACTATATATGGATCTCAAAGAGAAGTTGTTTATCTAGACTGTAAACTCAATTGTACTCCTCCAAAAAGAAATTTTGAAATCAAGGTTGAAAGGCGTATTGATTTACTCTTTAAAGAAATTTCTTTCTCAATTAGCCTAGTCTCATCCAGGCTTATTGTAATACGCCAGAACTGACTAAAATGTATACAGGTGTCAAAATATTTATCTCTTATTGCTATTAAATGGACTAAAGAAATTTGGTAATCTTTTAATTAAAAAAACTTTAAAAATTTTAAAACAATAATTAAAATATTAAATTGTGAAGAAAAATAGGCTTATTAAAAAATATCATATAACATTAAAAAAATTTTTAATCTTAAAACAGCCGACTACATTTTTCCAACTACTAAGCAAATTCGGAGATGTAAAAATATTTTTTAAATTTACAATAAACTTAAAGCTATGAAGAGCTGTATTTATTTTTAAATAACTTAAATAATAAGTTGATAGAAAAATTTAAATAATAAACATTAAAAAATATATATATTAACCAAAATAACATTCGTAATTACAAAGTTGTGTATAACCCGATAGAACCGTCCAATACTGCCAGAATATTTATAAAGTTTTCTATACAAATTTGCATTATAACAAAGTTAAAACTATTGGTTTATTACTTGAAAAATTATTCTCATGAATAACATAATTATCCAAACGATTTTTTTTTTTAATTTTCTCGCTAGGGCTCTCTAACCTGAGAATACACATACACAGGCTGAATACTGTATATTCACTAGGAAGCTTTTATTCAGGGATATTTTATGGTCTACAAGAGGAAATTTTAGAGGATACTTTATCTTCAAATGACAATGTCTTGATTGGGAAAAAACAAAACGTGTGAACCTTTGACAAAAGATCACACAATCCTTTAAAGCAACTTTGTCACGAAGATGCCGAGGTTATGGAGCTGAAAGTCTTCTTGGAGATGTCTAGAGGCATTAAACCATCTATGTATTTATCTATTACGGAACGCAATACGCTCTTGTGTCTAATGTACGCCCCACTTGAATGAAGTTCTTCATGTAAGAATGTTGTATCTTAAACAATTTCAGAGATAGTTATCGTAATACTTAAAACCTAACTCACACTGTATTACTGAGAGAGGATACTGTAATACTTTAGGTATTACTCTATATTGCAATAAATTTGTACACCAATATTTCAACACGAAGTTTAACAGGATTATTTTCAAAGTATTAGTATATAACACACCAAAATTAGTATGTTATAAGACGCCTCATACACATTGCGGCATTTTGTGCTTAATAATTCAAGTAAGCAGGCACACCGACTTGACTAAAAGTACCCGAATATTGAATGAGGTTAGAGTGCAAAGTTTTAAAATAAATACAATCTACCCAGTAAATTCCTAATTACGTTTTTAGATCCTGAATTATGCGACAAGAAAATATAATGTTAAAACGATATTTTTTTTTCAATCTGAATGAAAAATCTTTAAATTGAGTATTTGATTAAAATGTGAAGCATAGTTAAAGTTCTTCAGCCGAAAAAAGTGGACCAATTTCAATTACATTTCTTATATGTTCTTCCGTCTTCTTTTGAATTTTTCTATAACTTAAAACTATTTATGTAGAAGCCATGATGCTAAAACTCAAAATTCTGTTTTTTTTCATCATCAGATGTAACTATTTTGATCAAATTTTCCCGAATGTATCATCTATGTATTTGGAATTCAAACAAAACGTTTTATAGGCATTTCCCAACAATGCCGGATAGAGAGTTATCGGGGGGAAAAATCGTCTTTGAAACTGCGATGAAGGAACTAATTTATCAAAATAAGTTTTATTCATTCTGTTCAGTTTTTTGTGAAATGTAAAAATAGTGGTCCAAGCTAGATAGAAGTAATTTATGTTCAAAAAATTTGACGAAAAAACAAATTTGACCGCAGTCATTAACATTTTATGTCAATCAAATATCATTTCTACTTAGGACGAGTTAAGGACACACGTGGAAATCCATAGACTCAATTTAAATGAATCTTTAAATATATTTATTTATTTTATTTAAATAACAAAAATTTCACTTGAAATGAGTAACACTCGTTGATACTTCAATCACAAAATTGAAGAAAACACAATTTCGACAATAAACACTTTTAGTTATTTCGATGCCTAAGTCACTTCCTCAGTTGTTAGATATACTCATACTTTATTGTTACTGGACTATAACACAAAAATGAGTAGCAGTTTAATCCCGAGAATGTTTTTGTACACGGGAAACGTTGTCTAGAACAAATAAAGCGTTTATTATGTTATTATTCATTTGATGAACAAAACGTTAATAAGGGGGTACATTCTATTTTATCAACCGGAATAAATCTACAAAGAAAAACTGAGTAAAAGAAAAGATACATTTTTATCTTTCCCAGGTCCCCAGAGATCTTTCGGGGAGATTTCGAAACAATTTTGTTCGTGGTATTTGGTTTTGTTTGAAAAAGTTATTGCAATATTTTTGCTCGGATTACTTTGTTTTACATGAATACTATTATAAATCATCGAACTTCTAGTTTTTTTAATAACCAAAATATTTTGAAAAATGCGTTACATTTTGCACAAAATATGATAATTAACTTCACTTTACAACAGCATACAAGTGAGCTGCGTCTAATTATTTTCAATTATTAAACTCACGTTGCTAAAACAAATTCTATTGTGTCACAAAGAGGACATTGTCTCTCAGGTTTAAACTGTCATTAGCAGTAAACTCAAAATCGTATTTAGTGACGTCACTCGGTTGCTAGGCAACGCAATGACTTGAGAATAAATCTTAATCTGCAGTTTCACTAAATTGATTCTTTCATTTCCTCTCATTGGATTTCAATCAAAGTAGTCTTTGAGATGTGAAATAAATTAAATTGGAAATGTTAAATTTATCGTCAAAAGATTTTTTAAATATAAAAGTACCTCATGTTTTAAATAGTGACACTATGAACAGTAGACCTGGCTCCATAAATGTTTTAATACATTCAGTAAATCCTTCTTGTAAACTTTATGTGGCTACAGCTTAAAGTGAGACGCGACATATACAAGACATAACAGTAAATAATACTTAACTCCTTTACAGTTGAACAAAACACTATTTACAGTAACAAACCATAAAAGTTAAATGGTTTGCACCTTGCATAGGTATTATTATGATTGACCATTTATTTGTTGTGATCAAAATGGCAGTAAGTGTTTCGCTGTACCCATCGATGTAATATAAACTATGGAATATTAAAACTGCCTTATCTTAAAAACATATTTTTACTTCTCAAGGTTGTTACCTCAAATTTCAATACAGCTTACATTTCATTTTTCCACTCTATATTCATCAATCAAATTGTTATATTTCAACTTCAAAGTTATTCATAGACATAACAAAAGACCTCTCACAAAAAGAAATAATGAAAGTTAAATAAATGCTTTATTGGTGGCTTACTAGTTGAATTATGATTTATAATACACTGGGATCACAATAAAAGTAAATTTAGGAAAACCCAGGATTACCGACTGCCTTAACTGAAAACTTAACCTTTACCCCTCCTCCCTCAATAGGCTTTTTTTGACTGATGTTTTAATTCGCTGGAAGCATGAATGATTCAACTACTGTTTATAATTTACATTATCTCACAATGATCCGTATATAAGTCACATGAAAATTATATCAAGTCTTAGGAAATATTGGGGGACAAAACAGTGTGTAACTTTAATGTAAATAATAATTTATTTGATATTTTAGTAAAGAAATTCATCGTTTTAGTCAAATAAAACCTTCGCTGAAATAAGTGAGAAAGGTGTTTATTTTTTTATCAGTTTAATAAAAGTTCAAATTAATTTTGAATTTTGCTTGTGGTTTAACAGCGAAGAGTCCTAGCAATAAAATCGTCTTAAAAACTAGCATAAAATAAAACTAACAGCTCTTGAATATTACAATAGCGTCAGAGTCGAAAGAGAATAAAATTTGGTCAAGAGAGACCTGATAGGAATTTACCCAAAAACTAGATGAAGAAAGTTTTAAATCCAGCTTGTCTACCAGTATATGTGATCACCTGAGGTTTTGATACTTCAAAGCACACACTGTATTCGTAATCGGAACACACAATTCTATGTTCATTAACTAACGTTTTGAGTGGAAAATATAGTTTTAGAAACCTTAATCCGAAATTCCATAACGATTTAAGTAATTTATCTTTTAGTTGTAACTTTGTAACAATCAGAAATAACGAAAATATAAAATGGTAAAAATAAAATAAATAAATCTCTCTTGGCTTGTTCAATTAAATTACATGGATTTTATTTTGCAACGTTTCATTTATTTCCCATTTAAGAGTAATTTGATCTTAGTTCAAAAAAAATTAAATAAAGATAATTGGAAAGGAATTATCTTTTTTAGAGGTAACGGAAAATAGTTTATCCTTATATTTTATAATCCGTCCTTTCGTCTTGAACTGGAATTATAAGGGAAAGAAAAGAAATGAAAAATATTTAATTCAGCCAATGACGCCAATTATTGACTTCAATGTATGAAAGATTGTTTTCGCTTCTCTCTATTAATTAAATCATCATGGATTCTATAGGCCATAAAACAAACTAATGAACAGTATAGTGAATAGGGAAATTAAAAATGCCCCTCACCACACTTGACAAACAGAACTGTGTGAAAGGACAATAGGGAGAAATACGAAGAGAACTGGAAATAATAGGGTAAGGAGAGATCGGTCATGCACACAGACTTGTTCTTTAGTTTGTTGTAGAGTTAAAGGTTTTGGTTTTAGAAGAGGCGAAAGTGCAATAATAAGACTAAGATTATATTCTGTTGTTTGTAATATAATATTTATGACAAACTGGAAAGGTCGGAATTACTATTAATAATAATTTTTAGTTTTCCATAAATATTTTAGATACAGCAAGTGAGATGTAGTCTGAACTATGACGTCTAGATCCGTAGAGTCGATTGGGCTCGTGATGTTTTAGTGCACATACAGTACAATCACTTACTGCTGTTAATTTATCTATTTAAACAATGGAAGTTGAGAGTTTAAAAAAACTTATTGGGAATAATGTTGTACATATTCAATATGTTTAGGTTTTCTATATTGTCAAATATCATAAACGTTATACGGAATATTTATATTAGGCGAATTGTAATAGATATTTCAAAGCAAAATAGAGACTTTTGTAACATTTTAATTTTTTTGTTGTTATGAGTAGTACAATATTTATGTACACACAGATAAATTATTTTATAGTTTTGCTGCCTAAGGTCTTGAAACATAAACAAACGTTTACAAAATAAAACTGTTTTAAAATTAATTAAAATTGTATTTTTAAACTAATTTGTTTTATATTTTAACAATACAGTATATAACACATTTTCTATGAGATTATAGAATAAAAATTGAAAATAAGAAAGTAATGACACTTCAAACAGGGCGTTTAAGTTTTGGGTAAATCTATCAACGGAAGACGAATTTTATTATACAAATATAATTACAGTTTGAACATTTTCCGTGCTGTTAACAATGTGGGACAAAACATATTAATGTTTGTAATGATTATTCTTTTACAACTGTTTATTATTGTAACTGTACTGCATTTAATTAGGTGTATTTATTTACTAAAAGCAAATGCTATGTAGAAGCGCGAGTAATGTTTCTTCCCGGCCGCAAAAACTCAGGTATGATGAAAATTACATTTTCCTTTGTATAAATACAATATAAACATTATTGTGGATATCTAGAAGAATATTATTTAAATTTTTTTAGCTTCTCTAAAAATTGATATATTTTCTACATAAATTGTATAGAGTGATAGGAAAATATGGAAACAGTTTTATATCTCTGGTTCTACTCAAGTAAAAAAAAAAACTTGCGACTCATTATTTCAAACAACTTAACAGGTTGGTTCAAACGTTTCTACTAAATAGAAAGAATTCAAAAAATTTTAAAAGTTGTTGATATATTTTTTAATGTAATTTTTTTAACTTATTATTATAAAACAATAATTTAGTTGAAAATTTCCTTAACCACAAACTTAAGAAATAACTAACACCAAACACAAATATATAATTATTTGTTTATTTCCTTAATGTCCTGATGTACATTTCAATTACAAAGTTAGCATCATCAGAGGATAGATGCTCCTAAACTATAACTAAATAAATCCTAAGTGACTTAGGTTAAAATAAAAAAACCTCTCACTCTCCGATGGAAATTAAGGGAATAAGCAAATGATTATCCATTTGTATATGGTGTTTAGTTATTTGCGTTTTTTTTTCTAAGTTAGTGGTTAAGAGAATTTTCAACTAAATTATTGTGAATTTCACCACAGTGCTCACAGAAGATTTATCTTATTGTTATAGCCTATAATGTTACAAAGATTTTGTTTTTTGCACTTATCTTTAAAAATAATATAGTTAGCCGCATTTAAACATTCTCTTATAAAATTATATTAGGTTTAACGAATTTCAGTGATATTAACTGACATATTAGTTGAAAAGTAAAAACCTAAATAATAACATAAAGTGAGAAAATTACTTTTCATTTATATGATGTTAAGTAATGAGATTTATTTAAATAATGTATTCTTTATTCATATCCAGGGCGGCACATACAAGGGTGTACTCATTGGGTGGTTGAACATTCGTCGGCCGTTAGAATGACGTCACCGTCAAGTCACTTGTCGCCTAGTTGTTGTATACAGAAAGACAGCATCATACAATTTCGTACTTATTCTGTTTAGTATAATTCATCATTTTATATTATGTCTATATTTTCTATCTCGACAATGCTGTTACTTAATCAGATCATTTCAAAAATGTTTTATGAAATAATGTTGTAAAATTACAAATATTATAGTATTCATCTCTTCCTTATTTTTATCTAAAGAAAGTATATTGATTTATTACTACCTTCGATTGCTATATGCTCTATAGTTTTAAGTAATAAAAACGTACATTTTGTAATAAATAATAATAAAAAATCAATACGAAATTATTTAAACAATGGAAGATAAAAAAAACATAGTTAATTAAATATAACATAAATAAGAATAAATGTTATTCTGTAAGCGGGTTTAAAACGACAATAAATACGCCAGATTTTCGTAGAAATATTTATTTTTTAAAATACGCTGACGCAAGAAGTTTTAAAACAATTTTTTGTCAATTTGAAAATACCATGGAGTTTGGAGGAAACTCCATTAAAATTAATTTACATTTAAATTAGTTCTTACATTACAAATTACTGCATATAGAAGTCAGTTCATAGTTTTTCCCAAAATTACTTGAATTACACAATTTTTTTCTTCCATTTTCTTTTATCCTCATCTGTTCTAGAAAAGATATTTTCATTCAAGAATCGAAGCCCGATGTAAGTTCGAACAAGAATTAATCTTTTAATGGCTTCATCAAGGATATTCATTTCTGAAATTTTGTGCTAGTCATTATTTTCACTTTTTCAATTACTCCGTTAAAATATTTGTCGCCATGAACCGAAAGAAAACACTCTTCAACAATATAACACTTGGCCACCTTTAGACGTTGTTCAAATCTATGAAAATTCTGATGCATTACTTACAAACATAACTTACTTTTGATCCCTAAATGTACTTCTCCTACAACTTCAACTCAATATATACTACAACATACCGTAGACTCTCGTACTTCATTTCATTGCTTTTTCTAAGAATCTAGGAACTATTCGTCTTCAGTGTAGTCACATCTTGTACTAACTGGCCTCGTACTTGGATACGTTTAACGGGCATTCTTCAGTGTCTCATTCTGTGTTTGCTTTCGTAGACTTCACTGAGGATGAATGTTTACTGTTACAAACAAGCGTGATCTGTGTTTGATCTATAAAGCATCGAGGTGATCTTATGTGCGCCCTATACTTCAGATGACAGAGAAAGTTCTTTAAATCGTCCTTAGTAAGTTGGTGGTAGGTAAATATTTCCAATTATAGATTTTATTAAATAGTCATACACTGTTTACAATAAAATAACGGGTTTTAAATTAGTATTCTTGTTTTTGAATCAAAAAGTAAGGTAATGAAAATTGAAATAGTGATCTAAACTTTTCATTTGTGACTCCAGATTGATCCCAAATGAATTTTTTTTCTGATGCGTGTTTGGCGATTTTGAGTTGAGTAGGTCGAACCAATCATTGAAATATTCAAAATGCCCCTTGTATCTTTTCAGTTAGGGTCCTTTAATAATCATTTATGTTGACAAAATTTCAGAGCATTTGTAGAATTCGAAAAGAGTTGTGCTTCCATTTTTATATTTTGCTTATTATTAGCCTTAAAATATAGATGTTTTTGTGTTAGTTTGAATGCTATCTTTAAATCATCTTGTTTATGATTTAACTTCTTCTCCAGACATTTTTTAGTTTTTGTTCGAAACAACAAACAACGTAAACTTTTTCAGTGAAGTGGTTTCTAGGGACCTTCACCAGATGTGGTGTATCAGCAAAAACAAACACTTTTCTTGACGTGTCGAAAAGGTTTTGAACAATGTTTTTTCTGAACTAATACTTAGCTTTTTTCCTAGCGAACTTCAAGAGGTGTGGTACATCAGCGAAAACAAAACTTTTCTTGACGTATTAAAGGATGTATTTTCTGACAAACACTGACTTAGCTTTGTCCACAACGCTCTATTTTCACCTCCTAAATCACACGTGATGAATGACTAGAAAACTGGTTTTTTCAACATTTCTTATTATTTCAAATAGCGTATCTTTGTTCATAGGCTTGTCATAATCGAAGTATACCATTTGTTTTCATTTTCTTGCAACACTGTTAGTCATAACTACTAGAGCTTAAGCATGTGCCCCAAACATATTTTCTGTTTTTGCTCAAAACAGACGTTTTGATTGAGACTCATCTCGTCGAAAGATAATGCTGTTACTATCCCTCAAAATAACTTAGTTTCCGCCCATTATTTTTCATTACTGTAAGGACTCAGTTAGCATGTCTGGTCAACTTTGAATAATTAAAATCACGTATTCAGAGAACTTAAACCAGGTAGTGAATACTGAAGTTTTTCCGTAAGTAACGGTAAGCTTTGAAATTAACACTTCTCAATTAAATTGCGCATGAACTATATTCAGTGTTCCAGTGAACTTTGTTATTTCTGTTCATTAAAAGATTTATTTGTTTTGGTGAAAAGATTTCAGCAAGAACATTTTTAACTCGAGGGTCGAGCCCATTTTAATATTTTACTCTTTTAAGCTGATCGAATGACGAACATTTTTTTCCTTCTATATTTTTATAGTTACCTCAAGCAATTATATAATTTCCTCTTTGATTTTAGATTTTCCTTCTGTAACATTTTTAACTTTTTTTCAATTTTTAATCATTTATTTATTTTCATTATGACTGAGTCATTTATTTTCATTTCATTTCTATCTCCATTACTTAGAATAGTGCAATTAAAGACAGTATTTAAGTTATTATGTACATGAATCCGAGTCTGTATAAATAACTTTACAAACAGATGAATGATTTAGTGCATCTTCAACTAAAGATTTTTTAAATTATTTTAAACGTTTCTGGCTAGTAGAGGATTTCACATAATCAGTACTATTCCGTAATTAAAGATGGAACAGCATCGGTTTTAAAATTTCTAAATTTCTTGGGTTTATAATTCATAAGGTTATACTTTAGAAGCTTGAGGAAGCAGTCCTCAGAAAAATGATGAGAACAGATGCAAGTATTTTATTATTATTTTCAATAAATGTGTCTTTTCTTTTGCAAGCTTGCAACCATTGATGTTCCAAATCTTTCTTTTTTGGGAAAGTATAAAATTTTACCTCGTTTCTATTCGAGTTTTACTACAAAGTTAGGCATACTGGTTACTCAAAACTCACAAACAAATAAAAATGTAAGAACAATGTATACAAACGTTCAAACTGAGTAGACTGACAGCGGCTTGATCCGTTACTCCACAACTACGTCACCGTCTTGACAAGAACGGCGGCGACCTAAGCATGAATGTACGAAAGATGAAAATCCCTAGAATGTGTTACAGTGGAATATTGAAAAAATGTATGCTTCACCTAGTATTTAGTATAAAAACTTTTGAATCACCCTTTAGATAATTGGCCTCAAGATGTTTCCCCATGACCAGTCACTCGTTTTTCTATCCTGAGTAGAACCTGAGATATGAAGTCGATTCGTATTTATCTATCACCTTGCATTAATTAATTAATTATAATCGTAAAATATATAAGCTCAAAATTACCTGGACACATAAATTCAAGAACACAAAATGTCTTAACATCAGCGCTAGTGCAATACAAAACGGCTAGACAAAATTTATTAGTTGACATAAAAGTACCGGTTCGTGAGTTACCCGTAAAAACAAAACAAAAACAGGTCACAGAGAGAGAAGTAGTTTCTCAAAATTAGCTCTACCCATTTCATTCAAATTTTGGTTATAAGTATATCTTTCAGAAATAATTAGCATAAAACAATAATGAATCATTATAATATTCTACATTTCTATCAGGACGTACATAATTAATATAAGTAGATTCCACTGCTACTCCTAGCATTGTCTGAACTTCTGCTGAACACGTTTCGGATTACGTACTATACGTAATGTGGTATATAGTACTAACGTAAGTATATGTAGTCTAACCAATAGCGTAACGACAGGGTATCAACCAATTATTTATCTAAGAAGGCGAAGTCTGTAAAGGGAAGAATGTAAGATGAATCCTTTAAAGGACGAAGTACAGGTTTTGAAAAAAGGTTATTCCGAAACGCGTCTCCAGGAATTCAGACAATGCCAGGAGTGCCAGAAGAATGTCCTCATCTAATTAACAAAAATGAGCCTTTCACACACATATAAAACTTTAATTTAATGAAATAATATTTAAGCTTAGAACATAAGGTAATATGTATACATCTTTCAGATTAAAATTAATAAGAATACTAATTTCACAATAGTTGATAAACCTTTCTGTAATAACTTAATCTCCCATAAGAAATATATGAGAATATAAAATACTGATTTAAAAGCTGATATCTTGAGTTCACCTTTAAATTACCCTTGGTTAATATTTAAATTCCCAATATTAATTAAATTAGTAACAAAAATTATTTCCAAAAGCCCGGAAAATTTCTTTTTCATTATTTATTTGTTTTTTTAACTTCTCGTTTAACTCAAGTTTTTTAATATTTTTTTACAGATGAGAGATCATGACATTATTTTGGGTCTGTCAGAACGTTATTGCAACATACTTGCACCGTTTATGTAGACGGGATCACATTATTTTATGGGGAAAAAACTATTAATTTTGACAAAATTCGTATTTTACAAAGAGGATACATAGACAAATGTAAAATGAAAATATAAAAGGACAAAACATCCCAAATTCAGTTTGCTCTTTCCTTTTTTTGAGACAACATAGATAAAGCTATCTACGTGCAACATTTCATTGGCTACTGTTTGTCGCAGTAAAACTGACATCTTGCAGAGTTTAAGTGTTTTGCTTTTAAGGTTTGTAACTTCAGTGAAATATTGAACTTTCTCAGAAAACTTTCAATAAACAAAATGGAGCGCTTGTTTGTTCCAAGCTGCAAAATGTTATTCACGAAGACGACATCTGGAATTTAATCAAATTTGATTTATAGACATTGTTGTTTACCCTTTAGTCTAGGTACTTTGGTATGTATACCCTCGCTATGAACGCCATTAAAGTCTTACCATGTTCGTCCATCTGTATGAACCTCTCTGCCCGTCATATTAGTCCTGGTCTAAAAACCACAAAAAAAAAACAAAACACTTCTCTATTATTGAACTTTATCCAAATGAGTAATTTATTCCAACCTTGCTTATGGGGCCCAAAATTAATAATCATCTCACAAAATATAATATTATTTTCATCGTAATTTTCTTTTGAAAACCCCCAAAAAATTAATAAATATTTATCTAAATTACAAAACTTTGTATATTTTTCGAGGATATGTTGTAAAAGAACTCGTAAATTAATTAGTACATGTCTTAATGTGTTGAGTATTGCCTGACTCTAGAAAAGGTGTTTTTTTTTTAATGATGTCTTACTATGAGCTATACGACTATACTTATGTTGATTCTATTTCGTATAATATGGTTATATTTTTGGCAGAATCTTGAGATGTTTTTCCCCTCATGATTTTAGCAACTGAAATTTTGTGAGTTACCCTACCTGTTATTAGACAAAAACACAAAATTAATTATTTGTTTCAAATGTAGCCCTAAGGATCCAAATAATATCATTGGTCAACATCTTTCAAAAAACAAAAAAGAATTGTCGTAGGTTTAGCAGCTATTCGTAAAAAAAAAAATAAAAAAAAATGAAAATAGCTGTAACAAAAGTCAAATTTTCTAAACATTTCCTCTATCGAATTAGTTAATGTACAAATCTTACGCTAATGTAATAATTAATAACTCAAACGTATTTGTCAAATCGTAATTCAAAAATACGAATAAGAATAATTGGCAAAAATTAAATAATGAACCATCGTAATTATAAAGCTGAATTTAAATCAATTCTTTTTTTCGTACCGTGAACTTACCCTCAAGTAAGTCAGCCGTGAAAATCAGCCCTCAAGAGTTAACTGATTTTGGTCTAATTTGGTATATGGGCAAATTTTGGCAGTATATTGGGGGATTTAATAATATTTTGTTTTAGTAGCTCATCATTTGAGGATACCCACCACAAGGCAAAAATATGATTTTTTGATTTTATAAAAATCGGCTCTTTAACGACATTGATATAAATGTTTTTCAAATGTTAATAAGAACACCAACAAAACCTGTTGGTTGATTCTAAAATATGTTTAAATGTTACCGTAGTTGCGAGTAAAAACTTTCAAACAACCGTAAGCTGTTATAATAAGACTTAATTTTTCACATGGGCGTCATCGCCGGGGAGACGGGGGGACGCCCCCCCCCCAATATTTGAGTGTAAAAATATTTTTTCTAAAAACGAATGATTTACTTAAAACCTTAAAAGGTAAACATCGGGCTTTGTCTTTACTAGTGTTTTTAACATTACATTTCTGTTACAAACGCAAAAAAAAAAAATGCATAGAAACGATGTTTTGAGAATTTTAATTTTAAAAAAATTCCATACCCCCTGACCCCCGTCACATGTCCCCCCCCCCCCTAAAAATGAACTGGTGATGACGCCAATGATTTTTCAAATTGCTGTTCTGCCGATTTTGTCATCTTTTAATGAAATGTTAAGAAGTTAATGACCTTGCCAAATATAAAATGTTTAAAAACATATTTGGTAAGGGTGACTTCTATACCAACTCACAATTAATAATTTAATACAAATCGAGACACATTAATGAAGAGTCAACATCAAAGTTTTTTACATTCTCACAAAATAGTAGCATAGATGGATCACAAAATCGGTGCCATGTTTGTTAGCAAACATATCCATTTTCAGATCCACTGAGTCCATAAGTGATTCGTCTGTAAGTCTGTGAGTCTGTCGTCAGTGCAGTGCTCTAAGGCCAAACACGTGGACCGATTTTAATCACATTTGCTATGTAATAATTAGACCTTATCGTGGAAATTTTTATTCCAGATAATTTTAAATTTGGGCATAGCTACCATAAGAAATAAAAACACAAATTTACGATTTTCTCAAATTCGGCTACAGCGATTTTAATAAAACTTTTCTCAATTTTAACCACTAAGGACTCAAACAAAAAATGACTCAAAAATACCGGTTCGTGAATTATTTGTTATTCGCTCAAATTTTAGTGAAATCTAAAAATGTATGACCAAAATCCGTAATTAAAATCACAAGTAAAAAAATTAAAAGCTTGATTTTTAATTTATGTGATAAATAGTTTAAGATGATTTTTATTTAGTATTGGGGATGGGTGAGTGTGAAATTTGTGCAAATTTTTTGTTTTCCTTTTTTCCGTATTATGGTAAGAAATTTTGAAACAAAATGTTATACTTTTCTGAACATAAAACCTAACACACTTAAAACATAATCATGATAATATATACAATCAAACTGTCCTATTTCTCGGTTATGGTGGAAGCCTTACAAAATAAATTAATAAGTTATTACTAATAAAAATGGACACAGCACGAATTAAAAATAATAGCTTATTTATTGTTAGAAGCCTGAACGTAGGTACAAATAGTTACTAAAATAAAAAATAAAAAATTAAATACCTTTCATTAGTTCCTAGAGCCAACATAAATAAAATGTAGGCTTAATAAACACAAAACCAAGAAAGCCAAACAAATAAGTTCGGCGCTCGTAGCACACCACATCAACTATGTTGTATAATGATAACATTATTTATTTTCAAACTTTACAATTTATATGCAATAAGTTAGGGTAGGACTAAGTTTTACATTGTAGTTGGGTTTAAAAAATTGAAAATCAAGGCCCGTAGGAAGGGGAGGATCATTATTAAAACATTATGATTATTATAAATAATTAATTTAAGTAATAAATAATTAATTATCTTTATTTTAAAGAAGCTACATAGATGTCAGAGAAGTAAGTGACCATAACATAATATAATTGAATGTGAAAAGTTTTTTTGCCAATTTTTATTTTAATGCTGTGGTTATTAATTGTATCCCATTGCTTTCCCACACACGAAAAAAGTAGATTCACACCGTTTCAACAACATCCAAGATAAAATTTACAAAATAGACAAATTATTCTATTAAAAGTATTACATGAAGATTTTTTGGGGAGATGGTGGATTATTGTTTGTTTTTGTGTTTTGGTGTGAGAAGGTTTGTACAATGTTTGTCTCATCTGTTTGTCTCATATCTATGTCACACGCAACGGCAATTTACACGGACAAATAGACTATCGAATGAAAGCATACGGGACAGTAGACCTACAAAACACTAAAAATTGATTGGGAGTATTAATTACATGTTTAATTATTGCTACGAATGAAACGACTAAGCTCAACGCTCGTTTGTTTATAGCCAATTTAGTCTCTCCTCAATTTATAAGATTTATACTCGTTCTGACCAATTTGGAGGCAATCCAAAATGTCTTCTCTTCAACCATACAATCTGGATTTCAGTTTTTATTGTCAATTTCAAAACACATGTCATACCCACAAAATGGTATAAGAAGTTAATTTTTCCCCAAGTTTAAATTGTATTATTAAAAAATAATAATTTGTCATATTAAGAGCAATTAAGAGAAATGTGAAATACCTCAATCGTTGTACATAATGGCAATTAAAAAAATATTACGGTTCAGGAATAATTGGTGAAAACAAAAATCAACTTTATCCGCTGTCATTAAAAGATCGATTTAATTTAATAAACCCTTGGGACGTGTTTATGGGACAAGCGAAGCAGGTTTAGGTCCTTACTTAAGTATATAAATATGTTTTCAAAGACGATGGCAGTGGTTAATTTTCATTTTTCGATTGACAACTACCGAATTGACTTTATTTTTGATTACGATTATTTTGGTTGATTTATGTTTATTTCGTTTTGGGGTGAGTGAGAAAGTTCATGTATATAATTATACCGTTTATTTGCTTATCTACTAAATTGCATCCTCGGCCCATACAAAGTTACATGTTGTATGTAGAAGGAACGGCCAAGAAACACTGTTTCATTCATCTACCGTAATGAAATTTTCCTACCATTTTTCATATCATACTCTACAAATTATATAACCTATCGTACTTATAAAATTTAAATATAATTCTGGACAATATTGTAAAATTTTTATGACTTTGTGTTTTTAACCAATTTCATTTTTTAGTAATTAACAAATGAAAAATACAACTTATGATCGCCGTTCTGAAATTTAATAGGGGATTAAAATAAAGCGTCGGTCATGATATTAACATATAGGCTATAGATTACCGAACCATAAAAGCGAATGTAGCTAATATATAAGTACTCATGTAAGTCCTAGATAAGAAGTAACTGCTCAATCAACCGCCATTTTGAAACTTTGCAACCATATGTTTTTAGTAACAATCACATTCAACCAATAGTAAAACATAGCTTACTTATGAAATTTTACTAATAATCATCTATAATCTACAATCTATAATACATGCAGTTATACCCGATTTTTCTTAAATTTTGAGTTTATTTTTCAACAGATTTGATTTTAGCAACAACATTTTTTGTAGTTAAAACTTTTGAGCATCATTAAATGGAGGTTTTAAAGCTGCACGAAATAAACTCTTTGTAGCAAGTTATACGACGTAAGAATATAAAATTATCCTCAAAACACAGTTTTTGAATTTTCAAAATCGACTGCCATTTTTTAAATTTATTCACAGAATTGTCTAATAATGAATTACCGGTTTGTAAGACCTTGCAAATGTAATCAATTTAAAACAAAGTCGGACTAAAATTAGTAGTCCTATATTATGTACTTTTTGTTTTTATTTGTTGAGATTTGTTTGAGTTTTTTATACATACATATATATATATAATAATTCACTTTATTCCACCACATACAAAATAGCACAATAAGCATGTACAAACAACGTAAACTTTAGGTGAAATAAATAGGCTAAGTCCGTTTAGAGATTTCTTTCATCGATGAAAGAACAACACAAAAACTGCAGAAATACAAAGTTAACAGAAAGTCTACTCAAATAATAAATGAAAAAAATTATATCATTTTAAAATAAAATAAAATATACAAGAAATAAAAATTATAAATACACAGAAATAACAAAACAAACTACCATACGAATTGAACAAAATAGGAACATAAAAACTAGTAAAACTTAGTAGAACTATCTAGAATACAATATTTGATGTTATACTGTCATTCAAATCAAACCATTCTGAAAATTTCTAGTTATTAACTCGTGCTTCAAGATACTCACATCCATATATCCTAACTTTAAACTCACAAGCATAATTAGCCAAACCTGGTATCTAATTTAATGACTAAGCTCGGTGGACATTTCATGGTTAAGAGTATCGACATTTTCTTGAGGTTGATCGCAAAGTTCTATATTATAGAGTCGTCAAAATGAACTTACATTATTTCCTTAGTAATTGTAGAAAAATATACTAAGGTATTGTCTAAAATATTTATAGGATACTCATATTTTTCCGAAATCTCAAAATAGTATATTTCATTACTAGGACCGATAGTGAAACTTTTCGATACAAGCTCATCTTTAACTAAAAATGAGCGAGGATCGAAAAGCTTCTTTTGGTCCAAGTGATGAACTATATTTTTCGTTATAGGCCTACTGCAAACAATATAAAAAACAATTTCAAAAAAACTAAAATGTTATAACCTATTTCCCTTCAAATCGATGGTAACAGCTATTTTATCGGTTATTTACAATCGAGAGTATCGGTTGTTTTTATGGATGATGCTTTACAATCGTTAATTATTCCTATAAACGAAATAACAGCTGATAACCTCGACCTTAGCTGATGTTTTTAGGCCCTAGGACTAAAAAGCATCTCGGTAGAACAACTTTAGCATCTCAATGAAGGTAATAACAGCTGTTTTTGAAGCAGTATGACGAAAAAAACATTACCGGTGACGCTAATTTAGTTATGAAATACGGAATTGCTTTATTGGTGTATAACGATAACTATTTCTAAAAATTATCCCTATTCCCCCAAAAGTAATAATTCAAGTAAAATTCGTACAAATTTTACAATTTAAAATAAATCTGATGTTATCATGTTGATGAAAATAGTTTCAATGAGCAAATTTTCTATTAAAACGTCGCTTGTCTTTTAAATAGTGAATGTATGAAGAGAAAAATCGTCCCAAGATGACTGCATTATAAGAAGTGTAACGTGAATAAATGTAAAATATTAAATTTAGAATGAATGAATTTCGGAAATAATTTCAACTCCATTACCTTTCAATAAGATGGTATCTCATTTCCTTTTGTTTTATACAGTCTTATAATGTACTTTTAATGCAAGAACCTCTCTCAGGTTTATTAAATTAGTTCAATATTAAAACACAATTTGCAATAGTCTCCCCACGAAATGTCCACCAATCACCATCCATAGTTTGGGTTTTTATAAAATACTTAAAGGGAAACATGCTTTACCTTTGTTGATAAAAATAATATTATGGTAAAAAAGAAAGGGTTTTTTTTGGAAATGGCGAACTGCAACATTTTTTAAATGGTAACCTATATTTTTAATGATTAAGATCTATTTAGGTGATCTAAATAAACAAACAGTTTCAAAGAACGTATGTCGCGTGTAAATTTCTTAAAAAACGTATATCTAAGGAACGGAGACAAATAGATGAGTCCTAATTTTGAATACATATTTGGTAATCTTTTTTAAACTGGCTAGAAAATATTCCCATTTTATAATGAGCCGTTCATTTAAAATATTTGATCTTGGAATTTCTCAAAAATATACACCTAACCACAAATGTACATATAAAAAATATTTTGGTCCTTTAACAATAAATAAAGATATCTTTATTGTTATTGTAAGTCGTAGAATAACCGCGTTATTAATGAAAAATGATTTCTTTGGAATTGACTACAACATCTAAAAGTTTCATTTTGCTTATGAAGTTTGAAATTGTTAGCCAAAATCACCTCATATTTCCAAAAGCTCATAGATTTAGAGCATTAAGAAACTTATTGTTATTAGAGACAACATAATTATTGTTACGAAGAAATTGTGTTATTGGTCTCTCGCTTTACAAGTGAGAGGTCCGGATTCATTCCAGGGGGTGCTCAATAATTTACGGTATTGACCCATCATTTGTGACCTACTGGGAAGATATGGTAGGGAACATAATTTGACAGGTTAAGATAAAACTATCTTTCATAAAGATAAGATTAAAATACCGAGGATAATTAATGAGAGAACAATGGAAAGAACAAGTTGTGAATATTGCGATAGTAAGTTTTCTCTCTCAGACACCTTCGAAACCAATATTTTCACAATCATTTTGATCTAGATTTTATTGAGTAAGAAAAATCGAATAAAATTTATAATATAGTAAACAGAGAAAATATTCTTGTGCGATTTTTATGGTCGGTTTATTCCAATAAATGATTTTGAGAAAATGTCAGGAAAATACTCATGTCTGCTGTATTCAATATGGCTATCCATGTAAAGATCTTTGTATAACATATTTACTATAACTTTGTAAATGAACTGTATAAAAGTATATAAGAAAAAATATCATTTTCTCCTATTAACCAAGTTTTTCCTAATTATTTTCCTTTGGGAGATAAGTTGATTTAGAGAAGTGTCCCCCATAACAAAAATATTTATATGTTTAAATATCATCGAAACGTGTTTCTCTTGTACGAACTCGCCCTAAGCATAAATCCTACCTCACTGATATAGAGTTTTTAATAACGACGGTCAAGATTCATTTTTTGTTGTTGTTAAACTCCTGGACCATAGTTTTCTTTTACTTGCCAAGATTAATGATCAGAATTATTAACCTTCATATTTCACCAAAATTTTAATGAAATCTGTAACCATACAAAATAAAATTTTACCTTTATAACAGCCCTATGAACAACTTTTTTATATTTTATCAATGACAACTGTTAGGAATAAGATTAAATTTATTGTTAGTAGCAAGTTAGGTTAAGATTGAATTTTTTAGAATAGTAATTAACCAATAATTTTTTAGTGTAAGGAGGTCTACTCGTAGTTATGTGAATTAGTAGCACAAAGTAAGAAATTGTGTAAATGATGACTAGACCCCGCTGATTTGGTCATTATTTGATGTGTTGATGCAGTTGCGGAGGGGAAATGGAAAGGTTTTTAATAACGAGGGATCACGAAGAGCAGGGCTTTTTCTGAAGGATTAGCTAAGTTTTTTTTTTTTTTTTTTTTTATTTATAACACTACAACTAGCTTTATCAGCTAACCAGCAGCTTAATTTCTAACAGCAATCGTGACAGTTTATTAGGTTATTTCCCAATGTCAATACCTATGTTCACAGCTCCACACCCACAACTGTGAACTTTAAACCAAGTCAAAAGGCTTCAGTCTTTTAAGGCGTCGCACTAACTCCGCGTTGTCAAGCAGCTGAAGTACTTCAACGTTTTGGTGGTTATGGAGTCGAGACTCATGCTTTTTAGCTTGCTTTTGTATTTCGGCCTCTACCGTTTCGATCTTCAAGTCCCTGTGAATAGTGTCATTGCTGACATACCAAGGAGCTTTCACTAAATTCCTTAATACTTTATTTTGAAAGGTCTGAATAATTTTGATATTAGACTTCTTAGAGCAGCCCCATAGCTGTATACCATATAACCATACCGGTTTTAGCACTTGCTTGTATAGCACTAGTTTGTTATGTACTGATAATTCTGACTTTCTTCCAATCAGCCAATGCATTTTCTTTAATTGAATACCCAGTTGTTCGCGTTTCTTCTTAACATGTTCCTTCCAACGTAGCTTAGCATCAAGGGTCATACCAAGATATTTTGCACTGTTGGCATACGGTACTATATTTTGATCAATATATACTGGCTTGTAAACACCTTTTCTATTTGTAAAGTTTACATGCACTGATTTTGTCTCATTAATCTTGATACGCCATTTTTTAGTCCAAGCAGTGACATGGTTAGTCGCATTTTGTAGTTTACTTGTTGCATCTCCTACATCTTTCCCTACAGCCAGGATAGCCGTATCATCAGCAAATGTGGCAATTAAGACGTCATCATCCTGAGGCAAATCATGAGTATAGATTAAGTACAGTATAGGTCCAAGTACGCTACCTTGAGGCACTCCAGCTTTGATGTTCCTTAGCTCTGAATATTCTGAATTCATCCGAACTCTAAAAAGTCTATCTGCTAAATACGAACTCAATAATTTACTCAGTTTTTGCGGAAGTATAGCTTTTAATTTGTTATTAATTCCAACATGCCAAACTTTATCAAAAGTTTGAGCAACGTCTAGAAATAAAGCCGAACATATATTTTTTTCTTCTATGGCCTTTTCAACAGTGCTTGTTAATCTGTGCACCTGATCTATTGTCGAGTGCTTTTGGCGAAATCCAAACTGATGCAATGGTATAATCATTTTTTCTTGAATTACTGCCATAAGTCTTGTCAAAATAATTCCTTCAAATACCTTAGATAGGACAGGCAGCAACGTTATTGGACGGTATGAGGTTTTTTCTGTGGTTGGCTTTCCAGGTTTCGGAATCATCACAATTTCCGCCACCTTCCACTGACGAGGAACATAAGTTAATCTTATTGCTGCGTTAATAATGGATGTTAATTTAACAATAGCTTTCTTTGAAAGCTCTTTAACAACTTTACCAGTGATCAGGTCATAACCTGGAGCTTTTTTCTGTTTAACTTTCATTTTGATTTCTCGAATCACCTCTTTCACTGTTGCAGGTCTGATATTAGATTTATCTGGGTTGATCATTTTATCTAGATTTTCCTTTGCTGTTTGCCTTGTAGGAGCACAGAAAGTTTCTTCCAAGTAATCTGCAAATAATTCCACCTTTTCTTTGCTATCTCTAGCCCAAGTTCCATCTTCTTTCTTCAAAGAAGGAGACTGAGTAATAGGTCTCTTAAGAGATCTAGCTGCTTTCCACAAGGAGTAGTCACTGGTTTTATCGTATGACAAATTACCCATGTAGTTACTAAAGGTTTCGTTCTTTATTTCAATAATCATATTTTTCAATTCCTTACCTAACCGGTTTAACACATTTTTGGACAGTGGTGTTCGTGATTCTTGCCACCTTCGTCTTGCTTTTCTTTTTTCTTTTATTTTTTCCCGAATTTCGATAGGATAGTTAATTCCTCTGGTTTTTCCTTCGACTTTTGGAGTATTTTCCCAAGCCGATAATTGGATGTTAGCAATTAGGTTTTGAAGCTCAGTCTCCAGTTGTTCTATTGTTTTAAGAGGCGATTTAAGGTTTATTCTGCGATCCAAATCATTTTTAAATCCATCCCAGTCAGTATGAATGTTTACCAGAGTGGAAGGTTTTCGTTTCCTTATAACTGTTTGGCTGACAGTAAGAATAATGGGCGTAAGTAGAGATTGGGATACTTGAGATCCAACATGGCGGCTGATGATGGTGGGGGTACCCCCTCCCCCTTGGCCCCTCCCCTCCCCCCTTTGCCCCTCCCCCTTTGCCCCTCCCCCTCTGCCCCTCCCCCCTCCCCCCTTGGCCCCTCCCCCTTTGCCCCCCCCCCCCTTGGCCCCTCCCCCCTTGGCCCCTCCCCCTTTGCCCCTCCCCCCTCCCCTTTGCCCCTCCCCCTTTGCCCCTCCCCTTTAGGCCCCTTCCCTTCCCCCATTGGTCCCCCCACCCCTCCCCCTGCCCCTCCCCCTTTGCCCCACCCCTTGCCCCTCCCCTTTAGGCTCCTTCCCCCATTGGTCCCCCCACCCCTCCCCCTGCCCCCCTGGCCCCTCCCCTTTAGGCCCCTTCCCTTCCCCCATTGGTCCCCCCACCTGTGACGTATTGTTGTCGAGACACCCACACGACGTCATACACACATGACGTCATACACTTAACTTTTTTAATACCGGTGGGATTCGAACCTGTGAAGTTAGGATTCGAAGGCGGACACGCTACCGACTGAGCTATCGTGCATAGTATTACAAGTCGGATATTTAACGCAGTATATAAGCCGCCATGTTGTAACCGCAATAATGTGTTATATATATATAATGTGTTAAGATAGTTAACCTAACCTATAAGTGTCCTACAGTTGCCCATCCACAGCCTATCAGCTGTTACAATAATGTGTCATTATATAATGTGTTAAGATAGTTAACCTAAAGTTTCCCACTTTTGCCCATCCACAGCCAATCAGCTGTTACAATAATGTGTTATATATTTATATAATGTGTTAAGATAGTTAACCTAACCTCATAGTATTACAAGTCGGATATTTAACGCAGTGCCGCCATGTTGTAACCGAACGCCAGAACATTTCGTAGAAGTTCGGACACGAACCCCTTACCGTAAGACTTACCGAGTTTTTCGCGACCGCGAAAAACTCGCGTACGTCTTACGGTATGGGTTCTGAGTCGTACCTCTAGGTTACTCTGACAACAAATAGTAGTGTCCAAATTGTAATGTGCTTGTGTTAACCTAACCTATAAGTTTCTGCCTACCACAGCCTATCAGCTGTTACAATAATGTGTTATATATATAATGTGTTATATATAATGTGTTAAGATAGTTAACCTAAAGTGTCCTACTTTTGCCCATCCACAGCCTATCAGCTGTTACAATAATGTGTTATATATATATATAATGTGTTATATATTTATATAATGTGTTATATAACGTGTTAAGATAGTTAACCTATTAGAGTTTCCTACTTTTGCCCACCATGACCTAGGTACATTTAATGTGTTAAACATAGTTTCCTCCGTTGTCTACCAGGGTGTAGCACATGTGTTTATGTATCGTGTTAAGACATTGTTAACCTAGACTTAATTCCTGCCTAAACCTATGCTTACCACAGTCCAAACGGGTGTTAGTCTGGCCACTATTTAACCGAACCGAAATTACCAACCGATTTACCAACCGACCGATTTACCAACCGAAACCAACCGATTTACCAACCAAAATATACTTTTACCAACCGAAATATACTTTTAGCAACCGATCTACCAACCGACATACACTTTTAGCAACCCAAACATCCAACCGATATACCTCGACCCGCGGACTTTGCTCCCCCCTGCGGGAACCCCCCACCGGCTGCGGGAACCCCCACCGGCTGCGGGAACCCCCCACCGGCTGCGGGAACCCCCCACCGGCTGCGGGAACCCCCCACTGGCTGCGGGAACCCCCCACCACCACCTCCCAGCGTGTGTGGAAGTGACAGCATATCGGTCTCAGCCCGGGGCCCTCTACTCCCCTCCAACAATATTCATATAGGTAAGAAAGGGGGGTCGCGTCGCTTACCTCGTTTCGGCTACCATTCCAAGGTGTGTAGGACAGGTTCTGACAGGTCTAGCCGGATTGTACAACAGTGCGTAACAGTGCGCATGCGTACTACTCGCGATAAAGGAGAGTGTCCACAGGTTTACTCCATCTACACTACCAGAGTGTAGCACCGGTCAAACAAGTTAAAACAAGGTGACTCACACGGTTGGTAAATAATATGAAAACGTGTAGATGTTTTAATAATGTATTCTCTCAGTTTAAAAAAGTTACATTACAGAGTACTATAATAATAACGAGAATAAACACAGAGTTGAGTCAACTACCCAACCATTCCATGGTCCCCAGATTATTTTTTGAGTCACACACACAAACTTACAACATTACATTCCTATATTTACATCTCCGAAACATACACCTGCACAAGTCACCATGACAGTCTGACTGTTTACAAAATAATAAGTCTTTAATATAAAACTTTTGACAGTTCAGTACACAACAACTATAACACTGGTCCGATACAGTTCCTGTGCCAACAGTGGTTGTCGTAAATAAGCTGTACAGATCCATTATCGGTACGTTCCAATACCTGCACCTACAATGACAAAAGCTGAATGCCTGACACTTTGTACATGCCAGGCCGTCAACTTGACATTCGGGTGCTTTAAAACATTTGTCAGCACAACAGTACCCGGTCAAATGTGGAGGCCGTACTATTACTGGAACACTGTACGACTTCCTTGAGCGGCAGTCGGCAAGCAAACAAGTGCACAGGTTTCCGTAACAATCTGGTTTTGTACAAAACACCAGATCTTTTAATTTGATCTTCTTACATGCGTTACCACAGCACACGTAGGATTCCAGCGTCTTACACAATTCCTGAAAAAGCAGAAAATAATTCGTTAAAATAAGCTTGTCCTCTGTGTTTTACGGGGTTGGAACCGTCATCCGGTACAGTGAAGCCATAACAGAGCCCACATTACAAGCCGGGGCATGCAGAAGGCTTTACCCCTTGTGGAAATAGCCCCAAATCCATCGCTATTTCCTGTGACCACCACTCCATTACAAAATTGTGGCCTCCAAATTCTTTTTGATTTTTTAAATTTTTTTGTATTTTTTTGTTTACGCTTTGACTCCGTGCCCAAATTCATTCAAAGTTTATCAAGTCTTTCGACTGCGCCAGTGACCTTCAAACAGGTTTACGGGAGAATCAACTCCGCTCCAGGGACCTCCATACAACCTTGCGGGCTTTTTAGTTCCACACCAGAGGGTTACACACATACACAGATGCCGGTCAGGTATCTTCATACCGTCCCCACGACCTTTTAGGCAAGGAGTAAATCGTAATAACTTTTAGCACTTTTTAGTGCACATTTACTATCTACGTTACTATTATGCTGAGGTAATATACAGTTAATGTCTCCACTATGGGAGAATTTCTCTTCTTGAGGCAATTCCATGACGTGAGGATGGAATTGTCTCAAAAATAGTGCCTTTTCCAATCCTTTTGTGAATAGTGTTGCAAAAGGCTTGCACAAAGTGCGTATCGTGTCCTCGTTGTAAGGTACACCGCCTTCATCCCATCTGATATAGTGAAAACGTGATTGTAGCCAACGAGCCGATTTTTGAGATTTTTCGTTAAGGAGAGAAAATCTGTAGGGCGGTTTAAAGACCGTAACACTTTGAAATTGATCACCGACAATGGCCAATTCTTTGACTATATACTTGTTGTCGTTATCGTGAAAGGCGTGAAATTCAACTACCGCCGCTTGCATGTTTTTTAAACAAGCTCACTTCGTCGTACAGTTTGTCCGCTTCGGGGAGTGTGCTAGATACGAGCTCGTCGCTGGCCAAGATCTCAATGATGTAGGAGCGTAACTCTTCCTCGATATAAAACAATTCGGCGACACGTCTGGACACGAGCGGCATACTCTCCTCGAATAGCTTCCATTCGTCAGCGTTCAAGGTCATACAATGTTGCCCATCGTACAATTGAACGTAACGTTTACCGAAAGTAGTCCGTACTATTACGTCACCGATACTCATGGCGAATTTTAACGTACTCTTGCTGCCGAGAGCAGCCGTTATAAATTTTAAATGAATCGACAATTCGTCAAGTAGATTATGATTGAAGTAAACAAATTTTTTACCACTCTGTACTAAAAGTCCGAGAGTGAAACCTGTATGCTGGAACAAACCGGTTGCTATGAATTTAGTGCACTCTTTGTTTAAGAAATGAACGGATTTAAGAAAAATTCCCAAAGGGAGGTTAGGTGGTACCTGACGTTTGGTAAGAGCTCGCTCCACGTCCATCTTACTCGGATCCATTGTCTCGACTGACCGACGACGGCGGTTACAACTGACTACTTTGATAAAATGACGAAAGATTGTGCAAATAACCTTTCTCAAGTTCCGGTTCGATTAGAACCAATGGGAACTCGTGTAGACGAGCATCATCGAAATCGAATTGATAGTATTTTTCGTCGCTTATATCATCCTCCCCACAACTGACACAATAATGGTTGCGATAAACCATCCCCACCCCACCCACTAAAACGTAAATCGAATCCGAAGACGGGCCGATGTTACCCGAAGATAGCCGACTCTTTAAACCTGTATAGACATGTTCCGATACTTGCGACTTATCGACATGATATTTGTCGTCATCGTCGCCATCGTAGATATACTCTGTGAATGTCAAGGTCAACTGATTGTCTATTTCACTAGGGTTGAATAAATAATATAGTTTGCTTTCGCTAAAAAAGTCCTGTAAATCCGATATTCTATCCTTAGGCACGAGCCTGAGGAAGGCATGAACGACTCCTGGGTATGTGGTGCACATGATGTCTCGACCGTGAATGACTGGATCGCTAATTGTATCGTATTATAAGAGAGGGACTGTGCGCATGCGCATCTATTCCACTACCTTTCTAACCGTGCCCGTAAGGAGATTGTACACAATATGCGAGTCGTGTAAAATCAGACAATAGGCTGTAGTAGTTGCAGGTATATTGGCGGAAGTTTCTATTTCTAGTCTGACATCCACGGGACCAGATTTAATAGAATCGTTCTGTTTGGAACAATCGATTACGAAGAGAGGACAATCTGTAAAAGATTGTAAATCTAGACTGGGCAAGGACTCGTGCGTATAGTACGATTCTTGGAATCTATGGTACATTTCGTACATTGTGGAAATATCACCGTTAATATTATCGTAAGGAAAATACTGTGAATTTAGATAGAGTTTTAAATTTGAAAGGCCGCACTTGTCAAACACAGAGGCATCCTTTTTGATCTGATTTTTTCTATCTGTTTGGAAGGCTAGAATAACATAGCGTGGTTTTTCCAGCTGATTAGCGGTTTTAATTGTCCACGAAATCTGATTTGTTTGCGGCACTATTGGATACTCGTGTAACTCCCAACTACGAAATGGAACATGGACAGGTTCGTCTCTTTCGATCATTTTCAAAAGATTCAATCGGAGTGAATCTGAAACCGTCACATAAGGCACTCTCCAGTGTATACTAGTTATCTTTAGATTAACGGTTGTAGCATCATCACTGTATACAGCGTTCAAATCGGAGGCCGAACGTAAGAGCACTAGTTCCTGTTTTACGTTCAGTACAATCCGTTGGTAGTCTTCGAAAAAGCCCATCAACAGCTTCAATGGTACAGAGAGGGAAAAGTTTGAAGAGGTAGCCATCCCACCGGCTCCCAACCATCCTGCGTTGCTGAATTTATTCTTCTCACTCTCTCGCAACGACAATAGATTTTTAATGGTACTCGTGATGCCTACATTTCTCGTACGGTCCACTTCGCTACCGGCAAATTCGTATCTAATATCGTCAAATAGAAAGGCTACGGCATTGTTGACCAATTTCACCGTTGCAGCAGTGCCGTCCGCTTTTGTACCGCTCAGTGTTCCTTTTATATGCAATATACTACCAAACGGTGCTGTGATCACGTCCTGTTGATTTATGGGAATACGAATTTCATCGTTATTACCGTACGTTGACGACGCATAAGGTCTGTGCGAATGATATTCCAGACCACTGATGACGTCATTGTATTCTGCTGCACTATCTATTGCCAGTAGATCCATTTTTCACTTTAAATCCCAAAGCCGAGAGAAAACGTATATTTCTAGCTGTTAACTCTGTCGAGTTTGAACGTACACTGATACTGTTCTTATAACGTTGTCCATTAAATACGAGACCCATTTCTACGTAAATGCAATCGGACAGAAACTGATTCTTCTCTGAAATTTATAGGTACTCCGTTCTGATCTCTAAGGCTTACGGTGATGTTATGAATGGTTTTCACGTTGACTGGTAAATATATTACAGTCGTCGGTATTTCGACAATCTTGTACCCCGGAGCCACTTGTGGGTAAAACTCGTGTATATTGTGTGACTCTTTTCCATTTTGAAATGACCCAGTTACAATATTACACGCAACCCTAATAACATTCACTCTTATAATATCGACGGGCAGCTCAGATTCGTGTCTTTGGTCGGCTGATAAATTCCCATTATTGAAACCGAGTAATTTTCCTATAGATCCGTCTTTAAAATGAATAGTCTTTGAACACTTAAGTTCCGTTTTAAGTGTGTTATTGTTCGGCTTGAGCGAAAATGTCACCCCCGACGGCAGTTGGGTTTTGATATATTTTTCAATATCCTCAATTTCGTACGAACCTGTCGGTATGTTAACGGTCACTTCATAATTATCGTTTTGATCTCCACCGAGATACAATTTATTATTAATTCCCTCTTCGATATTGGGAATGGAATTGTACACAGCAAGATCAATGAGACCGATTTCCCACTCTCCATTGGATAGATCAATCGGTGGAAAGAAATCACACCAAAGTGTAGAACTATTTCCGTTTAAAACAATACTCATGGTAGTAGAAACTTTAAGCACAAATGTCCACAGACGACTGAAGTGTCACTTTGATGTCGCTTGTAATTATAGTGAATATTAGCGTTGGAACCAAAATATCTAGTCAGTTCGAGTGGAGTTCTAAGATTTCCAAAACTGTCATAGTATTCTACATTTACACCGCGCTTTTTATAACACACCCAATGTGTACCTTCACCCGTGCTACTATCGAGGTTGACAATGGCGGATTCGTTTTTCAACGGCCCCGTCGGGGGAAGTGTATCCCTCATAAAAACACCTCTGAAATACGGTATCCTCGCGGCATATTTCTCTAAATCAATATTTGTTAACGGTCTGTTTGGTAATGAATCAATCAAACTTTTTTTTTATTGATCTTCTTCTTCTTCTTGGTTTTGCCTTTCAGTCCCCTGCCTTTTGGATACGGTTTGAGATACAGACCAGTGCCTTTAGCATATGGCATCAGACCGCTGCCTTTTTGATACGGTTTGAGATACAAACCCCCACCCAACAAGAGACGTTTCCCTCCACCTCCCAATTTGGATTTCGCTTTCATGGCCGTTGTTACAGCCCACGCTGCTGCCCGTTCACCCATAGACGCGTTACCCGATTTGACTCGACTCCAAGCCCGTTCTGCTAAAATTTTATCCGCTTCTCTACGATGCTCCGAATCACTGTATTTGCTGTACGCTATATCGTGCTCTTTACACGCTTCGTCCAGCGGATTGACTCCTTTATCACCTCGGGCTAATCTCTCGGCCAGCTTTGTACCCGGACCGCAATAGTTGTAAGAGGGTAAATGGAGTTCTACAGGCAATAGATCTATAGCCTTGTTTAAAACCTTATCACCAACGCTTAAAATTCCAGAAACGAGACCACGGCCCTTTTTGACCCTTGTTGTTCGTCCCTTTGCCATTTCTATACTGAATCAATACTCAAGGGTGCAACGTATTTATGGTGTCGTCGCTAAAAAATTGGTTATAACTTATCGCTCGAACCCCATAGTGATCTCCAGTTCGTTACTCGGTCTTTGGAAACATCCACTTTACTGTATTCTCTCTTAATAACACGAGCGAAAGCGATAAGTTCCGATTTACTGTACGCCTTAAAACCATTTTCCAACGCCTTTATAGAACCGGCCAATTGTGCCACTGTAATTGCATCCGTATCGACATCGCCTTTGGCGACATTACAGATACGTTTCCCCTCGGCGTTAAAACAACCGCCATTTTTCAACAACAACACATTGTTCCTTATCCACGTCTCCAATTCTCGAATGTATGTCTTCAACTGTCTTAAAGTCACTACATCCATATCGTCGACGGCATCGGCTACACTAGTTATCCTCTTATCTTCAGCATTGAAAACCGATTCACCGGATGTCGGTGATTGGTGTAGATGTACGGTATTTTCCATGAGGAAAATCAAAGTGACAGCATCATCGGCGTAGACGGGAGAACCGACACTTGCAATTCGACGATGAAGAAAATAATACCCCATATGGTCGGATACAATACTTTTATTGTCAACGTACATCTTATTGGCGGCGTCCGTCTTACTAGAGGGATACTTTAAATTACAGATACTAGCGTTACGAGCATCAAAGGCTCCCGCTTCCATCTCATCGCTCCCCTCCAAATTTTTCACGAGAAAATTTTTCCTGGCGTATGCTATGTTGACGGCATCACCGTCGTCTATAGGTTCACCTACATCTTGTATTCGACTCTGTCTAACGGAATAGTCGGTCATAAGTTTAATCGGTATTAGAGATTCGAGATATCCTCTAGTTACAGCGTCATCGGTATCTTTAGTCGGACCCAGACCGCCCAAGGGTATGCCCTTTGTGTGATATTTTTGTGCGACTTTATCAAAGGTTATACACGTCTTATCCACAGTGTCTAGATTTACAGCATCTTTTTCCGTTAGAGGAGCGCCTACATTACGCAAGAGTTTACCCTTTATATCGTAATTACCCTCCGGGGTAAGGTCGTACCCTCTAACTATCGGTTGGGTGGATAAAGCCTTTCTCACCGAATAACGTCCAAACTTGTCGACACTCATCGTATTAATGTTCTTATTTTTGCAATTCCCGCGCCTTTTATAATTCCAGCTTCTTTTAGTTCTTCTATAATAGAAGCTATCTCATTTGCATGTCCCGTGTGTCCTGCATCGTGAGATGCCAACAAATGTCTTAGTCTGTCACACAACTCATTCGGATCGTCCCAGTATGAATAACCTCTACCGCTAACTTTTTTAGGTGGAAATAACTGCTCTATAATGTTTCTATATTTCATAGATTTGTTACGATTAACTTGTCCGTTCGGATCGTATAATCTTTTGTGTGCACTGGATCTCACACAGATATCTCTATACGCTCGTAAATCGGCCTCGGTATATATATCATCATCGGGTATACGCTTAAACACCAACTCGTACAATCCTGGCGTCCCTTTATAGTGAACTCCGTCAATTATAATCTCACCATCGTCCGACAACTGAAGAGTCTTGTTACCGATCATCATAGAGTCGGCTCCGATTTTCGGTCCGTAACTGTGATCTATATTCTGACTACCGGCGGTATCTTTAATCATTCTGAGCATATATTTTCGTGCCAGCGGATGTGCGAAAGTACTGTTTACCCATTGTTCAGATTCACTTTGCCCTACAGGTGTGGACAATAGTTCCCTTACACTGGGCTGCGGTCGGTCCGGAGTCTCTGCAATTACTTCGGTATCCATAAAATCAACACTGGGAGTAGCCGGTACTTCCCCGAACTCTTCATTTTTCTCTTCCTCACTCTCGCTGCTCCACTCATCCGCTATTTCCGTCTTTTCATCCAACTCTTCTTCTTCTTCGGGTTTAATTTCTTGTTTCGGCAAAAACACTCCACTCTTCTGCAACTCTTTAATTATCGGTGTGTATTTCTTAGTATACATTCGTTCCTCTTCGACCTCTCCGTACCTCAACTGTCTGTACTTTTTCTTTATAGCCTTGCGCAATCTGGCTATCTCCAGCGTTAGATGCTCTCTCTTCCCAGACATCTTGTAGAATGACGTTTGTTGCAAGTATCAAGCCTTTTGTACCTTAAAAATCTGTTACAATTCGATCAAAACCAATTCTAAATCTTCCATTCTCCGGTTCACTGTCCTTATCTATTACAACGAATCCATGTTTATCTTTCCACGCGGTTGCACAAATGTTTTTAAATGCACTAAACACCATGTCAGTGTTTACGTGATCATTGTAAATGTGTCGTAAATTGAGATCGTCCTGCTTGAAAAGGACCAAGAGATTGGCATTGTCTCGAATCAATTGTTTGGGAATCCTGCTGTACGTCTGTCCTAAGTAGAAGGAATCTATATTATTGTGACGTCCCATGGTGAAATAGTTACGTATATTGTCGTGTTTCTCGCAAGCTATGTCGTCAAATATTATTATCGAATTTGGCTCCGCTTCACTAGGATGGATGACATTTTCGTTGTCCGTGTATGTGTAATAACCAATTTCTTTGGTATTTCCCAGTATAGTTTCCAAAAACTTGTACTTTGGCTGCTGGAGTGATTTAGAAAATACATAGACGTTGGCAAATTTCAGGCCATTTGGATTGAAGAGCAGATTAAATAGCACATTAGTCTTGCCACTGTTTGATGGGCCGCACACTATAGATCGAACTGTGTTTGGTAATAAAGAACTGTGACGGTGCATTGTTGACCCGCCGCCTCCTGCAACAACGTCAAAGTTTCTTACACGTAGTTTATCCGCTGTGTTTTTTAAACGCATTACGCAACGTTTGTCTAAATACTGTGGAAAACTAACAGTGCTATCCCATTAAATACCTAAACAACAAGCTTGGTTTTATCAATCCAACTGTCGTGTTCCTTGTCAAACCCTAACCACCGCACCAGTACTTTGTTACCCTTTTTGCGTAATACTTTTTCAACAAGATATACGTTGCCGATCTTTGACCTGCTTAATTCTTCGGCATAGAATCCCCCTTTCAGAATGTCACCTTTCGAGTCTTGTAGAATGTACGTTACAGGATTGGTCGGTACAACAGCGTACACGGTAAACACTTCGTTTGTCCAGTTGGGTAGATATCCTTTGGCAAAAGTCTTTTTAAATTTCGATATTCTAACTTTGTCGTCCACTTTAAATCGCGCCAGTGCTTTTGTACTCTTGCGTGCTGTTTTGTCCAGTAACATTTTCTCGTGCTTTTTCAACACTTGAGCGGGTTTCATGCCTATAGTACTGTGCACAGTGTTATTGTAGGTCTTTACTACGTTTTTCAACAGCTCCACCCACTCGTAACTACCGCGTGCCGTAAATTCACGCCACATTATATTTTTCAAAGTACGGTTCAGACGCTCCACCATAGACGCTTTCTTGTCTGAAAAAGTGGCGTAGTGATTTATATTGTATTTTTTCATTAATCTCTTTACGTGCATATTGAAAAACTCCTTCCCCTGATCGGTCTGAAAGTTATTCATAGGATGTTTTTTCAGTATCGGTTCTAACGCTATAGATACGTCTAGAGCCGACTTTGTCTTTAACGGTTCTGCAAACGCAAATTTTGTCAGACAATTTATCATTGTCAGTATATATTTGTAGCCTCGGTTTTCCTTAGCATATGGAATCATTTCCACTAGATCGGCTTGATAAAGGTCATTAACTCCTTTCAGTGTCACACTACGTGTTTTGAAATTTCTTCGAGCGGGCTTGTGGAGCTCCGCCGCAATGGCTCGCCTTACATCCATTAGGTAAATGAGTGTGTTTACAGATTGGTGGCACTATTTATTTCGTGGAGATACTCTGGTGCAGGTAATCTCGAAATTATCGCTGCTTGTTCCCGCCTCACCGTTGCTTTGGATTAGTCCGCCAAAAATTGTCCATAAGAGATCGACAGAGATTTCGGAAGCTTTACGAAAAGCAACGTATCCAGGCGTCTTTGTTTTAAAATTGAGACTAGTAAAAGTAAAGCCCAACAGATCACCATCAGCTGTTCCATTTTTCATTTTGTTCACCAAACATTCAAAGCCTCTTTTTATCCAATCAATTTCCGTGACATTCTCGGGTGGTGGATGAAATTTAAACTGAATTTTAGTCCTTAGAGTACGAAATTTTTTCGTCACCCTACTTTGCGAGGAAACAATGTAAATTGGCTCCATATTTCTTTTCAAGTAACTCTAACCGTGTGAGTCACCTTGTTTTAACTTGTTTGACCGGTGCTACACTCTGGTAGTGTAGATGGAGTAACCTGTGGACACTCTCCTTTCAGCGAGTAGTACGCATGCGCACTGTTACACACTGTTGTACAATCCGGCTAGACCGGTCAGAACCTGACCTACACACCTTGGAATGGTAGCCGAAACGAGGTAAGCGACGCGACCCCCCTTTCTTACCTATATGAATATTGTTGGAGGGGAGTAGAGGGCCCCGGGCTGAGACCGATATGCTGTCACTTCCACACACGCTGGGAGGTGGTGGTGGGGGGTTCCCGCAGCCAGTGGGGGGTTCCCGCAGCCGGTGGGGGGTTCCCGCAGCCGGTGGGGGGTTCCCGCAGCCGGTGGGGGGTTCCCGCAGCCGGTGGGGGGTTCCCGCAGCCGGTGGGGGGTTCCCGCAGGGGGGAGCAAAGTCCGCGGGTCGAGGTATATCGGTTGGATGTTTGGGTTGCTAAAAGTGTATGTCGGTTGGTAGATCGGTTGCTAAAAGTATATTTCGGTTGGTAAAAGTATATTTTGGTTGGTAAATCGGTTGGTTTCGGTTGGTAAATCGGTCGGTTGGTAAATCGGTTGGTAATTTCGGTTCGGTTAAATAGTGGCCAGACTAACACCCGTTTGGACTGTGGTAAGCATAGGTTTAGGCAGGAATTAAGTCTAGGTTAACAATGTCTTAACACGATACATAAACACATGTGCTACACCCTGGTAGACAACGGAGGAAACTATGTTTAACACATTAAATGTACCTAGGTCATGGTGGGCAAAAGTAGGAAACTCTAATAGGTTAACTATCTTAACACGTTATATAACACATTATATAAATATATAACACATTATATATATATATAACACATTATTGTAACAGCTGATAGGCTGTGGATGGGCAAAAGTAGGACACTTTAGGTTAACTATCTTAACACATTATATATAACACATTATATATATAACACATTATTGTAACAGCTGATAGGCTGTGGATGGGCAAAAGTAGGACACTTTAGGTTAACTATCTTAACACATTATATATAACACATTATATATATAACACATTATTGTAACAGCTGATAGGCTGTGGTAGGCAGAAACTTATAGGTTAGGTTAACACAAGCACATTACAATTTGGACACTACTATTTGTTGTCAGAGTAACCTAGAGGTACGACTCAGAACCCATACCGTAAGACGTACGCGAGTTTTTCGCGGTCGCGAAAAACTCGGTAAGTCTTACGGTAAGGGGTTCGTGTCCGAACTTCTACGAAATGTTCTGGCGTTCGGTTACAACATGGCGGCACTGCGTTAAATATCCGACTTGTAATACTATGAGGTTAGGTTAACTATCTTAACACATTATATAAATATATAACACATTATTGTAACAGCTGATTGGCTGTGGATGGGCAAAAGTGGGAAACTTTAGGTTAACTATCTTAACACATTATATAATGACACATTATTGTAACAGCTGATAGGCTGTGGATGGGCAACTGTAGGACACTTATAGGTTAGGTTAACTATCTTAACACATTATATATATATAACACATTATTGCGGTTACAACATGGCGGCACTGCGTTAAATATCCGACTTGTAATACTATGCACGATAGCTCAGTCGGTAGCGTGTCCGCCTTCGAATCCTAACTTCACAGGTTCGAATCCCACCGGTATTAAAAAAGTTAAGTGTATGACGTCATGTGTGTATGACGTCGTGTGGGTGTCTCGACAACAATACGTCACAGGTGGGGGGACCAATGGGGGAAGGGAAGGGGCCTAAAGGGGAGGGGCCAGGGGGGCAGGGGGAGGGGTGGGGGGACCAATGGGGGAAGGAGCCTAAAGGGGAGGGGCAAGGGGTGGGGCAAAGGGGGAGGGGCAGGGGGAGGGGTGGGGGGACCAATGGGGGAAGGGAAGGGGCCTAAAGGGGAGGGGCAAAGGGGGAGGGGCAAAGGGGAGGGGGGAGGGGCAAAGGGGGAGGGGCCAAGGGGGGAGGGGCCAAGGGGGGGGGAGGGGCAAAGGGGGAGGGGCCAAGGGGGGAGGGGGAGGGGCAGAGGGGGAGGGGCAAAGGGGGAGGGGCAAAGGGGGGAGGGGAGGGGCCAAGGGGGAGGGGGTACCCCCACCATCATCAGCCGCCATGTTGGATCTCAAGTATCCCAATCTCTACTGGCGTATGGTCAGATGAAAGCTCCTCAGTCGCCTCAATGTCTGTGTAGTTGCTATTAATTCCCTTCAAAATGAAGAAATCTATTAGGTCTGGAATTTTCCTATTATCAGTCGGCCAGTATGTAGGTGTGCTTGTTGACTGAAATTCACACCGATAACTTATCGCAGCCTCATACAGTTCCTTTCCTCTGGGTGATATTAACCTGGAACCCCAATATGTGTGCTTGGCATTTAAATCTCCGCCCACAATACAGTGGTTACCCATCCCTTGAAAAAATGCTTCAAATTGAGTATTCTTTATTATATGTCTAGGTGGGCAGTATATCGCTACTACTGTCACATCCTTAGACTCAGTTTTGACTCTAACTAAGGTAGCTTGAATTTCATTTGTCTCATATTTAATATCTTCATAATGACTAATGTTTTCCTTAATAATGACAGCAGTTCCACCACGCGATTTATTGCTAGGATGAATAGTATTATATATCTGGTAGCCTTTTATTTTAATATAAGATTCTTTAGTGAAATGGGTCTCCGAGATAAGGCATATATCAATTTTGTGGCTTTCAAGAAATATTTCCAACTCATGTTTGTGTTTCAAGAGGCCGTTAGAGTTCCAGGCTGCTATTCTCAAAGTCTCCATCACCATCATTTTTGTTTCCCTACTAAAGGCATGTTATTAATTGATTTTCTAAAACACTTTCTAATTTAGTGAGTCTGTCGAGTACCCTTTCGTTTAGCTTTTCTTGTTGGTCAATTTTTTTAATTAATTTTTGAAGCAGCTGATTAGTAGTTGTCTCCTCAAGTTCATCTTTTTTATTATTGATAGCAGTTCCTACCTTGTTCGCATAAGAGTCGAATTGTTTTGTTTGCCTTAATTTGCTTTCCTCAATGTTTGTTTTTACTAGAATTTCTTCTTAAAAATGACTTAGCTGAGTACTCTCTGTTGATTTAGTATTTCTTTTGCTAATAGTCTTTTCCCTCATTTTCTGTATATGCTTTGCTACTTCACAACCTCTGTAGCTTGCTGGGTGAGCCTCAACACAATTAATACATCTTGGTGGAGTATCTTTGCTTTTTAGACAGTCGCTAGAAATGTGATTCCCGGCACACTTTACACATTTTGCATCTCTTCCACAGAACCTTTGAGTATGGCCATGTCTCTGGCATCGTTTGCACTGAGGCACCATTTTTGGTTTCCTCAACGCTTCAATCTTAACTTTCATACCCATTATATTAACAATCGTATATATTTTTTGCACACTTTCCTCTTTGCTAAAACATAACATAAACAAAGGCAAAGGCAATTTTGTTTTCCTTTCCAGGATATGCACAACATTTAATATTTTAAATCCCTTTTCTGTTAGCTCTTGCTTAATATCCTCTGGTTTACATGAAGGATGTAAGCGCCTAGCCATGACTTTTATTTCTCTGTTGTTTTTATCTTCATACGTAAACCATTTAAAGTTATTCTCATTTAGTATTTTCACCAAGTTTCTATAGCAACTCTCTCCAACAACATTAACTTTAAGTTCGCCACTGCTGAGATAGGTGACCTTGAAACCCTGCTGACAATTGCTTGACAAAAGACTATGAACTATTCCGTAGTCCACGCATCCTTCCAGAGTTATTGGTGGTGGAGATTGTTTTCCTTTGTCTTTCACTTGTATTGACCGCTCCGTTTTCTCACTACAGCCTCCCGCTCGATTTATACCTGAAGTAGATGGAGTCAATGAGATTTCAGGAGAATCGCTAGCTTTCCTTTTCTTATTCCTTTTCCTTTTATTAAGTATCCATTCCGTTTCTTTTGTGAGCTCTTCCTCATCGGTTTCATAGACTATGTTCTCACGTTGACTTACTTCCCTACGCTCTAAAAGTTTAATTCTCTGCATTACCTGGGCTAGTTCTTGTTTTGAATTTTCCTGCTTCAATGCCTGAACATCCTGTTGAGCTACTTGAAGATGGTTCCATAGAGCGAGTTCCTTCTGGGTTACCAATTCTTTATCAGTTATGGTTAACTCTTTTAGTTTAAATAACTCATTTTCTGCAACTTCATTGTGTTCCTTTTGAAGATTCTCATTCTCTCTGGAGTCCTCAAGAAGTGAACTTTTGACATTTGTCTTCGAACTTTTGTTTTCTGATGGCGATCGAGTTAATATCGAACTTCTTTTAAAAGGGTCTTCTTTCTCCATCTCTACTGATACAGTTTTGTCCTTGCAGTAGCTTGCTGACGACCCGGGTAAAGCCTGCTTGCTCGCTCCCCGTGCCGGTACTGGGGATCCTACTCCCTGCACCGTAACTTTTTTCTCCTTCTGAGCTTCCATGTTTGGTTTATTTTCGGGGTACCTTCCCCTATCTGGTTTTTGGTCCGCCCCGGGTATTTGATTTCCCCGGTACCACTCATATCTGAGAGGCGTTCCCCTTTCCGCCACCTGGGGAGGCGTCCGATATGGGACCAGCATCCCACTGTTACCAGGGGACTAAAATTTAAGAAAGGCGGAACCAAATGGTAACAATGTTTGAAAAGAAAAATAAAAAAAGACAAAGACAAATTTAGTAATTAACAAGGCTCAAGTTTATTGAAACAAAAGAAATTTCGACGGTTCAGATTTTATCATTTACAACTTAGAAAGGCATCCTGAGACAAAACATCAATAAACACAGCCTATGATTAACAATATTATAATTGATAAAAGTTATACGCCCTTAATGTAACATATAATAATTTAAATAAAAAAAATTAATCAATAGATTCTGAAAATTTATCCCCCCTTTTAGTTTATATATATATTTATAGTTACAAAATTTAACAATAAAAAAAGACAATGAGCACAGCTTAATAATTAACAGGATTATAATTAATCCAAAAAAAAAGATTATACGCCCTTAATGTAAAAATTACAAAATAAAAAAGATGAAAAGATACTGATATTTATTCCCCCCCTTTTACTTTATGAGATGATAGTTTTTTTTAAACATTTACAGAATTTAACAATAAAAAAAAATTATAAATGAGTTTGATGTTTTAAATTCAAAAATTCATATCAATTGTAATCAGGTTCATCACTAGACTAAAAATTACATAATATTACTTGTTTGATGAATTTCTTAAGTGCTATATTGGCCAATAAATTTATATATTTTAAAATACAAGAATTTATTATAAAATGAGAAGTTTATAAAAAAAAAATATAAATTTTGAATATTGAAATTTTTAAATTGACGTCAATTTTTTTGTTAATTTAGAAAATAACCTCTTGGAGGTTGTTAGGACCGAAAGTTTGCATGCAGGCTCCACCCAATGATTTGTTATATAATTTACAAATAACTACACAAGTCTACATCTAAAGATAGCTTTAAGAAACACATATTCGCTGAAGCAATTTAGGCACATATACAATATGAGTTTAGTTAAAGTTCTGTAAAGTCAGTTTTTTTTTTATTAACATCACTTTTGTGCACATGAAACTCTGAAGGTATATTAAACAAAACGTGCTTTGCAAACAGGACGAAACATGTTAAGATCTTTAGCTGGTCTATGCAATGTGAGGCAAGAATTGCTGGGTTTCTCCTACCAGCGTATTAGCTATGGCAAAAAAAACACGTTTTTTAGCGTCTGTGCAAAATCAGACATGTTGTAGCATTAATGTTCTTTATTGAAGAAAATATCTGGTTATTTGTCAAAATTAAAGAAAATTGATTGCATCACAGAAATTCGTTAAGATTATAGTTAAAAGCTTCTTATATGACTATAAATCTATTTATATATATTTAGTTTTGTTTAAAACAAAGCTTGTATAAGACTTGTAAAGATCTGCAAAAGTCTGTAAAACGAAATTTTCTGATTTAGAAGATATTTCTCTAATTGTTTTATATTTGACATGTTCAATAAGATATTCTGATCATTTAATGTTCAACATTAGTTTGCACCTATTTCACATAATTGTTCAAAACTTAAAATGTGCCTTTGCAAGGTTTTGTAAAGTATGTTTTAAGAAAAGAAAATTTTTATAATCATTCAGTTTCAAAAGAACATAGAATATTAAATAAAACATGAAATACATATTTTAAAGAATACATGATAATTAACAAATTATTTTAAAACATTAACAAAATTTAAGATATGATAAAATCTGTAAAGCTGAATACCTGGAAAATCCTGTCGCAGTTCACGTGAGCTTGTGCCGTGAAAACAAAAATTTATTTAACATTTTAGAAACTAAAACGCACAAAACTGTAGATTAACATATCGTATAAGAACTGAGATGTAAGCTTTGAGAACAAAAAAAATATATCTAACGGAGCTATGAAAGAATGTAGAACATTGTGAGTAATTACAGGTAGACTAACAACCGGTATTAGAACAGCTAGGCTGACCAGCCGTTGTACTTTGTACTTAGATGTCATGCGATGCTTAGTTTTGGAGAAGGTCGCCAGGTGCCAGCATCTGTCAAGGGACGGAAGTTGAATATATGGAAGAACGAGTGAATGAATTTATTTACGAATTTGATGTTTTGAATTTGGGTGTTACAGCTCTCCCCCCCCCCCCCGAAAGACGGAGTTAGAGTGGAAAAGAAAAGGGGCCAGAAGGGCCTCCCGCAAAATTTTGAAAAAGGAGAGAGAGAGTGTGCGTGAAGGGGTAAAAAAAAAATTTCTCTCAGACAGGTGTTTTAGACCTCGAGATAAACAAAAAAAACTTAAGACTAACATGCATAGCGAGTGCCACATTAACTATATGTAGTTCGACAGAACCGGTCAGTATACCTTCACCAAGATAAAGAAAAAGAACAAATACACCAAACTTAACTATTAAGGAAATGGACTCACTATGTCCTCGTCCGAAGACGTTATGGTGACGAAGAAACAGAAGAGTTCATGACGCTCTCTATATTCTCGTCGCATCGATTACACCCGCGGAGTGCTCGATGTTAAGATATGTCTAGATAGGGAAACATGTCAGGTACATGTAGCGGCCATTGCCGTAAAGTGGAAACTCATAGTTGATCAGACTATGGGTTGAAAAGCGTCAAGTCCGGGAAACAGTGAGATATATCACTGGACAAGGAAAATCAAGATCTCTTCGCCTGCAAACATCTATACAGATTACGGCACGGAGGGGCTCTAGGAGAGCTCAGCCCACCGATGCCCAAACATACAGATGTGCATTTGGCTTAGAGGAAATACGGCTTGGTTCCGTATTTTGTTATGTTCTGCAGTGCACAGAAAGAAGACTACCAGATGACAATTTGTGCGGGCCAAGAAAGATCAGAAAGAAGAATAAATCGTAAAGGAGAAGGTTATAGAAATTTGTTAATGTTTAATTTATATGATGAGGTTTGAGTTGCTCGACGTGTGCTTTTTTAATGAAGCGAGGTGAATTGGCGAAAGAAAGCGCAACGGTAACTGGAGTAAGAAAATCAATGATCCGGAAGGGACCTGACCATCGAGGCATCAATTTAGCAGCTCGCTTGTCTATGGCGGAGCTCAGGGGGTGTGTTTTACACCAAACAAGATCGTTGATTTTATACAGATGAGGCTTCCTGAATTTGTTATAGGTCTTTTCGGCCTTTTGGTGCGCTTTCATTATATTGTCTTTGGCCTGGCGCCAAACTTGTGATGGATTAGTATTAGGTTTTGGAAGGAGATCATGTATGTTCCAGCTGAGACTCAGTGGTGTATTGGGGAGAAAATTAAAAAGAATACTAAAAGGTGTTGCTTTAAGAGTCTCATGATGTGCGAAATTGAAGGCCAGCTGAAGCCAGCAAAGTGAGTCGTCCCAAGAGGATTGAGTTTTGGAGTGATAGGCGATGAGGGCTGCCTTAAGGTTTCTGTTAAGTCTTTCCGCATTATTAGGTTGGGGGTGATAAGGGGATAAAGTTGCATGTTTAATACCGCGAGAAAAACAAAAGTTGCGGAAGACATGTGATACAAAACATTGTGCATTGTCAGAGATTATTATCTTTGGAAAACCGAAATTTTGAAAAATGTTTTGGCTTAAGGCCTTAATTGTACTGTGGGAAGTTGCATCTCTGACAGGCATGAGCCAGGTGAATTTTGAGAACTGGTCAACTGCGACCAGTATCATGTTATAGCCCTGTTTTGTCCTAGGAAGCTGTCCGACGTAGTCAATATGTAATTTTTCCATGGGACGATTGGGAACCGTTGAGGCAAGGTATCCTAATTTGGAGTTGTGAGCAGGTTTGCTTACAGCGCACACCGAACAAGCTCGCACTTTAGAGGTGACATCCTGTTTTAAAGTTGGCCAATAAAAATTCTCCTTTACCTTAAACAAAGTTTTAAGTATTCCAAGATGACCACCCACAACGGAGTCGTGATGGTAATTAATCACCAGGTCGACTAAGGACTGAGGTAAATAAATTCTGGTGGGCTTTTCCAAATGATTTTTCAGGCAAAGTACACCTTTACTTAAACAGTACTTCTCCGAAGAGATGTTCTGTTCAAGGTCGGCAATGATATTTTTCAAAATAGGGTCGGCCTTCTGATGAGTCTGGATCTCATGAAAAGCTAGAGGAAAATTTGTGAGGAGACTGGTACACGAAAAGGTGACATTTTCTTCGTTGAAATTTTCCGGTTCAAACATGCGCGAGAGGGAGTCTGCTATGATGTTCTGAGTTCCTCTTATGTGCGCTACCTTAAATTTCAATGAAGTCAATTTGGCAATCCATCGGCCTAATTTACCAAGTTGACGAGGACGTGCTAAAAGCCAAGAAAGGGCTTGGTTGTCGGTTTCTAATAGGAATTCCCGATGTTCTAGATATTGCCTAAATTTCTCCACTCCAAAAACTACTGCTAGGCATTCGGCTTCATATGCAGATGAGGCTTTTCTTTCTGCAGGTGTTAAAGTACGTGAAGCGTACGCTATGGGCTGTCGTGAGCCGTCAATTTCTTGGAGTAGAACTGCTCCAAGGGCCACCGAGCTCGCATCCGTTTGCAGGATGAATGGTTTGGCGAAATCGGCCATCCGGAGAACCGGAGGCTGTGTTATTGCCTCTCGAAGATGTTTGAAAGCTTTCTCTTGTTCAGCTTGCCAAGAGAATTTTTGGCCCTTCCTCCGAAGCAGATTTAGAGGCGCAGCGTGCTCCGCGAAATTAGGAATGAATTTAGCAAAGAAGTTGACCATTCCAATAAATCTGGAAACGGCCTTAGGGTTCTTGGGTTGCGGAAAATTTCTAATTGCCTTTGTTCTAGATGGGTCGATTTGCACGCCACGAGAAGAAACTAGGTGTCCTAAAAAGCTTATCTCATTCACAGCGAAACGGACCTTATCTGGGTTAACAGTCAAGCCAGCCCGCCGCAAACGAGTAAGGACTTCCCGAAGATGTTTTTGATGCTCTTCCCAAGTTTTGGAGTAGATGACTAGGTCATCCAGATAATTAAAAATGAATTTAAATTTGATGTCATGGAAGACCTGATCCAAAAGTCTGGTAAGCACTTGGGCACCAGTACAGAGTCCGAAAGGGACTCGAGTAAATTGATAAAGCATCCAAGGAGTACAAAAGCTGGTAATTTGTTTGGACTTTTGAGACAAAGGGATTTGATGATAAGCTGAATTTAGATCGAATACTGTGAAATATTTGGCACCGACAAATCAGTTAAAACTTTGATGTAAATTAGGTAGCGGCACCGCTTCGACGACGATGTTTTGATTGAGCCTCCGATAATCAATCACCATCCTTGTTTTCTTTTCGGGATGTTGAACCAGAAAACAGGGGACGCGTATGCCGAACGGCTAGGTTCTACTACTCCTGAATCTAACAATTCGTTAATGTGTTCGCAAAGGTATTCCATTTTTGGAGGTGCCAATTGGTATGGAGAACACTTGACCGGAGTGTTGTCCTTCAGTTGAATATCGTATTCAACTAGATGTGTTAGACCTAACCTTTTTGTGAGTACCTGAGGAAAATCATTAATTATTTTTAAAATGGCGTTTTTATCATTCTTTTGAAGATGTCCTAAAGGATCAGGAGCAGTAGGTTCAGATGTTGAAGACACTATAGGTTTATAAGCAGAATTACTGAAATTACACAGAGGAAAAACAATAGACCTTGAAAATTTAAAATAGAAGTTTTTTGCTGAAAGATCAAGTACCAGTCCCGTTTTAGATATGAAATCTGACCCGAGGATCAGAGGACACGACAACTTATGCGCCACCAGAAAATCCACATTCCAACTACAATGTTCCATTTTAAGATGAAGACGACAAGAGTAGGAAATGGGCAACCTTTTTCCAGAAGCCGTGACACAATCAGCCTTCACCCTGGTTATGGATTTAAATGCCTTGGTGTTCTTTAATTTCTTAAAAAGGGCTTTAGAAATGACGCATCTTACTGAACCGGAGTCCAGCAGAGCCTTAACCTTAATTTGCCCAAAAGCTACTTCCACCAAAGGCAAAAACTGATCGTTCAGACCCCTAGATTTAAGAGAAATTTTATTATTTTTTTTTTGAAGTTTGTAGTTGGAAAGCTTGGAGCTGGAATAGGTCTGCCTGGGCCTATTCCGTAGCGAGAAGAATTTACAGCCCCAGATATAGTGACCGGGTATGCCACAATGATAACAAATGGGAGTTAAGTAATTTTGAATTTTATTGCCGAAATAGTTTCTTCTTTGATAGGAAATTGAATTTAAATTTTGAAAAGATTGTTTATTAGAGAAATGTGGGTTTAGGTTATATTTAAATCCGATGTGGTTGGTTTTAGGACGGGAGGCTGGCCTGGAGCTACCAACTAGACTCCAAACCTGCCTCCGTTTTTTGGAGGGTATTGCCTTGTTGGAGGCCGGTTCCGACATTCTGGGCTTCTATGTCCCGGCTGACCGCAACTGTAACAGACCACTGGTCTTGTAGGTCTTAAGTCAGGACTTCTAACTTCGGGTCTCGCTAATGGAGCCCTTTGCCTGTCAGTGTACATGACATTGTTAACATGAGCGCAGAGTCGATCTAAGTCTGCAAAATTTTTTGGTTTGGCAACAAAAACTAAGCAGTTGCGGACTTCCGGAGACAGTCCCTCCAGAATGACGTCCGTGACCTCCAATTCGGACTTATCTAAATTTAATGTTTCTGCAGCCTCTTTAACCTGGTTTACAAAAATGTGCACCGCCTCGTTAGTCTTCTGGGGCCTATAGAATAACTCCTGCACTAGAGAAGCCAACCTTTTCGAAGGTATAAAGAGACTTAAGGCCTCTTTGTGAAAAGTTTTAAATGTCTGATGTCTAATCAGACATGAATTTAAAGGGCCCTGAGCATAGGGCATCAGAACATTATTAATGTTTACAGCTACGTCCGGGTAAGTTTTCACTATCTTTAAGGCAATTTTAAAAAAAAATAATAATTTATCAAGGTCGAACCCATCTGTCTGAGGAATGGTTTTAATAATCTGTTCGGCAGGATGGCTTAGTTTTCCGTATAAAGAGATGTATGGACAGCCTTTTGAACTGCTAGGAGTTGCTTGCTGAGCATCGGCCTGCGGCGTGTCCGCAAGGAGATTTGGCCCATTAGAGCGAGAGGGCTCTGCAGAGCTAGCTTTAGTGGTTCCCCCAGAGGGCGTTAGCGGAATGCTTACGTTTAATTTTAGAGGAGCAATGGTTTGCTCAAAAGCTTTAAATTTTTCCTTGAGCGTAGCGAAATTGTTCTGTAGCTCGGCCAGATCCCGTGGCACGTTGTTATCTGCAACTTTTAGTTGTTCAGTATGCACCCGATTTAGGAACTCTAGACGTCTTCCGAATACGTTCATGCGCGCACGAACACGAATCATTTTGATTCCTCTTTCAGAATCGAGGTTCTCCAGGTCGTCTTGTAAGACAAATAAGGAGTTCCGGGCTAACGCTATCTGTTGCAAGAGGATATCTTCGGTGAAGTTTCCCATTTCGGGCTCAACGCTATTCTGTAGAAGGGACCTAAGAGAGGTTCGCATTTTAGCTACAATGTCTTTCTCACCACCTCTAGCTACCACTTCAAAAGCAAGCTCAGTGTTCTTTAACGAGTCTACTAATCTCAGCAAATCCACTGCCATTTTAACTATTGCTGATAAAAAAAAATTAACAAAGTGATTTAAAAAAAAAAAAATTTCTTTTAAGATGATGCAAAAATGAAGTGAAAGAACCAGAGAATGACTCAAGAATTATATGTAGTGTAGTTGTTGTGTATATGTGTGTGTGTAAGTATGAATTAATACAGACAAGCGAAAGAAAACTCGAGAAAATTTTTTTGAAGGAAATTTTGAATATTTTTTTTTGTTTTTTTTTTGTTTCTAACTATTTTTGGGTTTTATTATTTATTTAAATTTTTTTTGGAATTCCCGAATGAGCCCGCTGTCTGGATCAAATTCAGTGAATGACTAGAGTGCAGTGTATGTAAATATATATATATATAAAAAAAAAATATTTAAGCAGACAAAATAATTAAAAAAATTTTATCGAAATTGGTTTAGAAGTTTTTGTGTAAGTGTTTATATGAAAAATAAATAATAAAAAAAAGAGACTATAGATTTATATAGATTTAAATATTTAAAATTAAAAAAAAATTTTCATCAGCAATAGTTGTGCAGTATTTGAAAAAAAAGCTGCAAAACATAAAAATTGAGCCTTGTTTAACAAAGAATTTTTTTTTGAATTTAAATTTAGATGGTTCCAATGCAAAATTTTGAAAATTAACTAAGGTTCCAGAATTTAAAAATTAACCACTCTATAATTTAGAGAAAACCAAGCTAGAATTTAAAGCTAACCACGCTCTGCTACCAGAAACATGTTACCAGGGGACTAAAATTTAAGAAAGGCGGAACCAAATGGTAACAATGTTTGAAAAGAAAAATAAAAAAAGACAAAGACAAATTTAGTAATTAACAAGGCTCAAGTTTATTGAAACAAAAGAAATTTCGACGGTTCAGATTTTATCATTTACAACTTAGAAAGGCATCCTGAGACAAAACATCAATAAACACAGCCTATGATTAACAATATTATAATTGATAAAAGTTATACGCCCTTAATGTAACATATAATAATTTAAATAAAAAAAATTAATCAATAGATTCTGAAAATTTATCCCCCCTTTTAGTTTATATATATATTTATAGTTACAAAATTTAACAATAAAAAAAGACAATGAGCACAGCTTAATAATTAACAGGATTATAATTAATCCAAAAAAAAAGATTATACGCCCTTAATGTAAAAATTACAAAATAAAAAAGATGAAAAGATACTGATATTTATTCCCCCCCTTTTACTTTATGAGATGATAGTTTTTTTTAAACATTTACAGAATTTAACAATAAAAAAAAATTATAAATGAGTTTGATGTTTTAAATTCAAAAATTCATATCAATTGTAATCAGGTTCATCACTAGACTAAAAATTACATAATATTACTTGTTTGATGAATTTCTTAAGTGCTATATTGGCCAATAAATTTATATATTTTAAAATACAAGAATTTATTATAAAATGAGAAGTTTATAAAAAAAAATATAAATTTTGAATATTGAAATTTTTAAATTGACGTCAATTTTTTTGTTAATTTAGAAAATAACCTCTTGGAGGTTGTTAGGACCGAAAGTTTGCATGCAGGCTCCACCCAATGATTTGTTATATAATTTACAAATAACTACACAAGTCTACATCTAAAGATAGCTTTAAGAAACACATATTCGCTGAAGCAATTTAGGCACATATACAATATGAGTTTAGTTAAAGTTCTGTAAAGTCAGTTTTTTTTTTATTAACATCACTTTTGTGCACATGAAACTCTGAAGGTATATTAAACAAAACGTGCTTTGCAAACAGGACGAAACATGTTAAGATCTTTAGCTGGTCTATGCAATGTGAGGCAAGAATTGCTGGGTTTCTCCTACCAGCGTATTAGCTATGGCAAAAAAAACACGTTTTTTAGCGTCTGTGCAAAATCAGACATGTTGTAGCATTAATGTTCTTTATTGAAGAAAATATCTGGTTATTTGTCAAAATTAAAGAAAATTGATTGCATCACAGAAATTCGTTAAGATTATAGTTAAAAGCTTCTTATATGACTATAAATCTATTTATATATATTTAGTTTTGTTTAAAACAAAGCTTGTATAAGACTTGTAAAGATCTGCAAAAGTCTGTAAAACGAAATTTTCTGATTTAGAAGATATTTCTCTAATTGTTTTATATTTGACATGTTCAATAAGATATTCTGATCATTTAATGTTCAACATTAGTTTGCACCTATTTCACATAATTGTTCAAAACTTAAAATGTGCCTTTGCAAGGTTTTGTAAAGTATGTTTTAAGAAAAGAAAATTTTTATAATCATTCAGTTTCAAAAGAACATAGAATATTAAATAAAACATGAAATACATATTTTAAAGAATACATGATAATTAACAAATTATTTTAAAACATTAACAAAATTTAAGATATGATAAAATCTGTAAAGCTGAATACCTGGAAAATCCTGTCGCAGTTCACGTGAGCTTGTGCCGTGAAAACAAAAATTTATTTAACATTTTAGAAACTAAAACGCACAAAACTGTAGATTAACATATCGTATAAGAACTGAGATGTAAGCTTTGAGAACAAAAAAAATATATCTAACGGAGCTATGAAAGAATGTAGAACATTGTGAGTAATTACAGGTAGACTAACAACCGGTATTAGAACAGCTAGGCTGACCAGCCGTTGTACTTTGTACTTAGATGTCATGCGATGCTTAGTTTTGGAGAAGGTCGCCAGGTGCCAGCATCTGTCAAGGGACGGAAGTTGAATATATGGAAGAACGAGTGAATGAATTTATTTACGAATTTGATGTTTTGAATTTGGGTGTTACACCACACGGATTTAGCTAAGTGAAGTCTCTCTTGTGAAGTATATTTTGGTGTACCAACGAAAGCCCTTGTTTCTGAAAAGAAGCCAAATGTGGAAGGTTCCTTCAAAGGAAAGAACGCTGATGAATTGGAAACTGAGATTTGAGAGGCCAGGCAGTCTAGAATCAAACAAACTCCAGAGAAAGAAAAAGGCAAGGAGATTATTTCTCTTTTCGTGTTTGAGTTTTGTTTTAAAGGTAAAGTCTTTAGGTTCAAATTCACTGTTTGAAAATTCTAAGTTGGGGGAAGAAACAGATTCATTAAGAGATGAATTTTTTTCGATATATTTGGGTTTTTGGAATAACTTCAGTGTCTTTTTTCTCTAAACTAAATGTAAGTGATAATCTTACTAATTGTGTGTGAAACGATAACTATTTCATTCTGTTCCAATAAATATATAGATATGGTTAATATATATATGTGTGTGTGTGTGTGCGTGCGCGCGCGCGCGCGTGTGTGTGTGTGTGTGTGTGTGTGTGTGTGTGTGTGTGTGTGTGTGTGTGTGTGTGTGTGTGTGTGTGTGTGTGTGTGTGTGTGTGTGTGTGTGTGTGTGTGTGTGTGTGTGTGTGTGTGTGTGTGTGTGTGTGTGTGTGTGTGTGTGTGTGTGTGTGTGTGTGTGTGTGTGTGTGTGTGTGTGTGTGTGTGTGTGTGTGTGTGTGTGTGTGTGTGTGTGTGTGTGTGTGTGTGTGTGTGTGTGTGTGTGTAATAACAAATAAACCGTACCTCTTGCATTAGCGGATATTGACAACAGATTTTGTTATTTTATTTGAACCCAACTGGAATTTTTATTTCTAACACAACCGATACACATTTTTGAAGATATGGAGAATACTAAATTGTATTTGAGTCCTTAAAGGTTAACGTTTCGACTTATGGCAAATAACTACCAATACATTTTGAGTTACCAAAATGAAACAAAATGTCTAGAGATATGGCTAAATACGCCCAAGTACTAAATTAGATCAAAATCGGTTCTTTCAGTGGGCATCTTCAGAGGTATGACCTCTCAGAGGGTCATTATTCCAAAAACATATTTTGGACTCAAAGGACCTCAAAACAGATAATGGAACGAACAGTTTATTACATACCCCCTGGCCCAGTACATAACTTCCTCTGTGCTACATATATTATGAGAAAGTAAAAATTATAGAAGTAAACCCAAAATGCAAATATCTGAAGAAAACCCTGGTTGACATAAAAGTTGTAAACAGTTCATGTTTTGTGTGGTGGGAGGAGTCATGGGGACTAGAAGATTAGATAAGGCCTGAATAAAAGTCTACGAAAGTAATTCCATGTGATTTACATCTCAACTACCCACTGTATTCTCTGTCTAGACTACATATATATTATTCTGAACATACGTAGATAGGAGTAGTTTATTGTTAGAGCTGGAACAACTGACTGGTAATGAAAATAATGGTAATTTTACAGTAATGGCGAAAAACGATTACCACTAAAGTTATAAATTGAACAATCATTGCTTATTGTTGCAGTAAAAATTCAAATCTTACACTTTCATATTAATTGTTTTGACCCCCATCCTCTTCTAACTCCCAGGTGGGATTAGTACCCACCATGGTCTATGTTAATTTTAGTATACAAATTCCAAATAACTAGAGTCTGTGAGTCGCGATTACTGTCAAAATTTCTGACGTAGCAGAAAAATTACAGATGTGGTAATGTTCATCTCATATCTGTAGCAGTGGCGAGACTTTTATTATACAGAGTGTAAATTAAGTTTGGAATCTACACAATATTTAGAGAACGGCTTAAAATTAAAACTTTAAATTTTGTGTGCGTTGGTTAGTGCATAATAGATTTTATGTTTTGTACTTTTGAATTTTTGGAGGCTATTTGAAACTAACTTTAAAATACTTAATAATAAGGAGTCGTGTGACACTTTTTTTTCTCTAGCTTTTGATTGTAAAAGCAATTTTGCAAACCTTCTAGTGTTCTTCAAGATAATATTATCACCTCTACTGAGACCGTTAAAATTTAATCAAATAAAAAACCACAAGAGTCACAAAAAATATTAAAACTATGTTAGTTGTGCTCAATATTTTGTCATATAGTGATTTAATTAAAACTAAACTCGAGTGTTTTATCCCAGCAGTCAAACGCCGCATATATCTTGATGACTAAATGAATTTTACACTAAACAGGCTTAAATTATACATTATTAAATTGACGCATTGGTTTAACAATCAAAAGGCAGTTAAAATCAATGGACCAGTAACCCCCTCCACCTTAATTAGGTTAAAAATGGCTGTTTCAAGATATCCGAAGAAATCATATATACAAAAGTTACTCTATTGTATTAAAAAACATACACAAAATTTGAAGTTTTCATTTTAAATCGTTCTCTATATATTAAGGGTGTTCCAGACCTAATTTATATCTCGTATAGAATGTGTTGATTATTATTCTACAGTTTACAAATACAGTAATTATTTGTACCAAAGAAATACTATCCATTTCTGTAAAAGTAATGTATTAATTTGTAAAACTAAAAGTTTAATTTATGTTAATAATTTAAATGTATTGGTTACCTATTACTATCTTAGTACAATCGCCAAAGAACATGCATAGGCAATAATTCAAAGTTCACATTAAATATCCTCTAAGATTATTGTTGTTGGGAATTGCAGGTCTTGGCGTGTAGAATAAAATTAAAAAATCCCTATATACGTATATTTCCTACATTATTTTTTATAATCATTATGTACTTAAATACATTAATGTATGTATGAACGTATATACATATATGCAGGCTATAACAGGCATGTGTTTTTTTTAGAATCTACTGATACTAATTGTAACTTACCTGTATCAGGTACTAAGTCAGTATCAATATCATTTAATGTAACAATTACAGAAATATCTTTCAAGATGCACTCTATTATATACTATTAATTGCATTTTAGTCCTGCATACATCCTATCGTTTTAATATCCACGACTCTATATTAAATTCAGGGTTTTCACTAATCATAATTGTGAGAATTTCTACTCATAAGAAAATGACGACTAATTAAATAATTAATTACTCCATACAAAGTAACTTACTTTTTATTCATTACTTTTCCGTCTCCATTGTATAAAGTTAACTTTTACGTTTCAAGTATTTAAATAATTAAGAAAGCTTACGTAGTTGTGTTTCTTTAACTTTGTAGGAAACTTTCAACTTAACTGAAATTAATGTCTTATGAAACTCTAAGTTGTGAAATTAACACCTTAAAGTTTACAGAAATGTAATATAACAGTAATATATTAACATACCTACACTTTGTGGCACTTCATTGTTGTATTGTCTTATTGGGAATTGTTTCAATTTTATATAAGTGAAGTATCATTATCAACAACAAAATGATTAAGTGCTCGGTTCTGGATATCCAAAGTACGTAAAATGTCTAGAACATAATGAAACTTGAATACAGGTTTCATGGTTTTTTTTAATACCTCGATATATAAAATTGACATATTGTAACAAAACCGGAATCAATATATTAATTAATTATGAGCTTTAGAATACTTCTTAACAGTTCGAGCATCGAACCGACAGTTAATAAAAGTAAAAACTGTAAAAATCGACAACTATAAACAAATTGCTGGATCCTTATTGTAATTAGAATTTATTCCGGTATAATATTGTTTGAATTAAGTGTAAACTAAACTCCAAATTTTAGAGGTAAGATTCAACATTTTAATATGTAATTTTTGTAACTGATGCATGCAATAATAATTCCCGAGTAGCAACTTTCTTGATTTATAAAGACAACTTCTATGGCCGAGTTTTTTAATTTTTTACTGATAACTCCTAAAACGTCACTTTGGAAAGACGCAAACCCCTACTTTAGCTAAATTTGATCAAAATTTTAATTTTGTTTGTGTGTGTGTGTGTTTTTTTTATGACAGCTAGCTCGGATATTGAAATATATATTTTTAAAAACATCATTTTATTTTGAGATATGACAAAAATATGACCACTTACTACATTTGATTAAAATTGGTCCAGTATTTTGGGCTACAGAGAACTGTAAAAACGACAAATAGTCATCATTCTAAAACATACTTTTTAAGCCATTAAATAAAATTTTGTGATAAAATAAAATCCATTAAACAAGCACTTAAACTTTCGACAATGTGAACATACGCGATTTAAGCTAGTTTACCAACCATATATATATATATATATATATATATATATATATATATATATATATATTGTTGTATTTCCTGTCATCTTTCCAGCTCCAATGTGTAGACACTCTTAAATATTATATTAGTTCATATTGCTTGATTTTCGATTCTTTATGTTCATTTTTGTTAGTATTTTTATTAAGTAAATGTAAACGGCGAAGGGAATGCCAACCCAGAAGACGGTCGTAGACTATTGGTTATTATTGCTATTTTTATTTTATTTTAATAAAGCACTTATTATTATTGTTGTTGTTGTTTTGATGAATTATTTTTCAACTTTGGAATTTGTCTTAAAGAAAATTTAAATTACACTGTAAATCTTATATATGCAAGTAAAAAGAATATTTTTTTAAATAATTTTAAATGATCACCAGGAGTAGCTCGTAGAGAATAAGACCTCCCACACTTCGGGACTGCGTGCTGATTGTATTGGAGATGGTGAGCAAAAATATTAATAGGAGTTGGGGGATGGAAACAGGGCTCGAATACACCAATATGCCACCCCACTTGTGATATACGGTAGGTTACAAAAACACCCTAAACCTAGAGTCGTGGGATAAATTGTATTTGTGACAAGTAGTTTTACTCTATATACGACACACACACTATTGACACACTCTTATACATATTCAGTCAAGAAATTCTCTGGGGGGGAGAGCCAAGTCAAGTACCTAAGAATCATCCTGATTAAAAAACTGAAATGGACTCTCCATACAAACTGGACTCTTCAAAGAGTAAACCTGAAACTTTCAATTATATCCAACCGTCAACTCGACAAACTCTTAAGAATCTATTGATAACGGCAATCATGATATATACAGGTCACTACTCATGAGTTCTTAAGCTACTGGTGTAACGCTTTGGACACTCATATTTAGAGACTAAAATAAGGTTTTGAGAATATTGACTAAAGCATCAAGATGCACCAAACCTAAAATCCTACACACTACTTGAAAGTGCTTTTTCTTAAACAACAGCTTTGAGTAAACCTTTACATAGGGCTCTCACCAATGTGAAGCGCTCACGATTGAAATTGGGTTTCTGTAGGAATCGTTGAGCGATCACTCTACCTTTGGTCAATCCGTGACTAATAGATAAGACTGAACCCGAAGTGAAGGATTGTAGAGGATCCCTGATGGGCTTACGATCACGGATTTGGGTTTAATCGTCAAGCCTGTCACTTTATCACTGTGACAAACGGTCGTCGCACCAAATCTGTGTACGGGATGCTGGAGGACTCTAGTCTGGACTGCAAGTAGACTGCCTTAATTCTATTCAGTCTTAAGGGTGTTTTCATTACTATGCTCTAAATTCTATTATGATAGGGTAATTCAGGATTGTGACCAATGGTTTTCCTCAGTGACCCGAAATATCACTGGAGTTGTCCGTGTTAAATTGTGAGAATATCGGTTAAATGTACAGAAAGTCCTATATACCATCGTATAGTCATGTGTGTAGTGTATTTTGGGTACTTTCCCTTTATCTCGACCCCCTTTTTTTCCTTCATCTCAACCCTTTTTTATAGCAGTTGCTACTCTCTAGCAATTTTTTTTTAAATGTATGTGTAAGGTTTTTATTTTATTTTTTTTAAGAAAATGATAACTTCACAGTTGCAATCAATTTAATTAGTGATTCTGTAGATTCAGGATCATCAAAAGCTATACATACTTACTTATAATTTAATTTAGAACACGATAGTAATGTTAAAGTTCGAGGAATTATCAAAATATTCCAGAATTTCTACATGTACCTTTGGAAAAAATCGAAATAATTTCTCTTTAAATGGGTGTGTGAAATAGAATTTCTTAATTTGTGTATTTGAGCCACATTTATCTTGTTCTATCACCCAAAAAAATTAACACTAGGTCTAGACCACTCTGTATATATATATATATATATATATATATATGTATAACATTTTTGTATATTGTTTTACCTCAGATGTTGTAGTTCTTATTCTCTAAAATAAATGTTTTCATCATTGTTATTTACTAAAAATAAATGTTTACCCGTAACACACCATAGGACCTCAAAATCAAGGAAAAAATATTTGAAAAATCACATTTTTTGTAAATATACATAACGAGTTTAAAAACTCAATATCTGCCAACTATTTATTAAATATATTTTGTAGTAAATAAGACCAGAAAGAAAAATTAATTTTCATCTTGACTCCAGAACTTTAAAGGTTGACACCCTACGTTCCTATAAAAGATCTCTAATACAACATATTTTAAATATGACCCTTTTCACAAAAATTCCTTTTTGAAGAAGTGCATATAAAAGTGTAAAACAGGATTAGTGATGTATTAAAGATAAAAATCAGAATCTAGGGTTTTTCTACAGCATGCGATAGATGTTCCTACTTTATCAATATCTGATTTTATATTGAAGATCAAAATTACCGAAAGTGTGTTTGTTTTCATACTTCACAATAAATTATGGGTTCTTTACTTTCCTGGTCTTATGGGGCTTTTACAAATATTTAAAACAAATCCACAGTATTATTCCCTACAACATAACAAAACATTAAAAATAATAGGAAAACACATTTTTCAGTTGTGAATGATTACGTACGGATTAGAATTGAGGTGATTGTACATTTGTTCTACTTCCCTGCCCTCGTTTCGAAACCCAGCTATAACCTACTTTTCAATCTCTGTTTATGTTCGCAATGTATGTTTAAAGCAATAATAGATTTATATTTTAATGTATAGTCTACAAAAATTATATTTATTCGTTGTACTGAGTTTACATTATTAAAGTATTAGAGAAAAATAAAAGACTGTGAAGAGAAAAATCCAGAAAGAATGCACAATTAACATATGCTTTTTTATATATATATATATATATATATATATATATATATATATTCTTTCATATATATTTGGACGTGGATGAGACAAGGCAAAAGACAAGATCAGAGTAAGATATAGAGTAAAAAGAAGTAAGAGGAGATGAGAGAGATAGAAGAAATATACAGGAGATTTGTGATTATTTGAAGTAAAGAGAGACGAAAAGGGAAAGGAAGATACAGAGAAAAGAGGTACACAGAAAGAACAAGGTAGAAAACAGAGAGAGAGTGGAAATACACAAAAAGAGGAGGACAGAGTTTGTGTGTGTGTGTGTGTGTGTGTGTGTGTGTGTGTGTGTGTGTGTGTGTGTGTGTGTGTGTGTGTGTGTGTGTATGAGTGTGTGAGCGAGAAAAAAAGAGCGTTATAGATATAAAGGAAGATAAATAAAGAGTGACAACCAGACAGAGAGAGAGAGAGAGAGAGAGAGAGAGAGAGAGAGAGAGAGAGAGAGAGAGAGAGAGAGAGAGAGAGAGAGAGAGAGAGAGAGAGAGAGAGAGAGAGAGAGAGAGAGAGAGAGAGAGAGAGAGAGAGAGAGAGAGAGAGAGATGGTGAGACAGAAGAGACTGAGAGTGAACGCCAACTATTGATTGACTATTAAACGAACTTTTAATCCCTTCTTCAATAAAGCCTCCAAAACAGCTGACGAATGTTTTTATCGCTCAACGCTCCGAGCCCATTTGTTTATTGCCAATTCCCTCCTTCCAAAATTTATTAGTTTAATACTTTCATTGTTCTCGTTCTCCAACATGTCAGTCTGTCTTCTTCCTTAATTATTAACTTATTGCTGTTACTAGTTGTTGTGTGAACAGTAGACCTCTCTCCTTGAATGTTTTAATACATTTAATATATAGTTCTTATAAAACGAATGCCTAGTGCATGATATAACACACAACAATAATAATTAGAAACCAAGAAGTTGCACTAAATAATACTACAGCTAATGGACACTTGAACAAAACACCATTCATAAAGAGAGAAAATAAAAGGTCAATGCTTTATAGACAGATTGTTTCCTTGCATTGCGATTTTCATTTATCATTTATTGGGATCACAGAGATAGTAAATATTATATCCATCGACATATACAAACCCTGGGAGTGCCGACGCCTTTACCAATAAAAAAAAAACACTAATGTTTGTTGGTGGCTAGTGAACTATTTCTCTGGAAGCGTAAAAATTCGACTACGTTTTATACTATACTCTAATTTATTAGGTGGAAACATGTAGAATAAAATATGTATCTTTTATGAAAATAATAATTTGTTTGATATTTTTACATCCTTATTGAATTCGAAAATATTTCAAGTCTTTTAAATAAAAATATCAACATAATAATTGAAAAAAAAAATTGTAAAGAAAACATTGATCATTTATTATTATTATTATTATTTTATTATTGTTTGTTTAATCAAATTTCATGGAGAACCTAACATTAGAGCACCTGGAATTAATAGCACATATTGTTTAAGATTTTTGTACTAAAAACTTTTTTATTTTGTATAGCTTAACAGAACAATGTATGCAGATTTTTAACCTTTACACAATGAGCTATTTGTGGTTATTACAGGACCTACGGGTGAGATGTTATGCCCAAAAAGTTGTTAAAACTGCCGCCACTATGAAATTTAAGAACCAAAATTAAATAAATTGTCAACAGGTACTTTATATATATATATATATATATATATATATATATATATATATATATATATATGACTAATTGAAGAATATCAGATTAAATAGGAGATATCTTTAGCGATTACAAGTAAAACTATTAATTATAATACTTATAAATGTATTTGTATCTATACAGAGAGGTAGGTCAGGAGGTTAAGTCAAAAATTCAAAATGGAATACGTCGTAGGATACATAATTTATAGTACTTGATGAGCCGAAAAAGATGACGCTAAAAAATGTGATTGGACTACAATAACAAAAATGAGGGTTATTGAAGTGATCGTATTAAAATAATTTTAAAGGATAATCTTCTCTATTAAGAAATGTTACTGCAATAACTTTTAATTTCGGGTATTTTCCTCTCATTTAGTAGGGATGACTTAACATTTTAAATAGGATGTTGTTCGTATGATAATAGAGAAGAGACAAATGACATTGCAGAAAATGAAATTCTCACTATCCAAACCAAAAAAATCGGATAGAAATTTTATTGTATTACGATAATAAAAATATAAAAACCATGGCATTATACTTTTATGATAATTGTTTTGTTAATGATACCTATTTTCTTTGCTCCAAAATAGAAACAGTCTTATTATAGATAACAAGACGAAACAAACGGGCTTTAAAAGACTTTGAGTTCTGATCTATCTATAAAGTGTGTTAAACTCTGATAATAACAAGGTGTTTCTAAAATTCAGAAACATGGTCATTTTCAAAAATTTAACCGTACAACATTTTTTAAATTTTTATTTTAAATCTTACATTAAACCGCTGTTATTCGTCTCTGTAGATTGACCGCCGAGATTAGACACATTTTTCATTTTTGAAAGATAACTAAACAATTTAAATAGGTACATTCCAAATTTGATCTAAATCCCGTTTGAACTGTTGAGCACTGCACAGAAAACAGGCGTCATTCTAAAATAACTGTGGCTGTAAAGAGATTTCTACAACAACAAAAACATTGTCTTTTGGATCCATCACATAAAATTACTTGGCAAAACGTCTACATTTTGTATGTTTAACTTTATTTTTAACACTCAATACATAAAGTTGTAAGTCTGATTTTTATAAAAATAAAGTAATTACGTCATTTAATTTGGATATAAAGTCAGGATTTTCGTGAATATAACTCAGGTACTTTTAAATGAGAAGGGACAAGCTCGTGGATGCTGACGTTTGTGTTGCCTAGCAACCGCTGTGTGATCACATTCAAAAGACTAGTATTGCAATAAAATAAGCCTATTTGTTATCGATAACTTTTACTACAACCTTTAATCAATATTCAAGGAATAAATGTTCTGATATTTTATAGAACTCTCGATTCATTTAAAATAAAATATAGTGTGGGATAAGTCTGCGTGTTTATAGACAAAGTTTTTGTTTAATAGGAAGAACCTATATCAATGAGTTTCGACTCACTTACTCTACACTTGTACAGCATTCATAATATCGTAATTGTTTTATTCCCAAGAAAAGTAGTTACAAAAGTGTTTGACCGAGCGGAACGTGGTCCTGTTTATAATCGATCGATTGCCATTTCGTTTGTATGCTTGTAGTCAGTTACAACTAAACGTGTCAACCAATCGTAGAATTTAGGAGTAAGATACTTTGTAACTGGGCCAAACGATGTATGTAAAAGTATTTTATTGTTCTTTTCCATTTTGAAATGACGACCACTCAAAACAGTTACTGTACGGCTCCAAGAATGGACAGAAGCGCTACAGTTTGGAATAAAACGTTCTCTACGAAGGTTTTTCTTCTCTAAAAAATACAAAACATCTTCGTTTACTACTTTTCGCTTTTCATAATGTTACAAAATATCAAATAAATTATTATTTACATAACGGTTAAACTGTTTGAATCCTTGTGATTTTCCCTAAAACTTAATACAACTTTCATGTAACTTATATATAAGCATCGATGAATTAGAGTAAAATATACAGTAGTCGGGTCGTGTATGTTTCCAAAAATTGAACCATTAGGAAGATAACAATGGTGGGAGTAAAAGTTCGTTTTTCAGATTAGGTTGTCATTATTCAATGATTATCAATGGATTCAGATTAACTGCTAGTCCAGTGATTATTAATGGGTACACCATACAATTTACTACCACTGTGATACCAATGAATACTAAATAACAATTCCAATAGGCTACAAAGACCAATTCATCTATAATGGATCCCAGTGTTATTATTTCTCCTAGTGAGTGAACTTGTTCAAGTGTACAATAGCTGTGATATTTTCTTACAATTAGTTATTCATCTATGATTATTTTCGTATGTCCAGTCGTACTCTAAGCAGAAGCCACATTGGGTTTATAATAATTACTTAATGGATGTAATAAAACATCGAAGCAGTAACGTATACTGTTCACAGAACAACTAGTGATACTGTATAAGAAATATAAATAAATATAAAAATCAACTATTCATAATCGTATATACGTTATTAAATTAGATTATGCGTTTCATTAAACTCATATAATATACTTTTCGTGAATTATAATATACCATTTTATAAAATCATTTTCGAACTGATAATTTTTACCTGCGTTTTTCAATTTCACGATACAGTAAGTGAGCAAAATATCGACCATAGGGCTGTTATAAAAGACCTATTTTCTCAAAATCGGCTCTACAGGTTTCATTCAAATTTGTATATAATGATTAATACATCAATAAATACAAATAGGTTAAAGAATAAATAATGTTTACCATCATAGAAGTAACGATATAATAGAAAATAGACACAAACACCAAAATAGTAATCTATAAAACAACCTATTCTCCTACACTTACATTTGGGCTAAAAGCCGGCCGATGATAATAGTGAAAACTGAAAATAGAATAACAGCAACAGAGATGAAATGTCTAAGAAGGGTGGAAGACAAAACACAAATGTATTGGGGAAAGAATGTTAAAACTAAGGAAAGATTTAAGCAAGATTCGGTGATTAAATTGTAATTTGGGTTTTTATAATTTAGTGATTATAAAAACCCCAATTGAAATGGTACGGATGCGTGAATAAAATGTCAAGAGAAAGGATCCCAAGAAATGTTTTAGAGGCACGACCTATCATTGAGGGATTTTTCATTAGTGATCATAACAAAGATTGACTCAGCAGAGAAAATTACGACCAAAGATTAGACAATCAGTCGACTTTCTCAACCCAGTTGTGCGGATATCAACATAGCAAAGGAGCCTCAAAGTGTTTGTGTGTGTAAGTGACACAGTTGGTTCTTGCTCAATTCTCTTTAATTTAAATTTCCTCATGTGTTAGCTTTTGGATGAAATGCCTCTAGATAAGGCCAATACACAAATTATAATAAATATTAATAAATTATTAATGTATTTTTTATTAAGGATGTATATACCATTTTTTATAATGAAAGTTATTAATTTCAGAAAGAGCTACTTATGATTAAATGAAATACAGATATATATATATATATATATATATATATATATATATATATATATATATATGTAAATAAAGCAACCAGTGGTTTAGTTATATTACAATTCAATAAATACATTATTGATATATAATTCCCTTTTATTATAAACTACATCTATTAGTCCCAAGCTGAATATTATTGTGAAATATTGTAAGATTTAAATGAGTGTACTTTCTTTAATAATTAAATTATACACCGTCGGTTTGCCCACCTCTTAATCTGTAAGAACTGGCTATCGTGTTTTTCTACAGTATTGCATTCGAAGCTGATTCTGAAGAATCCTGTAGATAGTTTCGACCAATGTCTTTGGTCAATCGCCGAGCAGAGCCTCCGGCTTACACCGTTCAATTAGGACTGACCCTTGGTCATGGTGGTTTTATATGCCTTCCTAGGTCAAACTGAGCATTTTGCATAGAGTCAGCTATTCCAACACTTTCGGATATATTCCACAATAATAGGCTGCCTTTTATATACTGTCATTAGACTTAGAATTAAAATTATATTTGATATTTTTTACAATTTTTTCTAACAACTATTCCTAACAACACCTTCCCTCTGAAAAATGTCGACCTCAACATTGTGTCTAAGTTGAGGAAAGTCTCTCTAGAGGATGTTCTTAGATTTATTATTTTATTTATTACATATAATTTTTTTTATCCTTGATAAATAATTGCAATGGTTAAGGTAAATGACTATAGGCTATGCCTAATATCAATTGTCCTAGGGATGTTGTATCCATCACATCTGACCTTTTTTGGAGAAGGGTGTTTCATCTTAAACGGGTTTGGGATATAGGATTGGTAATGGTGATAGGTCTCCTGTGAATTTCTTTATCATGGGTTGTCTGTTGCTTGGAAGTTGTGAGGCGCACCTTTCAGATATTGACCCAGATATCCGCTGTCGTGGTAGGAAATACTACTCCGTGTTCTGAGTGATGTAACGTCTGGTGATTTCGTTCATGTATGGTTCAACCAGATTAATTGTATCTTGATGGTGGAAATCAGACATTGTGGAATTAAAATGGAAGAAGTAATGGGTGGAAGTAAGTGTCGTATGTGTGGATATTCGGTTTCTACAGTTAATATCTAAATAGTAAATTAAACAGTCATTATAAGATATTTGTTGTGATGTCTTAATTCATAGTTAATAAACGTTTTATACAATTTATCATTATTTAAGGTAGTGGGTTTTTTATTTTGTTTTTATACTGTTTTGGAAGTTCTCTAAGGCCTCTAGTGATGTTGCTGTCGTCACCAAATGTGTGTGGGTAGTCCTTGATGCAGTTCTTCCGTGATCTTCAAGCGGTTGTTGACCGTTTCTTCATCTGCCGTGAGGACGTGTATAGTTGGTCGCCTGTAATTGTGCCTCAACATCAATGAAAAATGTCCCTCGGGCATGTTGCCCTTGGAGATGAAGTTGCCCTTGGAGGTGTGTGATTAATATTGTTGGTACAGTCGTGGGTTGAGACTGTGTTTAAAAAACTTTAAAGACTGTCTGGAACAAACTTCGTATAAAGTATTAATTTTTTGTTATTGACCTTAGTCGCCTGGAGCTGAGCAAACGTCATGTGTAAACAGTAGTCATTTATTTTGTATCATGTATATTAAAATTGTAATTTATATTAACATTTTTAATATTAAGTTTGCTCTGCCTTGTTTGAATGATAGAAAAAAATATTGAAATTTTACCTAAAGGAATCCTTATTTTTATCCCTAACTATATCCGTATTAATTAAAACTTATTACTATATTTTATCCTCTACCTTAAATAAAGTTGCTTAACTTAAGTTGTTTAAACTATTATATTGTTTTTCTGTGACACATGTGTAATGTCTGGTTTTAACTTTCCGTATTTGTACTTCTCTATTTCGTAGTTGAGGGTTTGATAAATCTTATCTTACTGAATGCACAATTTTTACCGCTGTTAATGTGGCGTGGTCTGGTAAGTTTGGAAGTAATGCTAAGTCTACGGGTTGGTTATGTTCAAACCCATATAATAAATAAAATGGTAGAAGCATCTTTCGCGGAATTGTATGCTAAGTCACTAGTTTTACATATTTGTTCCAAGAATTTTGGTTTTCGTTGACGTATCAGTGCAACATATTTACTAACGTCGAGTTGTATCTTTCAGTGATTCCCTGACTTTTGAGATCTGTAGACTGTCGAAGTTTGTTATGTTATCCCTAAAGCTTTTTACAGTTGTTTTAAGGATTCGGCTACAAAATGCGTTCCCCTGTCCGTTTGTATGTTAGCTGGCATACCATATGTGGGAAGTATGTCATTTAGTAAGGATTTTGCTGTAGTTTTTGCATCAGTTTGTTCCGTTCTTTTTACTATACCAAATTTTGTCGTGTTATCTGTAGCTACCAGGATATAATTAAGTTGTTTGATTTGGGTAGTGGGCCTAGATAGTCTAAAGTTAGTTTCGTGATTGGTTTTTCGTGAGGTAGCCTATTATTGGTAGTAAAATCCTTTTGGTTTTTTCTGGAGGTTTTCATAGTTTGACATGTACGACATGATTCAATATATTTTATGTCGTCTGCTGACATCGTGTTTCAGTAATATTTCAACACAGTAGTATTTCGTGTATTGATTTATTTCTTGAAAGAGTTTTAGATATTCCCGCGTGTCCACCGGTTGTCAGTTTGTGGTACGTTATAAAATATTTTCCACTAATGATTTTGGTACAGCCAGAAGTTGTTGAATTTGGCCGTCTCTAAATTATTTATAGTTGAGTACGTTGTCATATAAGTTAAATAACCTCGAGGCTCGGAGTGTCTTGACAGCATTTGTTGGATCTAGATTGCTTGTTTGATATTAATAGATATTAATATTCATTTATTAATTGTAAAGTTTCTATTTTAACTGTCATAATATTATTTATGTGAAATTCGTCTTTAATATCTGTGATTTTTATTTGTCTGTCGTCAGGACATCGGCTCAGATCGTCTGGAACTCTCTTAATGTTGCCTGGTTTATGTTTTATTATAAAATTTATATATTTTTTCTCGTATTTTAAGCTAGCATGGTCATTAAATACGGTAACATTTGTCCCATAAATATAAGGTCGGAAGTAGTTTAGAGTATAAACTACGCTGAGTTTCCTTCTGTGTCTGTCAATCGCCTACTGATATAGGCAATTGGTTTAAGACTTCCATCGTCTTAATATTATGATAATACACCTTCAATTCCGTGTCTTCTTGCGTCGCATGAAATTACTGTGTCCCTGTTTTCGTAAAAAAAGACTGGTGGTGTTGTTAGAGCGTTATTTTATTTCTAGGAAGGCTCTCTCTTCTTCCATTGTCCATATTATTTTTTTATTTTTCGCGTTTTCCTTTTGGTTAATTTGTAAGTGGTCTGGCAATGTCACTGAATTTATTTATAAATGTTCTATAGTAAGAAGCTACTCCCAGGCAGGGTGACCAGATACAAATTGTAAAATTGAGGATAATTTTGTCAAAAAAGGAGGACAATTACAAAAACACCAAATAAAAGTTTTTTTATTAGTATACTCTTACCATTAAAAATTAAACAGACGTGTTAAAAACATTAATAAAAGGTTAATTATGTAAAAAAAAAATCAGATTAAATTTATGTTAATATACTGTGTATAATCCGTAAAATATGTACAATATCAACTGTTTAGTTCAATCAGTTTTTGTAAGTATTCTGTTGTTTTGTACATATACTGTGATTTGTACATGTAAATGCCGGACATTTTCCATATTTCACAAATGCCGGGAGGACGGGAGGACAGAGGTTAAAAAGGAGGACAAGTTCTCCAAAAGCCGGACGTCTGGTCACCTTGCTCCCAGGTCACTACGTACGTCTTATGTCATTGGAGGTTTTAACTGAATTTAAATTCTTTTCTAACGGTTTTATTCCTCCAGCGGAAATTTTATATCCTAAAACATCTATGTTGGTGTAAGAAAAAGGTATTTCAAAGTTATTAGTTTCAAAATTGCTGAATCTAATCTTCGAAAAACTTTGTAGTGAGTCTAGTGGATTTTAAAATGTTGACCCGTATGACGCTAAGTCGTCAACGTAATCATTCCTGGGTAAAGTAAACCAGCAAATAATCTGTTCAAACTTCTTTGCAAATAATTTGATGAGTTTCGCATGCCCATTGGCAGTATGGCGTATTCAAATAGTCCCTTGTGTGTTATTCTCTATCTTCTTGAGCTATGGATTGGTGGAAAAAAAGCGTTATTTTTGTGCATTGAAGAGAAATATTTCGCAGTGCCCAAAGTGTCATAAATTGTTTCGGCTCTGGGTAGTAGAAATCTGTCCAGTTCTATATTTTCATTTAATTTTCTATAATCAACTACCATTTTCCTTTGTTTTCAAGTTTTTTACGAGAAATACGAATGTTGCGAATGCTCTTTGTGAATCTTCTATGACTTTTACCTTTCTAAGTTCATCGACTTGACGGTCTAATTCTGTTTTATGGGTTAACCTTAAATGATAAGGTGGTATAGCAATTGGAATGACGTTTTTTTCGTTTTTATTCTGAATACGGGAATGTTTGCTCCTTGTAGATCTTCCAGTCCATGTGCAAAATAAAACAACAACTATTTCTAACACATGACTTGCTAGTTTCCATATTGGGAGGGGGAGGATAGATCTTCACAATAGATTTGGCACAGTATGGCGAAATTTCCTGTTTATTTTAGTTTCTAGCTCAAGTTAGTAGGCTAGTCAAATTTTAAATAAAAACTTGCAATAAAACTACTATTGATTTTATAATAGATCTAATTTAATATTTAGTATTTACATATAAGCATTTTTCACCATATAATGTATAGTCCTATCTTGCTTAGTTTTCTGTCTATCTTGCTTAGTTTTCTGTCTATCTTGCTGTATGTGTTTTTTAGAAAAAAAATTCTATCTTAAAAATGGTTTGAGATATCAAGTTGAAACTTTTTAAATTTAATGACCTTATTAGTGTGCATCTTAGATAAAGGTTTCAAAATAATATCATTTACAGAAACAAAATGGCGGTCATTTAAAATGTTCAAATCCTAATAACTTTAAAACGAGTGTTGTTACAAAAAAGGCAAGATACATAAAAAATAGCCCCTTTTAATACAAGCATTTTGGTACCTAGTTTATTGATCTAAGATAAGTAGTAACAGAAATAAGTAAGATTTCCCAAGTAAAGGTCTATGCTTAAAGGTTCAGCATTACAAAAGAATTAGGTGCATAAGGCATTATGCATCAGCTGTTTTTATGTAACAGCTGATAATAAATTAAGAGATAGTTAATTGTTGTGATGATTTGTTTACTACTTGGAACTAATATTGATTTTAACTGCTTAACCACAACACATCATGTTTCTGTAATATTGTGAGTCGTGTTTTTAGTTGTGCTATAATATTATTAGTTTGCACTGAAGATGGAACAATGTTCAGAAGCTGAATACACTGATATTCACTATGTCTATGGATTGCTGATGGTAATTCAAGTTTAGCGAGAAGACTGTACGCAGAGCGTTTCCCTAACAGAAATCAACCGGGTCACAAAGTGTTTATTGCAGTCCACAATCGTCTTAGGGAGAGCGGAAGTGTTCAAAAGTGCTCGGATATAGTAGGCCGGCCAGGAACTGTTCGGTCACTTGCTTATGAACAAGCTGTCTTGAACCAGGTAGGAGATAATCCATCAACAAGTACAAGGGCTATAGCACATGACATGGATGCTAGCAAGAGTACTGTGTGGAGAACACTGCATGAACAATTATTATATCCCTTTAAATGCCAAAAAGTGCAGGAACTACATCCTGGAGATTATGCACAAAGGTTAGATTTCTCTCGTTGGGTGTTGAACAAACAAGTGAATACCCAAACTTCTTAAAGAATGTCCTTTTCACTGACTAAACGACTTTTTCCCGTGAGGGAGTATTTAATGTAAAAAATAATCATGTATGGGCCCAAGAAAACCCGAATGCAACAATTCAACACCATCATCAAAGAAGGTTTTCAGTGAACGTGTGGGCTGGTATATTAAATGACAGTTTAATTGGACCCTATGTTTTGCCGAATAAGTTAAATGGACGGGCATACTTGATTTTTCTCCAAGATGTTCTGCCTGAGCTTCTCGAAAATGTTACTTTCAATGTTAGGCAACAAATATGGTTCCAACCCGCTTTACAAATGCAGTCCGACAGCACCTTAACGCAGTGTATGAAAATCAATGGATCGGACGCGGTGGTCCTGTCCCTTGGCCCCCAAGATCCCCGGATCTCACACCGATGGATTTTTCTGTTTGGAGACACATAAAACAATTGGTGTATTCCACTCCTGTTCCAGACGCCATCGATTTGGTTACTCGCATTGTTGAAGCTGCTGCAGCAATTCAGGAGCAAAATCATTTTGAACATATCCGGCGGTCAGCTTTACAGCGATTTACACTGTGCAATCAGCAGAGAGGAAGCCACATTGAACATTTGCTTTGAAATCATAATTAGGTTTTCTTACTTGTTGTTTCTTTAATGTCACTTGTGTTTTACAGTTCAGGTAATATTATTTGTTGCTTGTTGTGACATGAATTCTTCATCATTATTGAAAAATACATTGCAATTATGAATAAAACACAAACGTTTACTTGGGAAATCTTACTTATTTCTGTTACTACTTATCTTAGATCAATAAACCAGGTACCAAAATGCTTGTATTAAAAGGGGCTATTTTTTATGTATCTTGCTTTTTTTGTAACATCACTCGTTTTAAAGTTATTAGGATTTGAACATTTTAAATGACAGCCATTTTGTTTCTGTAAATGATATTATTTTGAAACTTTTATCTAAGATGCACACTAATAAGGTCATTAAATTTAAAAAGTTTCAACTTGATATCTCAAACTATTTTTAAGATAGAAATTTTTTTCTAAAAACACATACAGACAGATAGACAGAAAACTAAGCAAGATAGGACTATACATTATATGGTGAAAATTGTTTGTTTTTACCTATAGTATAACCTCGTGAAGTTTTGGTGAATACTTACGGGACACCCTGTATATTAATTTCATATACCTTATAGCTTTGAAATATGTTAAGTGTTACACATTAAAAAAATCTATATTACAGTCATGGGTTAGATAAAGGTCACTTGTACAAAACAGTTTAACCAGTGATTAAGCTAGAAAACGACATGAATGTCCTTAACGAAATCTTAGTTAACGAACGTTTCAATTAGTGATTATTTTTGTGGGAAAACGGTCAAATATTAAACTAATTGTTAAAATATGAACGAATAGTATATTTACGCAACATTAGACAAAAGTTGTGCAAACTGGCCCTGAGAAAGATAATGTCTAACATACCGATGTATTGCATGTTAGGTAAATATCCTATTAAGCTATTCCAATAATTGTTCCAGCGAGTTGGGATAGCTTCGCCCAAAGCCTGAGAAAGATTAACTATCACTTATTACAAAGAATGTAGATTTTCCCTCAAGTAATTATTTATGTAACTATAATAATATGTTAATAAACGTTAGTAAGGACTTAATATCTAAAAGTAGGTCAGTATTTCTTCGTTTCTTTTAAGAGTTGAGATAACTTACCCCATAGCATGCGTTAAAGGTCAGTGATTAACGATCACTTAATACATATATTTCGTTCCTTAAAGTTTATATTTCGCTCTCAAGTAATCCTATACTTAATTAATAAACTTCAGCAATGACTTAATGTTAAAATTAGGTAAATATTTCTTCGTAGACTTTAAGAAACAAAGTACAGTATTAGTAGAGGTGATTTAAAAATATTAACGGAAACGTCTGGAATATATATACTTGGTCCTTGATAATATATATATTATCTAGGATACTAGTTCACGTAGCTTTGACCCGGTATGTTTGCCCCGGTGTTAGATAGCTCTTGAGTAGAATTAGGGGCCTATACAAAAGATGTGAATATATTACTTTTTACAATTGAGATATGGAGTTATTGTTGTTGTTTTTTTACTTCATGATGAACTAGATCGTCATTAAATAGTATATACTGGAGTTTTTTTTTATTAGATAATATATATTTAACCCTAGACAGTCTCCTCTTTCAAAATTTTCTTTCGTCTTTTTCATATCATAAATAAAAAATATAGGCTAAGTTTTCGTTTGTTCAAAAAACTTGAATCTCCGAAAGTTCTTCACTGATTGCTTTAAAATTTTGATACAACGTCGCATTTGAATACGCGCATATTTTATATATTTAAAAAAGAAAAACAGGGGCATCTATTGAACGTAAAAGCAACACAAGCTATACTAAACGTGCTTATGCCGTACAGCGTGCTAATTGACAGCTGCTGTTACTTAGCATTAGTTGGAATTGAGCTGTCTCGTTTACCATAGCATCCATTTTGTGATTATAGTTTTTTTTTTTTTTAGTGCAATTTCAGTGGATTTAAGATGTGTCAGTTGATTTTTATTTGAATTAAAATTATATCGTGAAATTAACCTCTTCGACGTTATTTGTTCGAGTTAATTCAAATATTTTTTTATTTATAGAATTGGAATTGAACTGCATCACTTGATCTGCGTTTGAATTAAAATATTTCGTTAGTATTTTTATTTTTTTATTATTATTATCTTTTTATTGGTTTTTAGTTCATTTTTTTTCATTTTTAATGTTTTGCAATTGTATAAGTTTTTATTATAACTTTTGTTTCTTCTTTTTGAGTGCAATCAATCACCTTTAGTTCATCAAAATAATGCCTCGCAGAAGATCTAACTTAGGTCGTCGTACTCACGGAGCGGAAGCAATTGAGAAATGTCAACGGCGTTACACATGCCACTTTCCGCAGTGCATGTAAAGCTCTGAATTATTGGAGAACGACCGTCACTGGGATATATGGATTAATGACGATTGCAATACGTCACATCCAAATTAAATTCGTGCATTGTTTTCAATCATAGTCTGCTGTCCTTCATCTCCAATAAAGTTATGGGAGAAATATAAATCGCACATGGATGAAGATATTTTCTGTCGTATACGCGAGGAAAATTCAAATATAAACATGAATTTCATAGCAGAAATCTACAATGAAGCGTTGATAATAATTGAAGTATTGTGTTTAGAAATAGCAAACGAAGTTTAAAATCAATTGAGAATGCCATTGCCGAATCGATCACCTGCTGCTTCGTTCGATGTAGAATTGAGTAACAAAATCACATTACAGGTGATCTTTTGTCGTATGTACAATACAATATTCCTAAGCTAACGCTTGAGCAAAAAGGCAATTACGATCAAATAATGGAAAATATCAATAAATTCTCACATGGACAATTATATGCTGCGTGTTTTAGAGTCGGTAAACCAGACAATATCTATATCTGCATAGACAATGTAAAAACAAAACAGATATTGCATATCCACAAGCATTGTGAAATTAAACATATTAGAGACGTGTCCATTATCTTTTCTTTCTTTTCAATTTAACCGGATTGAGCCACAGCAACGCGTCGGGTAGGTACAGCTCAGCTAGTAATGAATATATTTCCTTTTGAGAGTCAGTGTGAAAAGGTTTTTAAATAGTTTTGGTAAATCTCAATCAGGACAAAATTAAAAAATTAGCTGGATCTACGCCATAACAAAATAATTTTAATAAGTTCCCACCGTAGTAATGTTTCTGGAACAGAATTCCATAAAATATATGCATTTCAATCCAAGTTTAACATAAACACAGGTTCTGTCATTATTACTTGAGTTCCAATATGTAAGCTTACCTTCTGCATCTACTAGTCTTACAATCCGGTCCCAGTCGAAGCTTCTTTATTAGCAATAGATCGAAGTTTTTGTCTCTAAAGGTATCACAGGAGAAGGTCGAGGGTCCTATAATGTGGTGGACGTTTATCTACGGAGGACTGTCAACATTCTCTCCCCCTCCTTCCCAGTAGAACGACAATGGAGATTTGTATTATACAAAGGAGTCCTACATGCGCTCTTCGTCTCGCTTCTATGGTTGCTGCGAGAGACAGATAATTCACCAAAAAGAAAAGGTACTGTCTTTTCGGTCGTCCTAACTTAAGAGGGTCTACCAGTTCTCGACCTCCATCCTTTGAGTTTGTTTATCTAGCAAGTCACGGATTCGGTTTAGAGCAGCTCTCACAGCTCACTGTGTGCTCTGAGGAACATCTTGGTAGCCTCCAGAATGTCCTCTTCCAATCTCTGATGGACAAGCTTGATATTTGACGCAATATTCACTAGTAGCTAAACGTGTTGGAGCACAATATTATCAGGGCTCCTCTTTCCATGTATTTTCCTGAGAATACCGGGTATATTTCGTCCTCTAAACATTCGAATTTGTCCATAATGTAGTTATCGATGGTTGTGCTCTGCTCCTCCGGGAATTTTAACCCGGGATAGTTCTTGGGTTAAAGGTCATTTAAATGGAGATAAGAGCTTTCCTGTACTATATTTCAGGTTGTGCATTGCGCAGATGCAACGGGCTTACTAGTCTGTATTTTCTTCTTTATTTGAGTCGGTCTTTTCCTCTGTATTTGGGAAAGAGGTATTGAAGATTCAGTTGCCTTTTGCCTAACTTCTTTGGAGGCAAGAACTTCATTGGTGGCTGTTGAGGCAGCTGCTTTGAACCTTCCTTGTGACCTTCTTAGGATTTCTTAGGATCCCATTCAAGGCCTTGTTCAGTAAGCTTGGTCTTGAGGGGCCTCTTCCGTTCTGCCGAGGTTTTCTTCTTTTTATTTTGGTCCACATTGAGTGTGAACTTTAGTTAGCGTCCACCAGCTTGATTGTCAACCCAGCAGTGTTTGGATTACTTAGAGGAAGATTGACTTCCAAGTCTGAGTTGGATTATTCCCTAAAACTCTTGGCTAAATCTGTGTAGATACTTTCAGAGATAGGAACCTGCACTGCAGCTGATTCCTGTCTATCCGAAAAAGACGCAGATAGAACCTTGTTCGTGTCGTAGACAGTGGAGGCTTGCTCTGAGGCCGCTCAATGTCTAGAGTTTTTGGTGGCTGAGCTTCCAGCTGGTGACTGGTTCCCTCCCGTTGTATTTTTGTTGATTTTGAGAATTCCATACAATTTCCAAGAGTTGTAACGTCATACAAACTTAAATATCAATCTGCACCTCACTTATCGATAATTCTACTTGCCGTTCCAAAACTCGTTTCGGGGCCGTGCAAGCCAGTGCTGAAACCTGGTGGGGAATATTCAAATTCAACATCGTATGATAATCAAACTCGTTCTCTTACCAGTTAAGCAGGCTAAAAGTCAGCAGTACCAAGGTCACGTTGTTACACATAAGTTTCATCATGTAGTCTCAAAGTAAAAAGAAAAATATGTTTTCGTCAAAGCAGAATCGTCAGTGTTTCTTTTCTAAATTATAATTGTCACCTTCAAATAACATCAGTTCTAGTGAGTTTTCTTTTTTTACATAAATTACATAGTGCAACATTCGTCAGCCACATGCTTCATTTTTCAACGATTTTCAGCATTTTTCAACAAGTTCCAGGTATTCTATTTTAGATTTGACCATATTATAAGACTGTTAATATTTTGATTTTTGATTACTGATATATGTGTTTCGTACAAAAATAATTTAACTAGGATTATTTTCCTTTTGATTGTTCAGGGATTTTTATTGAAAGTTAATGTCTTGTAAAAAATAGAATAACCTTCTTTCATTTAAAAGACAATTTGTAAAATCTAACCGTAAACTTAAATAGTCAAAGTATTAAGTATTAAATAGTATCAAAGTATTAAGTAGACAAATATTTTTTTCTTAACTAGAATCTTTGCTTTTAAAAATTTTCTAACTGTTGTTACAATTCTTTATCTCAAACAAAGATCGAGATATATATATATAACTCTTTATTAATATCAAAGAAAAACTTATTTATAATCTTTTCTGGATTTTTGTAATTCTGATAATTTTCTTTTCATTTTTAATTAAACTTAAAGAAACATTTTTCATTACAAAGACTTGTGGAATAACCTGTATGAGTTTGTATAAATCTCTATTCGACTTGCCTTTTTTGCTTAGCAAAAAGCTGGTCGGAGATTGTCCGAGATTGTTGGAGATCGTTTTCGAGATTGCTCTAAGTTCGCAATTCCAGACAAGTTTAAAAACTTAGTTTCAACTTTCACTAAGTGCACCACATCATCTGCACATGTACGAAATAAGGAAATATAAAACTTTAAAAGAAATAATAAAAAAAATAATAACAGTTATTCAAAAAGAAAAAGGAACTTGAATTGTGAATTTATTCTTTAATGAAAAATAATTTTTTTTGGAACAGAACTCTGTACGATAATGTGTCTTTTTTTTATATGTAAAATAATGTGTACTAATTTATAATCAATCAAAATGTGTACTAATTTATAATCAATCAAAATATGGGTGGTGCTGCATGAAAAATCTTTCGGCTTTAACTACCCCAAAGGGGTTATTTTTCAAAATTTTAAAAAATAAGATAAAATAATAAAAACATATTATTGACGTCAATAAAAAAAAATTAATTTTCTCTCTCTCTATATATATATTAGTTGGCCAACTTAGAATGTAAGAAATTTAATAAACAAAATTATGATAATTTATAAGTAATTTAATCACGAAAACTTGTTAGAATTAATATACCTTTTGAACTTAAATTTAATTTTGATGATAGAATCTTTTTTTACTCTTAAATTTTTTTAATCTATAACAGTTTGTATAAAAAGGGGGGATAAATTTTAAAAGTTAATTGTAAATTTTTTTTATTATTAAGGGCATGTAATCTTTTTTTAATTATTCAACTTGTAAACTTATTAACGCCAATATACAATTTTGACCTTTTTTTATTATATATATATATATATATATATATATATATATATTCAAAACTCAAACTTCTTATATAAATTTCTCTTTTGTAAAACCTAAAACCTTTGTAATTTTCTTTTCTTTGGAAAAACTATGAAATGTTTATCATAAGAAAATATTTGTAAATGGTCAAATTTAATTGAGCAGAATGTAAGCTAAATAAATTTTAGCACTTGTTAATCAAATTTGTTTTCTTTTTTTTTAAACATGATTACCAGTAGGTTCCACATTTTTTAATTTTCAGTCGCCTGGTAACAGAGTAATGTAGATGGTAAAGAGTAGTCCACCGCCATGTCCTGCTTATAACGGTAAGGTAAAAATTTCACTCCGAGGTATCTCAGGTAGCTTATATCCCGGCACCTTATATCTCAGGTTAAGTGCACCTTAATCCCGGCACCATTCATTCTCTCAACACAGGTGTTCAATTCACCTTATAATAAGGGATTTTATTTCAAGGTTTACTTTCTTAGATCCATTTGATTTGGCCTAGCTAATCTACCTAGCGTGGTGTCTTGGGTACAAAAATCTCCCATGCACCTGAGATCAATGGATTGAGTGTGGCATCTTATGTGACGCACACTTGCTCGACCTTTCGATACCATATAGCGCCTAAGTACCAAACGTATTGGTGGCCATCTTTCAAAAATATCGGTTCATTGTAGAAACAAAAATCTGCCAAAGAGCTGTTGTAGATAATATATTTTCTCAAAATCAAAATGGTGAAATAAATTTCGACTTTATTGAAATATATAAATATGTTTAAAATAATTTACAAAATCTAAGACATCCTTCATGGCTGATTTTTACTTTGTTTTTACTTATAATTACCAAACTGTAAATGGGTATGTAATAAAGTTTGTGTAATGTTTATGCATCGTTCATTTCTTTTTCTCATGTCTACTCGTTTAGACATGTTTGAGGAAGAAATGATGATATTATTTTTCTTAGTAATTGTTCTTATAGATAAGTATGTGAGAGAAACTTAATGTACTATTGCTGCACACTTTATTATTGTTGTATGGTAGTTTTGACATTGAATTACTATATAAACATGCTTATCATAATGAACGTTTGTAACACTTGATACTGGAAATGATAAGCAAAATGTGTTTAATGTTTTTTAATAAGGATCAACTTTGATATTATAATTATTTTATTAAAGGTTGTAGAATACCAATGTTTAGTAGTCCAAAATTGGAGTCCAGGGATCAACGCTAAGACTGGCTTTAATTTAACGATTTATAGCGCTCCTGGTACAGCCATAAACTATTGTCTTAACATCCTTCCACTCAATCTGTTTAGTGGTAAGGAAAAGTGCATGTCTTCCACAATGTGAAGGACTATGGAAGTATACAGGATCGTCTGGGACACTCCAGAGTAATATTTAAGGTCACAAGAGATTGCACGCTGGAAGTGATCTGTGACCGTATGAAGGTTGTAATACTGCTCAAAACTATTTACCTGACCGCATGAATAGTGTTGCATTCTTTTACAAACTTTATTGGTTCACAAATGATTCTAAAAGCATAGTTGAACAATGGCTGGAATACAAAATAAGGCACATCTTAGCAAGAATATGTCCTACAGATAAGATATATGTACCTATACAAAGAGTCAGACGACTTTGTAAGCGTAGATCCTAATGAATTAAGTTGAACTAGGGTTGTTTCAGAATTACAAACCGACTGGGGGGGAGAGGCGCAACAATGTTATGTTTTGCTGAGATGCTGGGACTAACGGGAATGAATGTACTTGGTCATAGGACCTAATCCGTCCTGTGCCATATCCAAGGGGCTGGTTATGTAAATCATCAGCACTTGTGAAAAGTGAAGTAGTATCTCATGTCTAAACAACTTTATCTTCGTGTCTCCTTTAAGGATATTGCATGTGACCTTCTCTCATTAAGAAGGGGCAAAATTAGGAAGATGTTAGGATTTGTTATACATCACTGCCACCTGATTAAAAATATGTACAAGATGGATATATTCACTGGGAAATCTCTGTGCAGGAAATGTAACCTGCAATATGTAATTACAGAGCACCTGAACGAGAAAGGATAGATCTTTGGATCTCTGACAAAGGGTCAGACATCCCTCAAGACGACTTTGTTAAGAAAAATATGAACTTCATGGAGCTTACAAATCGCTCAGTGGAATGATGTCCAGGGACATCAAAATATATATTTTCATTTGGGAAAACAATAAACCCAACGTTTATCCGTTTTCGTTTTGGGATGGTTTGTAAACGGGATAGACCTCCAATTAAGAAGAAGAAGAAGAAGAAGAAGTTAGTTACATTTTAGAAGGCATTTATTTAGAGATTTTGGGAATAACGCATTGTGTTTTTACACCTTGTTTCACCTGACGGGTAGATTATATCCCTTGGGCTTAAACAAAGCTTACTGTAACGCAAATTTAAACCTGTCACTTTTTGTAACGTTTTTTAAAGATACTTGTTCATTTATTTTTACGAAATTATTTCATTATTTGAAAAAGTCTTATATACCGAGTTTTATAGAAGTTTAAAGAAGGCTTAATATTACAAAACTGAGTGTGACTTTACCTTTAAATATCAAAGAAGGTCAAATAATCCATTTAATGTTATAACAATGTTCTTAAGAATATCTAATTGTTTACACTGATGCTAAATTATTGAATGAAATATTTAATGGTTTTAATAATGTTTTACATCGTTACATACAACTTTAACTGTTACGTTAAAATTCAGACCCAGACTGTTTAAAGTAACAACCTGAAATTTAAAATTCGGGGACCGAATATGTTCTAATAAATACAACAAGAAGATAATATGAATGTGAAAAATTATTATTTCATCACATAAGTTAATTGTCTGAGTGTTCAGTTTGAGCATTCTACATAATTAAAAGAAAACTATAGATTTTAATTTAAATATATTATAATTAATACATTTTCATAACAAACAATGTCTAATGCCAATTTTGTTTAAGTATGTCACTAACACTCTGAGTTTAGTGCAGTTCTGAAAGTCAAACGCAATGAAAAAAATTATAGTTTGTTTTCCCTAGTTTTCAAAAGCGATTATGAAACTTTGGTTGTTCATATTTAGTCGTGTTTCGTCGTTTTTCTCGTAATATTTTACATGAAAATTATCCATCACTTGACCATCTTCTAATTTATAAATTATTTTTCGGAAAAATGATTTTCAATAGGTCTGTGTAATTTGTTCTTCAAACCAAACACTAGACTATATGTTCTAGAGAAAACAATAGCTCATTATTATTATTAGTTGGGTAAACTATTATCTGACCCAACTGCTGTCTGGACACGGTTACTTCCGTTCCTACCTGTTCAAACTAGGAAAAGTAGAAAGCCCTGTGTCTCGCTTGCGGACAAGCCGTAGACATTGCAGAACACACATTGCTCATATGCAGCCTTTAGAACCTACAAAGAGGAATAGTGAGAGAAAAGATCGGAGAATTCACTCCCGAAAACACGGTAGAGCTTATGCTGAAGAAGGAAGAGAACTGGGACGCCGAATATAAGTACGTGGAAATGATTTTACGGACGAAGAAACAGGACGGTTAGGTCGACGATCAAACCACGTGGAGCAACAGGAGCATTAGCAGAACAGAACAAACGCCAATCTGGCGAAGAACAGCCATCTTGAGTAATGCTAACGCGGGTCCAGGATGGAAATCTCAACGAGGTTCAGATAAAAGAGGAAGGGTTTTAGTGGGTCGTACAGATGAGATACAGCCCCACACACCGGTCGGTCTCGCTGGGCCACTAATGGTGCGGATGCGCATTTCCCCCCTCTTCGGAAAATATTATTATTATTTGTAAGAATTGCGCTGTAATTGTTTTTCAGTAAAACTTATGTAACCAGATTTTACTATCATTTTCACTTTTTAAATCTAATATTTGAATTAATTCCTCAAATGACAAATATTTAGAAAACATATTCTAAATTAACAAACTGTAAGTGAGAAAGACAAAATATATTCCTTATTATATTTTTAAGAAATATTTGTTATTGGTATTTCATTTTTTTTAAATCATAATTGAAAAAAAAAATTAATGAACTGCACTTCTCGAGCATCGAAAGAAAATAAAACTATACAAATATACAACTTCGTAAAAACTTTTTCTTCAAGTTGTAAATGTGCTTCTTAGATTTCTTTTATTATTAATAGCTTATTAGAGCGTCGTGACTTAACTAAAGCTTTATCACTCTCAAAAACAGTAATTTCCTATGATCGTATTTACCGGAACTTTTGGAGTAAATTAGTTTACAACTTAGAAAAATATTTTCGTTAGTTATCACTTGGCGCAATCGATATAGAGCGATTTTTTAAACTCCGAACTAGGAGTTATGTTACGGTCAAAAGAAAAAAAATAGGATAAAATCGGAATAAAAGAAAGAGAAACTTTTCCTTAGCTATAGAAGGGTCGATTTATTATTATTTTTTAATTATTAATGTGACAATTTGCCCCATAAATGAGTTTTCTCAAAGTTGTGACCTATCTAAATCGCTTTCTCTTACCTGAAAACAGTAAATTTACTCCATTTCAATAATATTCTAAAACCAGTTTTCAAAATAACATTTACAGACATACAATATTTTCTGGTCTTAAGCTATAGATTTATTCAAATATTTGTGTGTGTGTGTGTGTGTGTGTGTGTGTGTGTGTGTATATATATATATATATATATATATATATATAACATTATAATAGACGTTTCGCGAATATCTATCAGCCCTCATTATCAAGTGATAAACCTAGAATATTCAAGGGCTAACATAGCCTAGGAACATATCACCGTATTAGTAACCTAAGAAAGAAACCCTTAGGAGGAATCAAGGAAATGAATTAAACTTTCTTGTATGTAGTTTTGTTAACTTGTGGTTTTCCTATTTACGTTTATTTTGTCTTTTTAGCCTAGCTTCACTCCTCCTTCCCTTTCGTAGGTTTCTACATTTCGTATATTCTAAGTTTGTCACTTGATAATAAGAGTTGATCCATAGTCTCGAAATGTCGTGTATTGATTTTACGTACACAAAGGACGACAAATGTCCGAATACACGTTATGAATTATCTTATTAGTACATTATATTTTTTATCTTTGTGAAAAAAAATTGTAACATTTTTAGGTGTGAAAAAAAGAAGATATGGAATGATATTTTTAAAAGAAAATTTTTGAAACAGTTATATCCAAATTTGTGGAGTTACGAATTTAGTTTTTTTTATTTTATTTGAAAATAAATTAAAATGCATTTATCTAGAAAAGTAAAGTAATAAAGAAAGTCAAGAATTAAAATTTGTAAATCTCATCGAAATCTACAAATAAATTTTAAAATATTAATGTAACATCAGATATTTCTAGTTGAAACTCCATATCCAAGGATTAAATCAAGCAATAAAGCTAAAGTTTCAAAACAAATAAATGTTTAGTGTTCTTTCCAAGCATAATAAGTCGTACATCTGTTTGAAATCTATAACTATTTTGTATTCTTCTATTGTACTATTTCGAGTTTTAAGCCAAAAATTATCTTTTTTTTAACAATGGGTTTTAAAAAAAGTTAAGAATAAAATTTGAAGGCACTTTTACCTTCTTATATATATTTATTTGAATTTATTATTTTGTTTGTTTGCCTTTTTTTTCTTTTTTTTTTTTTTTTTATTCGGAAATCCGTTTTTTGTGATTTTTAACGGAAAAAAAGGAAAAATCCCACCTCACGTCAACACACCACTTATTTTCAAGTGTAGCCCAGTCATTTACAAAAATCGTTAAATAAAGCATGGGTTTATTATTAATTACCCTTACTAACCCTAGGCTACAACATAATTGACCCTAATCCAAGGTTGTAACTGTTTAGCCGCCACACTAAAAGAGAAACTAAAATAAAAACACCTTCTACAAACATCGTTCAGCTTAATTCGAAAGAACTTTATTTCTAAATTTCAAGACGTGTTTGCCGTAACTGCGTAACAAACATAGAGAAGAAATATGTCTCGCTTACTCGGTCTAATATATTTATTATAGTATAGTTTTACAGAATATACTAAGCGAGAGAGGATTAAGTATAGACAAAAATACTATGGCAATTATATGAAAGGAAAGGCGATACGGTCCATTATTAAAATGTTAATTTACTCATGTAATTTAATTTCAAGAATATATTTTCTTATGTGTGATACAGTTGAAACTAAACCAAAGCCAAGCTTTGAAACTGACGTTTAAAAAATAGACCATGAGTTTATTTGTAAGCTTCTGACACAATTTTGTTCAGTTTTAAGCAATAACTATTCTTCCATAAAGGAAGTGTAGATCACACTACCCTTTATAAAAATAAACTAATTATTTCTACTAATGGAAAGAAACATTAAATTGAAAAGTAATTATTATTATTATATCTTGTAAATATTTTGTAATATCACGATTTTTCCTGATATTTGACATCAAACTTTTTGAATCAACACCATTTTGAAATAGTTAAATGGAAAATTATCGGTTTTTATGGTGTTATATAAACTAATACTATAAAATATTCTGCGAAATTTTTGTATCGATATTTAAATTCGTTCTGAACTTAGAGTTATATCTTATTTAAACAAAAAGACAAACAGCTGACCAATAACGAAACATTTTTAGACACATCTTTATACAAATTTTTGTCTAAATTTCGATGTCCAGAATCATTTCCCAAAATTTGACAAACAAATCGCTAAACCCCTTACATTAGGCCTATATATATATTTTTTTTTAACGAATGTTAGTTTAGAAGAACTGAAGCCAAACAGATCAACGTACATATCTGATGGGCCTTTTGTTCTATGAAGTGTTTTGTTATACATTTCAACTTTATATGTTTAAATGGAGTTAGTAAACTGTTAGTGAAGGTTTAATTAATATCAACATGGCCGCCATGATTGTGTGGTTTACCTCAACCTCAGAGTTAGGATTTACTTAAACTTGATGACTTTATAAAATACTCACTCCAACTTGCAAAACCTTATTGACTAAGTACTCACAAATTGATCACAGAAATCTAACAATCTAAGAAAAATTTGACTATAGACTCATAAGAAGAACAATACAACGGAACTTACATTACATTTTTCTTGTTAAACTAAGGTAAACATTATAATATATTATATATTATTATAGGTTGTTATATTTTCGGTGAATATTTTGCTGAATATTGAATAGCCTATTAACTCACAAATTAAAAGTTTTAATGTTGTTCAAATAAATAGGGTGAGTAGACACAATAGTGTTAACATATGATACATATTATGAATAAAATAAAAATCAGAAGAAAGGAAGTTATACTCACTTACCAAGAAGTTATTTGTTTATCTTTTATCAATAACTCTGTTATTTTGGTCTACAATAAACATAAATATATACTCGTTTTCTAATCCAGAAATTTCCAAACATAAAAAAAAAGCTGTTTTATTGTTGCTAAAAAGGAGATATCCATAGTCTTAGTATTTGGTATACCGGTAAAAGGGTACTTACACAATTGTAAACAAAATTTCGATTCAGTATCTTATCTATTTTCGAAATTATAAATATATTTAGAAAAAACACAAAAATACCAACAGATTGGTATTTAATTGGTAGTTTTACTGGAACTTTTTCATTTTGATACTCCGAAATGTTTAATGTTCATAATAAATATAATGATATAGTGGAGGCCCGTTAATCCGTAAAATCTAAAAATCTCAAACTACTCTCCCGGTCTTGTCTTACAAATCTAATAAAACTTTTAAAATCATAAAACAGATACCTAAAGGTAAAAATTAAACCCTCTAACACTTTGAGCTCTATATTTTAAAGGTGAGTTTTCACAAATCGAATGGTACAACTTTTGAATGTGCGTACACGTTTATAGCGCTGTGACCAGAAGAGTGACAGAGACGCAACTAAATCCTCTCTCTCGCTTTTGTGATTCATTATACACGTGCGACTAAGAAATTTTTGAGTAATTAAAATAATTATATATTTGCCTTTTTTGGTTTAATATTTCGTATTAATTGAACCTAGGTAATCGGTCAGGATATTTTTGAACCGAATTAGCACCGTAAGTACCGTTTAGTGTATACGATCAAACCGAAAAGATGGGGGACACAACAAGACCACTTGGGAGACTCCCTACCGAATTTGGAGAAAATCTAAAAAACAGGTGCTAAGAAATCGCCTGGACTGCATAGCAATAAAAACAAATCCGTCCTTACGCCGTCCTCCATCCGAGCGACTTGTCAGCCTCTGTTTATCAGAATTTCACACAAACAGACTCTCAAGAGGGTCTAGTTGTGCCCTCTATCTATTCAGTTTGATTGGATACACAAAACGGTACTAATTCGGTTCAAAATTACTAATTCAGTTTATTAAAAATTCGTAGAAGTACGATTATTTACATGTCATAATATATAATTATTAGTTATTACTAATTAGTCATTTTATTTTATTAATATTATTAATAATTAATAACTGATTTATTTAATATTACTTTACATTATTTAATATTATTAATAATTTCTAAAATTAATGTTGTAAGTTACCATTATGAAGAAAAAGGAAAAATGAAATTGTAATATAAAAAATATATCTTGTCTTCAAAAATAACCGATTGTTTTTAATTTAAAGGGTTTTTATTACTAAAGACATTTAATATTAATTATCTACTTTTTCTACTTCATTGATCATTACAAGTGAATATGGATTAGTACAGCAATTGCATTGCACTCTCTACTGGCTATTGTGTTAATCCGCTCTTTCTGCATCCACAAGCAGACCCTGATTTACAGGTACAACAAAGTATAAATGGACAGGTTTCATCTGAGCTGTGGAATTTTGTGTGCTCAGTGGGTCTAGGCGTGGTCTAAGCAGCAGTGAGGTGGTGGGGGAAGCGGTCGCCTCAGTCCGTGTTGGGTGTTGGTACTATCAACGATGTCTGCAAGACCGCTGGATCGTGGACAGTAGTCGTCGCCGACTGTTTCCCCTACAATGCCTCTGTCCCCACGCGGCCTCGAACTACAAACTTGTACCTCCCTTCCACGCGCAGCTCACAGCTCAGATGAAACCTGACCATTAATATCTTCAGCAAAAGCTCGAAAGGAGCTGATGTCTGATTCATAAATGTTGGTATCATAACACCTGAATTATTTTTCAACCCCAATTTTCTGGTAAAATGTCTTGGGCTGTCTACATTTGCATTTGAAAATAAACTCGCTTTAGAAGCTGTAACCGCTGTAGAAGCTAATGATAATATTTGGATACTGCTATTTTATGCGGTAGCTTTTAAAAAACGAATTTTATCGAAACTCATTCAAATTATTTAGACTCTTTGGTGCTGAATACAAAGTGAGAATACATTTATCTCCAGCTTCAAATATTTTTGCTTCATCTTGATTTGGTATTTTAAATTCGCTCGCAGCGTCTTGCAGGTCTTTACGTACTTTGAAATTTTTAGCAAATGTGACCTTACCTTTTCTTTAAAAAAATCAGAAGCTCTGTCACAACCAGTGAAAGCGTGTAAAGACAAAATATTTTCTTTGCAAATTGGTAAAGTTTTAGTCGAGCTTTGCTATTTAAAAATGTCTGGGCTCTTTATCCACAAGTTTGCTTTAATTTTTTAGTTGTTTATAGTTAATGTTGTTAATAGAACCAGAACGTCGATATCCTCCGAAACTACGACAACTTTGTGACTATTGGTCAATTGTAAATCTATAGCAGTTTGAACTAGTAATCTGTCAGCAACGTCTTCTGCCTGACAACACGATATACAATGATTTGAATTTTTTTCAGCATATCATTGCATTAAGTTGCTGTTTCCAAGAAATATTTCTTGTCAAATTTTTAAAGACGTATCTTCGTTAAATATAATGTAAGTCGATTTTGTTCTGCTGATATTATACTATTTTGTTAATAGCCATCAAACACCACATATACTTTATTGCCATAATTATTTTTTAAATATCTTACGTAATGTTTACTTATTCCTGAGACCTTCTCTTCCAATTGCAACTTATAACGATGTAACATGCCCCTCCATCAATTGCATAACTTTTATTTTGTGTATCATTCAGATTTATGTTTACCTCAGAAAATAAGTAATAGAATGTTGGTTTTGATGTTTTTCGTATATTTTCATTTTCGAATACAGAAAGAAGTGCTAACTAAAAAGTTGTACAATTTTTCAATTCATTATCAGTAATGTAGCAGTAATTGATCAACACGTATAATTTTATCATGTTCTTTAATTTTGCTAATTGATCCTAACAGATAAACAAGTTTAACTTTTCTTCATAGTGTTTAAAATTTACTCTGTGTATTTTTTTTTTAAGTTCTATGCCTACTTCGAATGCATTGTGACAATTCACATTTTCACCACCAGGTTTACCGTAAAATAATTTTTTTAATTTTTTGTAATACATAATAAACTTCAATAACTTTCAATAATAACTTTCAATTGTAAAAAAAATAATAATAAGAGCTCAAAATTTCTTAGGGTTTAATTTATAATGTTGACTATAAGAAAAAAATTATCGGTGTTTTCGAGTAAATTCATTGACCGATAGAGCAGTCTAAGGTATAACCCTTAGGTCACTCCACTAATATCCCTATATAATATCAATAATAAGCTTAAACACTATTTACTAAAATTGAATATACTCCATAAAGATATAAATGACTAAAATAAAATTGAAATTCCGATTACATTTGACAAGCAGACATGTGAATGAAATAACAGTTAGGAATTCAGCAGTGTATTTGATTTTTGATACGATTAAGCTGAGAGGTTATGGGTTAAACTGGCTTCGAGCACAGCAAACATTAGTCTATTGTATTCTAGCTCAGTAGATTAGTCTGTTTACGTGTTTTAGTAGTCCACTCATTATCTCGTCTAATGTACGTCCATCAGGAGTTTGGAAGCCAAAACACTATACCTCTTATGGGAAAGTACTTCACAATAAAAAATTATGTAGCCTACGGTCTCCTCATCCATCACGCACAGTTTACACATAGTTTCGAAGTGCATGTGCACCCTCGGACCACAGTGTCCCGTAATAAGTCCCATGATTTGTCTAAGGTACCTCCCACCCAAGATAGAGATATACTGTCCCTCGAGTTCTACCCATCTGTAAAACCCACCAACTGTTCCTATTGTCGACTCAGGTCCTACGAACTCTGATGCAGAACATCCGATTAGGAAATGTATTTGCCTCTTCGTTCTCCTCATCTTCTTTATGCCCCGGTACTCAATGCAAAGTTACTTGGTTTTCCAAAGACAAACCATTGAGGTTCTCTCGACATTACCAGACCAAACTGGATTTTATGTTTACAATGGATTTTACAGCGGTGTAACATGAAATAATAATGGGGTGGGGAAGCTCAGGTATCCATACTTACTTGTACTTTGCTTCTTATAAATCTACAGTTATATCATCAAGACTTTTTAATTTTGTCTGGAGTCAGATCATGAGTTTAGGAGGGTATTAATCATATGATTTTGAACTAATTACATCGGCATTTTAGCTCTATTGAAATATGCGAAAAAGTATTTATGACAACGGTTTGTAGTCCACAACAAAAAAAGTTCTGAAAAAGGCATATAATCCAGTCAAATTATCCATTGTTAATGCCGAACTTATAAAATTTCCATGAATAAATTAAATAAAAATCTAATATGAGGAATCACTTCGTAATAACATCTAGAAAAGGTGATGAAAATTTAGAGGTTTTTCGCCATTAGAAGAAAAAATTATTACATCTAAACAAAACTCGAAAAATAAGTCGACATTAGAATGTTTATTGTTGTTATCGGCGCTTAATATAGAACAGGTTTCTTTTAATTTGGAAACTTTAAAAAAAAAAAATTAAATTAAAATTTTTTTAAATTACTTAAGGACATGCAGCTGTAAGTTTTAGAAATCTTTATGAATATAAATAAGTTATTAAATAAATAAATGCATTTCATAACTAATTATGTTTGCCCAGTGTTACATGAATTTCAGAAAAGGTAAATGACATATATAACTTCACCAAAAGGTTTGTAATATGTAACAACTGAAGAAGGAAACGTTATCGTGTAGCAAATAAAAAATTGATTCTAAGAAATTGTGTTTTATTTCAGTTAGTGATTGGAATTTTCAAAACTATTGCTCATATCAAGTGAAGAAATTCTAGGAAAGAATCCTAGAACATTTATTAATGTTAAAAGTGCCTTAACAAACACAATTTTTGACAGTTATCAAGAAAGTAATTAAAGTACATATTTGACATTATTCTTATTGCATTAAAACTCGAGTTAGAACCCGAGTTAAAGATATCCCCGAACTCTATACATTTTCCCACACACTGTACATTTGAAGTGGCCCAATACACAGTGAAGTGGCAGTGATACTTAATATAAATTTAATGCTGAGGCGGGTTGATTGGTGAAGGCCACCACTCGCCGAGTCTTTGTCTTGTGAAAATACAGTATAAAGATGATTATACTGTTTCTGTATGCTTTATTTTTAATAATCAAGTTGTGCGTGTTTTTAATTTATGTTTTTCAATTCTTCTAGGAAACAGCTTTCTTGTTTTATCATATATATACAAACGAACACAATATAATTCTGAGCCTACCCTTCAATTTTACAGAATTTTACATTTAGCGAGAGATGGGGCAACGTAAATTCATGAATAAACAAATTGTTTAATAGGAATGCCTTTATACCTTACTAAAATGATCACTTTCATATTGTGGGTAAAATTTCCTAATTATCTAATTTAACATCTCTTAATTACTCCACCCAATTCACTAAATAGCATTAAACGACCTCATCATTATGTTGATCGCTACATTACGTAAGTGTAACCAGAGTTGTGAGATACATGAGATTGGTAAAGTCTGACTGGCAGAGAAATATTTTAATGCTACTACCAGTACTAAAGACATCGACATCGGTTTCATTTTCAAAACAAATACGGCTAATAAAATGATAATAATAAATCGTTATTTTTATTACGATGTACGAGTATTATTATCATTTTATTCTTTTGAATAGTCATTGTTAAATTGTTTGGATCTAAAATCTAAAGGATACATTTCACTTTTTGTGCACGGTGCAGCATCTTCTAAGGTTCTGCTCGACTATTCCTTTCTCAATTCTGTGATCTAAACTGGCTTTAAAAAAACTGCGCTTTTGAATTTATCTGAAAAATAGTCCCAGAAAAATATTGAAATGTATCGGCTGTCCAATAACCCTTTCAAAATGTCAATTGATCTGTTTGATATATGAAGCGTAGTTCCATCACATTTATGTCCACTAATTATTTATGTGAAAATATTGATGATGCAGTTGTAGTATCAAAAGATGCACTATATCGTACTGACATAGTAGCGCTCAGAATGTATAGTAGTAACTGCTCTGCCATCCTCATCTTCAAAACAAAATAATACTGACCCAAAATCTGAAATGTAGTTATTCCACATCAAACCCTTACACGTTTATTCTAAAAAGTTAATTATGCTGACTCCAGTATCATATATTTTTTCACTAAAATACAAAGCTAAAATTAGCTTATATGACTTGAGCATTGATCAGGTTTGAAAAATGTGAGTCTTCATCACGTTTAACAACGTAATGCTCACCAAACGTTCTTCTTGCAACATAGTTACGTCTTCTAACGAACCTGTATTTTATCGGAGTGATAATGTAAATCATGTAAAATATCTTGGTTAAGAGCACGATTTGAAATACGAAGCATTAATCCATACTGGTCCTTTAGTAAAATAAGACATACAACACTTTTAATCTGGGGAGCGGGAAGGGGCAATTTAATCAATTCTTAGGGACATTTTAGTTGCACAGCAAATTTGTCCCTGTTGAGAAGTAAGTGTAATAATTTAATTCAGTATTACCAATTGAAGTTACAAATAATTGTACCTTTCTATATTTTGTTTAAAATTTAGTTTCTACAGCTGTTGCAAAAATTATGTATAAAGAAATTAGTTCATTTCTAAATTATGGTGATAATGAGATTAATTTGAAGTTGATTGGTCTATTGATTTCGAAATTTACACATGACTTTTTTAACAATTAGCTACAAGTTTAAAAGATATTGATGGATTTCAGTTACGCTTTTGTAAAAATTAATTCTTATAAAGATTAAAAACTAAGCTAAAAAATACGATTCTTCGAAAATATTTTAAACCCACATAGAAATAACCCAAAAGTCGTACAAACTTGAATTCTTTTAACACAATAGGTGTCAAATTCTACCTACTGGATAGACAATACTTACTATATTTTACCTATGTATAATGTATATTATTAAAGGTTTTATTTTGATTGTTTCATAACTGTTTATAATCCATTTCTGCCCTTCCCGGTACATAGTTTCCTCTATATATCTCACTACGAATTTAAACAATCTTAATTCGTTTTACTCATAAGATCTACGATATAAATTTAAAAATTGGTGTTCCTGGCCTCACCAAGTCCAGTGCCTTAAGAACTAACACCAACTCGTGTAAATTAGCGACACCCAATGTGAAAATTGTAATGCATTCAAGGCAGACTGTTTGTGATTTGTTTATTTTGAACTCAAAAGTAAATGTGGAGACTTGTGAATTTTAATACGTGTATGATATAAGCTACTGTTGAATGAAAAGTTATAAGCACTACCATAATTCATTAATTACTAATAGTATATAATATTATATCTAAATATTGGTGATTAATTACTAATCATATAATAATAATTAGTAACGAGATTTACAAATAACTTTTCCATTACTAGTAATTTAGTAAATCTCAAAACTCTTTATCCACTACCTATAAACAAACATTATTAAACTATAGTGTTCGTTAACAAACTAATATTAGTCACCGTCGCGCTTGCCATTCTGTACTGTACTGAGATTTGGGACCAGGTCGGAAAAAATATCCCCATTATTATCTGTTACAATCGTCATGAAAAGTAGTCATTCTCGTATACTGTAGGGATTCAGCGAGGATGACTTTAGATGTCTTACACGACAATACTTGGCGCTCTTACTAAACAAGTAGCTCATTTATATTATTAAAATAGTTTTGAAAATTTAGCTTTATTGCTTTAATCTTTGAATATGGAGTTTCAACAAGAAATATCTGCTGTTACATTAAATATAATTAACATGATATCATCATAAAACATCAAATTTGACAAACAGAATCCACTTACACTAATTCCCTAATTTTAGATATTTAACTCATAACTTTATTGAGCTCACAGATAAAGAGTAGGGGTGAGAGCTGAAAACCTTGCGTCATACCACTTCCCATCTTGATTTTTCTTCCCTTTTTTCCAACTTAGGTACTCCGTTATTATTCTCATACAAATTTATTTTACTTCTATATACAAATTATCAGCTCCTGCTTCATTCATGGCCTCCCATAACTAAAGAATCAAGTGCTTTGGTCCACAAAACCAATGTAAACGAGTATATTGTGCTCCAACGATTTAAAACTTATATAATATAAAACAAAATGCTTACATAATTCTAAAATCTAAGACATACAAATACAAATAATATACCAACTTTAGAGACTTACAGCTGTTTTAGAAAATACAAGATGGTTAAGGAGTTATTACGAAACGAAAGACTAATTTCCAAAAAAAGGCTTCAACGATTTTAATAATTTATAACTTTTCTTTCTTAATTCATACTCCAGATTTACACTAACACTGTAGCGTTATGTTGCAATGACAGTAATTACCTCTACAGCCAAGCAATGTTTTCACACACTAATGACTTTAGACAATAGACATGATGTCTGTCTCTTTCTTAATCATACAAGTTGTTCTACAAAAACTCTTTTACTCTCGTTTTATATAAAATACAAAGGATAGTGAAAAAGTATACCTCATAAAATACGTAGTATAGAGAAAAGGTATGTGACGTAAAAAAAACGATGTATCGTTTTTGACAAAAATATTCTATTTGAGGTATACGAAAAGAATATGTCTTTTGTAGTGGTAAAATTCCCAAATCAGTGACCAATTTTAATCAAATTTAGTATGTAGTATTTGGCCATATCTCAAAGTTTTTTATAACTTAAAATATTTAGGGTTTACTGCCTTAAGAACGAAACTTAATATTCGTGTTTTTATCAAACTTTGTTAAAATGCTAATAAGTAAAATCATCTATGAATCTGTTGTCAAAGACCTCATTTCTCAACAAAAAAATTTTAAAATTTTAACAAAATATAGATACTAACGATAAAATATTATTAATAACCAGGACTAATTGGCCAAAATAAGAATAAACCTTGAACGCTATCGTTAAAAACAAATACGATTTACGATTAGAGACAGTTTTAGAAATCAGTGTAGTAGTTGACAAAGTATAACCATATTTTTCTGATGAAATCCAGATTGCCCCACACATTTTACGAATTTCCATCAAATTTTCAGAGACAACATATATATATATATATATATATATATATATATTATTGTTATTATTATTATTGACAAAATTGGTGAAATTTTTGTTCAGTTGGTGCAGTAATTCCTAAGTTGCAACAATTTTTTGCCAGCGATTAAAAGGATATCTATATCCGCCCGAATATTTTTTATATTTTAGCAATAACATTTGACCATTGTAACAAAATAAAAACGTTATTTTAAAATTATTAAAACCTCTCGAGGTTTCGAAGTTATAGATGATTTGAGTTTAAAAGTCGGCGCATTTTAATTTGAGGATCGCGACTGGTACCTGGCGTAAGTTTGAGAATTATTTTTTCAACTCTTGCTGTCATCATCACGGTAACAAAACAGATTACAAAATGGTGCTCATTACAAAACCAACGAGGTTTTAAAATTGAGAAAAAAAATCTTTTAGTCATCATCGCCTTATAAAAAAAATAATAATATAAAGTAAAGGCGCCTCGCCCTTGAATACTCTAATAGGGCCAACGTCGGAAGACAACAAGATTTGGTCAAACGAGATCTGATAGGAAAGATAAAAGAGAGCAATTTAATCCAAGACTGGATTAAGAAATGTGTAAAACCAACGAAATTGCCACGTCTGTAATTATAAATAAGCCCTTGAGGAGTGATCTGCGGATTGAAATCGTTTGTCTTAATATTAATTCACTAAAATGTCCTGCACTTTATCAATCTAGTTACAAAGTGAAATAAAACATCGATCCTTTAATAAGTTATTCTAAATAATACAAATCGTATAGGCCACCCAAGAGGGACCGAAGGTAAATTATGAATATCCACACAAAGCGGAGCTGTTGGCAAAGATTGTTCTATAAATACTGAGAAACGTGGTATTATGGATAATCATTTGCTGTTCGAAATCCATGTTTGTGATTTGTAATTTTCCTCTTTATATCAAACTGAAATATTTCCAAACTGTTACACCAATACATCGGTAAGACAATGAAGTCTACAAAGTGTAAGTTAATGTTAATTATTTGCCTGCAGTTATTTTAATTATATAGTAAGGTCTGAATTTCATAACTTAAGAGTTGCATAAGTGAAATCAAAGAAATTTGAATACTTAAACTTTTCAAATATTTAATTACTGTACTTCAAAAGTTGCTTTAAAAATAATAATAATAAGTTATTAAGATTAACTTTCTATGTAGTAATTAATTATTTTGTCATCCAGCATTTTCTCATGATTAGAAATACTTGTTTTCTTCCAATTGTTGCTAGTATTTTTTCCAATTTTTATTAAGTTCTCTTCCAATTTCAGTTAGATTTTATACTATAAGTTGGATGATTTGCTTCCAATTGCTGGTAAGGTTTCTCCAAATTGCTAGTAAATTTTCTTCCAATTGGAGGTCCGTTACTTTTAATTACTGCTACGTTTCCTTACTAATACTCGTAGATTTTCTTCCAATTTTAAGTAAATTTTCTTCTAATTCCTGATGGGGTTTCTACCAGTTTCTAGTAGGTTTTCTTTCAATTGCTAGTTAGTTTTCCTCCAATTGCTAGCTAGTTTTCTTCCAAATTCTGGCAGGTATTTTTGAAATTACCGGTAGGTTTTCTTCCAACTGCTCGTGAACTTTATTTCAATTATTGGAAGGTTTTCTTGTAGCTGCTGATAGGTTTTCTTCTAACTGGTGTTGCGTTCTCCCAACTGTCTTCCAACAGCTGTAAATATTTCTTCCACTTACTAAAATATTCTCTTCAAACTGGCGTTAAGTTTCACCCAACAGCTGGTATTTCACCTTCGTCTTTCAATTACTGGTATGTTTCCTTCCAGTTACTAATAGGTTTTCCTGAAACTTCCTGTAGGTTTTCTTCCAACTCCTGATAGCTTTTCTTCCAGCTGCAGTTAAACTCTCTTCTAACTTCTGTTACGTCTTCTTTCAATATCTGGTAGGTTTTCTCCCAATTTCTGGTAGGTTTCCTTCCATTGCTACTAGGTTTTCTTGAAACAGCTGGTAGGTTTTCTTCTAACTGCTGTTAAGTTTTCTTCCACTTGCTAGAAGGTTATCCTCTCATTGTTATTAAGTTTTCTTTCCATTATTCGTAGGTTGGCTTCCAATTAATTAAATGCTGGTAAACTTTCTTGCACTGCTCGTAGGCTTTCTTCCAACTGCTGATAGACTTTCTTCCAACTGCTGGTAGGTTTTCTTCTAACAACTTGTAGGTTTTCTTTCAAATGCTGGTGGATTTTCTTCTAATTGCTAGAAGATTTCTTATTTTTTGGTAGATTTCGTCCAACTGCTGTAGATTTTATTCCATTTCCGATAGGTTTTCTTCAATTTTTTGTAGGTTTACTTCATGTGCTCGTAACATTCTATCATGACGCACATTTGTTTGAGTCGTAGGCTTTCAAAAATCTTAAAAATTCAATCGTTGCCGCTAGAACTTTGGTTTTGTGTATGGGTGAATGAGAAATTATTGTAATGTTGTGCACTTTTTTCAGTAATTTTGGCTTTCATAAAATATCTCTAGTTTTTCATTACAAGATGGAAATAGAATTTTTTAATTTGTTTAAATTTTATATAAGGAAATTAATACATGGATTAATTGGTATGACCAATTACTTAATTTAAACGACACTAATAAAATATGTATTAGCCTAAAAGTGTAAATAAACTTATATTTTACGCTATAAAATTTACAGTCTTAAATTTAAGTCTTCTGTGTTTATGAAACCAAAAGGATTAATATACTTATAAATTTAAGTAATAATATCGATCTTAATAATTATAATATAATTCAGATGCTTAAATTTGTATACAAAATTCCATGGTTTATAAGTTTATAAATTGTATTGTAAACATACCTTTTCTAACTTCATTTCCTTAAAAACATTTTGTGAACAGCATTCTAAATGTTTAAGAAATTCCCCTTCTGTTGATAATATGTTCGATTAAAAAGAAACAGAAATACAGCATGGTCACGTATCCAATAACCAGAACCGGAACTGTAGATAAAACATCTGGTTGTATTGGGACATATAAAGTAATATTTAAGACTTTATATTGCTGTTGCAGCCGTCGAATAAGAGAGAGAGTCCCGCGGAGTCGATGGCCTCTAGAACATATTTTGATTAAACATTCAAATTTGAGTGTACGTGTGTGCACGCGTGGTGTGGAGGTATGCTTGCGCCTGTGTATTATAAGCTTTAGCAATACCAATTTCCATCTATTTTAACGAAATTTAATTGAGAATTTATACTGCAATACGATTACATAATATACAATACTGTAATTTTAATCGTAATAGTACAGTAATTTAGCAAGTAAATATTACACATTTTCTTTTACTTAATTACTAAACAAATAAATTACAGTTTTAAAACTTATTTTTACATATAAAAAAGTTGTAACTACAAGTATCCAATAGTTAATTAAAAACACCAATTTCTGCTACACACCAATAAGATGACGTTTCTATGACTATGTCGTCCTCAGTTGTTATACTTTTACAAAGTTTTGTTCCACTGAATCAAAAGAGACTAGACCAATGAGTCACGCAGATAACAGCAGTGAATAATGTAGCTGCGACTCCAAAATAATGACATCGTAATATATACAATACAGTACTAGTATATATTATATTATACAGAATGTCTTAAAATAAACTTGCACCCTTTTAAACTTTGTTATTAATTAAGATATACAATACTGTCTAGCAATCTTCTTTGTAGATATTTCTAGTGTTATTCTTCACCAGTGTTCTTCAATTCTGTTTCCTAAATAATCAACAACATACGGTGGTTTTATTATTTCAAATGTCACCATAATAAAATCTAGTGGATTAAGGTCAAGAAACTAAGCTAGCCATTCGATCTCTCCCTGAAACCTATATAATGTTAAGAAACATTTGACTTTAAATTTAAAAAATTCTAACATTATAAGCCTAATGAGTAGGAGGTCCATCCTATTGGAATACTATCTCATTTCTGTTGCACACATGAGTTCCATCAGGGCTGTCTGTTGTCACCATAATATTGTTGAGAGTTCAATATCATTTGACTATGTTCAATTCAATAAACAATTAGAAATAAATTAATAATAAACATTCTCAATCAAATTACAATTGATCATATGGCCCATTGAGTTGCTTTGGACATTTATTTAAGTTAAAAATAAATAGCATTTTTATTAACATAATCATTTTATGAAAATAAAAATTAATATGAAAATTTAGGAACAAATGTTTTTTATTTTTTTACTACTTTTAAGCCCATCACATTTTTGGCTGTCGTTGTGGTTTGGATAATTAAAATGTATTTATAATGTTAACGGTATCATCATACTAAAATCTTCCAATTTAAAAATATTCATATTTAAAAATGTTGGGTCATCGTTTCCCTTCCCCTTTTCAAGGGCTTATTATTGAAATTATTGAGGTAGCCCTCTTACTAGAGAATATTCTTAGATAAGAATAAAATTAAGTTGCGAATAGGGAGTTACTATCTTAATACAATCACGATAACTTCTGGCATTTTAGTTTCAGTGATCCAAAAACAATTTTCTTCCTGTTATCTTTCTTGTCTAATCGGACCTTCTAAAATGATGTATCACATGACCATATTATGTCCCATTTGAACTCTTTTACTTACCCTAAGCCCTCCCACCCAAAGAAGCTCAATATTTTAAAATGTGGGTTCATAAATGCTCTCTCTAACTACAATAAAGATTGCCGCAGTGTTTACTTTTACGGCCACTCAGTATTGTTGACTAACTATCTATAAGCAATGTTACAACCTAACGAAGAACCTTTCAATATTTACGAGCTGTAACTAAAGTCCCACGTGAGTTAGACTGTTAGATCGACAACAAATAAACAACCGATTAAGAAGAGTTCTTCCCTTGTGTGGCGGTACGTGACGCATATACGAATCATTCGTTTAAATAATAAGCTGTTGTTGTTGACTTCCAGTATACATTGAACTCTTGGTCAAATGTAAAAAAGGCACATTATTTGCATTTCTAACTTAACGTTGAACGTAATTAATTCCAACAAAAAACTGAATTGGTTCTTCTTGGTCCTGAATTGATCCCACAGGGGAAAAAATCCTGTAGGTCTTCCCTACGGTTATAATAGCAAACACAACCGACATATGGGTTAAACTTTCTGTAGTTTGGCTGTATATACAGAGTGTAAAATAAGTCGTGATACACCTCGATATAATTTAAATGAATTGCTACATCAACGTAAAACCTCCTTCATAACACTTTTTCTGGTGTTTAAAATTGGTTTAAAATTTTTGCCTTGTTTTGAAGGAGGGGGTAATGGGGGCAAATTTCATTTTTTTAATTGCCATATTGTGACATGTCATTGGAAAAGTCTATGCAGTAGAAAAATAATGGCACCTCCAAAAGGTTTCTAGTCCTGTAAAATTTCGTTAAAACCCATCAACAATTTCTATACTTACTAGAAATTGTAAAAATAATCATATGTGGACTTAATATTATATCAATTAATAATAGATCAGTCAACTTCGAGCCCATCTCGTTTTCTTTATAATTTAATAATGAACAAATTAGTGTATAATTAGTTTTTCGTAGGAGCTACAGAAATAGATTTTTTTTAAACTAAAAATGAATCATTTTGGAACAAAAAGTGTAGATACCAAATTACGCTAATCTCCAAATTTTGACACATTTTGTTCTATAAATTTAAAATGTTCCTAAGAACTTATTTACGCAATAGAATTTCAACCCTCTTCCCCCTGCCAAAAGTTTTTTTAAGTCTTATTTTATTCGACTATATAATTGAATAATTTTATTTACCGGTAAGTGAAAATTAGATTAATTAAATTAATAATGATAAACTACTGAATTGCGAGATAAAATTTCGACAAACAATGTAATGAAAGTTATGGTTTGGGTGGTATTTACAGTATTAGAGTCGATGAAAATGTTAAACGAATAGCGTATCAATAACAACTGATAATTGCAAATTTTGCACTCCAATTAGATTACATTATTTAGTTTATGTAAGCTTCGTGAGTTTTTGAAAAGTAATTATAATATTGAAGTTGAATAAACCATCCGAATGTATATTACAGTTTATTTTTAACGGGCTTCATATTTGCAACTGTTAAGGGTACAAAATACTTTAGATGGGGAACTTGTCTTATTTTATTTTATTTATTTATTTTTTTAAGAAATGAAATTATAGTGAAATGAAAAACTGTATGTTTATTTCAAAATCATAGATCGAAAATTAAAAACCTATAGGCCTATGTTTGATGATACATATCGTTACAGGTAGTCTAAATAAACAAAACGTTCCAAAAAAGCATATGGCCGTTTTGTTAGACGTCTGTGTCTGTGTATTAAAAACAAAATCTGTATTTATGATACGGATTTAAATATCGATTCCAAATATTGAATGTACTGGTATGCTTCGATAATATTTAACATTCTAAGTGGATACATTTCAAAAAGGTATAAAATTAAAACAAAACAAAAATTACTTCGTAATTGACTACAACACCCATAAACAGTCCAATATCTCCTAAAGTTTGAGAGTGAAAAAACAAAAAACAATTAAAACCCCCCACATCACATATTTCTAAAATCTCACACATTAGAACTGTAATTCTACGTTATTCATTTACGACATATTTTACATGGATTACTTAGTTATCTTGCTACCTTCAAACAATTTATCGTCAGGTATAACAAAACATACTGTCTCACAAAACCAAAAATAAGATTCAGCCCCATCTCCCCAAAAATGTCTATAATAATATTTTATAGTGAGAAACACAATTATTATAATTTTCTTTATTACTTAGTTTCTCCCCATGTACATTTTATAGGATATAAATTGGTATAATAAGGGTCTCTCATTATCAACTTTTTTTGTTAAAGATATTAATAAATATTTAAAATAGCGCTTCCTTTATTTTTTGTGCTTTAAATTCATTATAAAAATTTGTTTTATTTTATTTTAATCGAGTTTAAATGACGCGATCAAGATTCATTTTAATTTTTGCCAATTATTCTTGAGCCATATTTTTAAAAATTTAATTTATCAAAATGGTTTAGAGTCATTAACTTCTAAACCAGTTGGCGAAACTGGAAGAGCCAGTTTTGAATAATTGAGCATTATAGCAGCTTCATTTACAGATTTTATATTGCTACCGATAATTCCCGAAACTTGTTTTACTTTTTAAAAGGACCCAATACTTTTTCGGAGTTCTCATAAGCATTTGAGAGTGGTTTGATGGGTATCATTAGAATCGATATTGAGAAAATCAAAATTTTGTGTTTTGGACTCAAATTAAGAGTTACTTAAAAATTATAGAATTCTTCAAGATGCTACCAAAATACTTCTTCATAGCAAATCAGATTAAAATCGGGTCGTTCGGCTTTTTAGCTCACTTTAGGAACTATGGACATCTATAACCACTTTTTGAACTCGATGGCCTCAAAACAAATATTTTCATTAAAAACTCAATTTCCATATTTTTCATTCATTGTATAAAAAAAGAAGTGACAGTTTGCAAATGTGTAGGTAAAGTAGAGCATAATCCATTAAGACCAATCGGGTGAGACTAAATAATGGGTCTTTTTTTAAGTGTGGTTTAGAGTATCCCAACCTGTGTTTAAGTATTCGTCCAAACAGTTTTTGGTTGCAACACTATTGAAACTAGAAACATTGTTTCTCTACATTAACTCGTTTTTAGAGTAAAATGACAAGAGAACAAAATTGTATGTTATAAAGTCATTTAAAAACCAAAAAGAGGTTTGCTATTATCAATCCATCAATAGGGATTTGTGTACGTTTTTGCCCAATTTTTCGAAAAATCATCAAAGCACCATAATAAATCCACCATATAAAGCACCATATAAAGTATAAATAACGTTTATAAATGGAAGGTTAAGTATTACTGAAAATCAAATTTTACACCAAAACTTTTTTTAAGGCAAATCGACAAGTGAATACAGTATTTGTTAAATTGCTCAATCAAATTATGTCCATAATACCTTTGGGGGTTCTTATTGTAATAATAAAAGTAGTATATATGGTCTCCAGTTTTTAAAGATATTTTTTTAAACTGACAAAAATTGCTTAAAAAATGTGTTTGTATCTCTTTTGTTTAATAATTCATTCTTAACGAAATCCCTAACAAAATAAATCAAAGACGTTAAAATCAGTCAATTTTATCCCGCCTTTGAACGTTTTTGTCCAATTTTCCCTTATTTTTAACTCTAAACTTAATATACAATTACAAATTAACAACATATATTATAACAAAATATTCTTTACAATATTGTTAAAAAGTATAACAAATCGATATAAAAAAGTTTGATAAGTAAAATTAGTTATGCCATTGCTTATATTACATATTAAATTTCAACGTTAGAAATGTATTTGTTAATGTTGTAAACAAAATATGTTTTGCTACAATTTAAACTAAAAAGAATTGCGCTTAAAACAATTTCTATGAACTAGCCTATGTATTTCTAGGAACATGTTGATAGTTATATAATAAAGCACAGATTACAACAAGATAAGACAGATTATGACAAAGAAAATCCTAATAAGATAAGAGATTGTATGCGAAGATTCATTATGACTTGATGAATAAGGAAAAAATTCTATCTTAATAAATATTTTGAATGACGTAAATTTGTGTTTCACAACTACGCAGTTTTTGCGTTACTTGTTAACGGCGAAATACACAAACTTTACCTATTAATTAAATATTATTTATACTGTTTTATAGACTTTTGGTTGTATGAATATAAATCTATGGAACATTAGATTTAAAACCGTCTAAAAATTATTGTGGTACGATGATTTTTACTAGGGTAAATGTTGAATTGAAAAAAGAGTTATTTCTACTGCTCAGCGAGCCGGTTACCTGTTCAGAGTTAAAATAAATAATTATATATTTTTATTTGCCACATATTATTATTGTTGTTGGGGAAATTATGTGATTGGTAAAAAAAATGGATCTAGAATTTTTCACTGGAATATTCGTTTTCAGGTCTCAGTACTACAAAGTACTCTGTAACACAAACGTGAAGACCTATAGCCGATTGTATATGTGGACAGATTTTATACAAAGTTAGCTACTATTTAAGCTTAGGACGAAGTTATAGTACAAAATAAGCAAACTTAAGGTATATTTAAATATACGAATATCTTGTTTTAAAATCACAATATGTTGATAAGTGGACCTTCTACGGCAACTTATTTCTTTTAAGAAATACACGAAGAAGAACTCGGTAATAAAAACAAATGTTTTCTATATAGCAACTAACTTTATTGTTTTATTAGGACTTGTTTTTTGAATGGATATGTGAGAAATTTGGTGTTTTGGTGTTATTTATTTTTCTCCCCCCCCCCCCATTCAAGAGTTTACTTACTTTACATACGAAGTTTTATATCAGCACTTTTATAATAATTGATAAAAGAAAAATCAATGTTGAGTTTTTCGTAGACATACATTTTGAGATTCCTTTAGTTAAAAAATGTCTCCTTGTCTCTCAAAAACGGGTGAAACTTTTTTTATCAAATTTTTCCACAAGAGCGAGCCTGCTTTCTCTCTTATAATAATTGTAGTTATTTTTTTGTCAGTTGTCTGTTTTCAATAACTGATGCAGCTTAAAAGCGAAACCATTTTGATAGTTTTTTTTGCGGGCAATGTTATTATTATTATTATTATTATTATTTATTTATTTATTTCCACATGACGTAAATGCGCACGTTAGAACAATATTTTGCATCGTTTAAATTTTTTAATAATTTACAGGAGAGAGGAGCATTATATACCTTAGTAGATCAGAAAATATGCTGAAGGCATTGCTGAATTATAATTACAATTTAGTAATGTCATAACATATTTAGTCATTGAAATGTAATAATATATCAAGATAATTTAACCGAAAATCAAAATGTATTCAATTTTTTTTTCAATCAAATGTGTGCTGTTTTTTTAATTTTTATAAAAGGACTTCATATAAATGGTCAACAACTGTTTGTTGGAGCTGCGATGTGTTTAATAAATAAGTTTAATTTGTGTTTTTATCTGTGTCTGTGTTTATGTTTTTATTTTTTAAATTTTTTTGTACTTTCATAAATCACGTATAACTAGATTTGTGTTACTTGTCCGAAATTTTGTTCTCTATTAGATACAACTATCAGATACAACCACTAGATTTTCCATAATATAGGGAAATTGTGAAATACATAAGAAAATTAGTTAATCTTTGCAAAGATGTTTTTTATTGAGTCTGATTCAAAATTATATTATTTTTAATGTTAAAAATTTGTTTTGCTGCTATACACAATATTTTATTGTATACTTTATCAAGTTTTTGTGTTATTTTATTAAATCTGTACTGTGAGAAATCTAACTTAAACGAATGTTTACTTTGTACAGTGTGATTTTGAAGTATAGAAACGGCTTTATAATGCACAAATGAGAGGTACTTGTAGACAGAAACAAATGCAGATCTATGTAGTTTTAAAATAATTAGGGTATACTTTTTATAGGTTTGAAATTTTTGTCCGCCATCTTGGATCCGCCTACATTGAATCAAAGTTTATATTTTAAGTAGCAAGATGGACATGTGAGACATGATTATCGTATAAATTTTTACAAGAAAAACGAATGTGAAAGCCGTTTTTCGATAAATGCCTTTCTTTTTAAGTTATAAGCATTCAAATCTGCAATGACGGAAAAATCGCATTAGTAATAAAACTGGAAAAATGTGCCTTCGAAAGTTTTCTATTGTATTTTTCTTGCAGAATATATTCAATAACGAACCTGAAAACAATTTTGAACTACTACAATTTAATTTTATAGGCAAAATGAGTAGTTAATAGGCTGTAGCTTATTGTTGTAACGTAATGCAAACAGCTGATTTAAACTACTTCCATAAACGGATATTATTACTTGAGGTTAGCGCACTGATAATCTGTAGAGGGAAAGCATTTATTATAGAATGGTTGCTTTCAACATTTATTGTATTAGTAACGTATAATCGAAAACATTTATTTAAATTTTTTAATTAAATATTTAAAGTGATTAATAATAACGGTTGAGAATTAATTTGTAGTTGTGTTGTTAATTATTATTACTTTATATGAACTGTTTAAAGTTCTTTATTGGCTGTATTCTACAGGAAAAATATAATAGAAAAGTTTCGAACCGCGGATTTTACCCCATTTTATTGCTAACGCGATTTTTCCGTCATTTCAATTTGGAATGCTTACAACTCAAAAACGAAGGCATTTGTCGAAAAACTGTTTTCACTAAACTGTATTTTTTGTCAAATATTACATGAAAATCATGTTACACAAGTCCGTTTTCCTATTTCAAAAATAAAATCTGATTCAATATGGCGGACAAAAATTTCAAACCTACAAAAAGTAGGTATATTTTTTTAACTATCTAGATCCGCATTTGTTTCGGCCTTCAAGTACAGTTCAGTTATGCACTATAAAGCCGTAAAAATCAACCTGTAAATAAATATTATTATGTTACCATGGGGTTTTAAATCATGAATTCTTTAAAGACATCCTTTGATGCAAAAAGTTACATAAATTGAATTAATTTTGACTTTCTGCTAATTATTTTGAGCTACAACTAATTAAGACTGTATTAACTCTATTCCCTTCACTGATGTTTTCTTATTAAAATATAAATAAGTTAATAATTATTATATTTTTTCTTGTCGGGAAATAATTAATATCAGTAAGTTGATGGAATTGTTGACTAGTAGAGGTATTATATTTTTCAAATTTTAATTGCTGTCGCAAAGCGACACCGTAATATCTCAAATTCCAGTTTTTAATGAGGGACTGCTTTTATACAGCCCTTATTCTCTGGAAGAGAGTTTCTCTAAGAAGGGGCTTCAAATTATTATTATTATATTTAAAGATATAGCGAAAATATTTTTAACGTTGTATAAATTGTATATTTAAAATAAAAAACACACATTTTGATTTATTTTGATAGTTTTTTAATGCATTATACCCCATTCCACAAACATTTTAATCACCTATATAGCTTTGGTCTTTTATTTCCCCAGGACTCCGAAAATTGCATTCTCTGCAACATATATGTACGTAAATATAATAATTAAATACACAGGGTGGTAGAAAAATAAGGCAACGGCTTGAAAACTTTTGAACGAATGACAGCAGAAAAGCAAGAACTAGGCTACACCTATTACACCAACTAGCCTACTTTGTTCTATAAAGCCCAAATTCATAACCCAGGAAACAGTACCAACAGAGTAAAATGTTAGTGGTATTCTATTCTTTAAATTTTTGGAAGCTTAATTTTAAATCTAGTGTTCATAATTCTAGACTTATCGTATATCTTGTAAACGAATGGATATTTTAAAAAAAAGTTATAAACAATAAAACCATCAAAAAAAGTAACCTTTTATATATTATCATACAATATAAAATATGGATTTAGCCTATATTTAAAAATTTTGACTTGGCCCTATTGGGTTTAGTATTTTTGTGCTTGCAATAAAGTAATATATAGAAAAAGGTAATTCAATTTGATCAATAGGTGTAGCCCAATTCTTGTTTTCTGCTGTGTTGTATAAGAAATATTAGCTAAAAATGTATTGTACAAAGAACAAATTTTGAAAGTCATGATATTTTGTATACGTGTTTAAAAATACATACAAGAAAGAAAAGGATGTAATAAAATGTATTAACTATTTTTTGTCCTAGTGGTGATGGAAAGGATAATATCATGTAGAGAGAAAAACATTATCTATACATTTTTGAAGTTTGTGATATTATCTTAATAGAATTTTTTTAACTATATTGTTTTCCCACTCTCTTGCAAAATGACAAGTCTTTCGAACTCAATTTTGCGCTGCAGCAAAATACCACATGAAAACTACGACTACAAAGATAGAGTTTTAAAGTTAAAATTAAATCCCCTTTAATTTCTTGTTATACAACAAAAATGTCTGATATCGACATTTGTACATTTTTATGAAGAATACATTTTATTCACTTTACAGAAAATTTCCCTTCTAGATGGTGGATTTTATTCGAATAAATTATTCCGATGCAATGAACCATTGATTGCAATCGGTTGCACTGGTTGCATACAGGTTGGTGATGCCAAGACAGAGTGGTGGATCCTACCAAACAACTGTGTAGCTGAAGCATGGCTATTGTAGTGGTAACTGAGCTGTCAAAATTCAAATGTCAAATCAATTCAAATAAACAACAAATATGGCTGATAAAATATTTACTTTAGCTACTTTTGTTTTAGATGATAATGTAATGTTATTGTTGTTGAAAATACTAAAATAAACTTAACCATGCAACTCTAAATTCATTAGTTATGTAAAAAAACTGTTTCAGAAGGCGATTTAGATAAATAAACATCATCAGCTGTAAGTAATTCTGTTTTCATTCAAATAACGTAAAAAAACTCCACCACGGTAGTAGTACCGACCTTGCGCCTGATTTTCTCAGCGAATTCAGAGATACTTGTATGGCGATTGGTCCGGGCTTATCGGAGCTTCTCAGCCTTCATACCTAGTTCATTTTTATTGCACCCATACATTTACACTGTACACCCCTCAACCATTTTCCTCCCCCCTAATTTCCATTACCTTTTGTTGACCCCCTTTCCTTCCCAAACACATCTCATTACCGTTAACACAAACAACATTACCTTTTTCTCTACACCAATCTTGGTCTTTTATTAGTATAAGTTAAAACATATGTTATTTGGTTTCTTTTATAGTTAAGGCGTTAATTGGTAAGTTGACATTTCACACTATTATATTTCTTCCCCCTCCCCCACTGTTACATGCACAATCCTATGAGAGTTAATAGTCACACGCGTCATTTTACCTTTCATATATATATATATATATATATATATATATATATATATATATTGCGACGGACAGTGCGCAAAAGCTTGCCTAAGCCACTCGTAGTGAAGTCAACTTTGTCAAACTTTGCACAATGTTTTCTGTCTGTAGGATTGAACTACTTGGTCACAAAATAAAGAGATTATATCACCTACTGGAAGTTTAAGGCAAATTAATTTCAATAGCCCAGGTGATATAACTCTGGTTATGATAACTACGGTATGTCTATAGTCACCTTAACGAAAAATATTTTATAAAATTTCTTCCAGTTATTGAAGTTACTATTAACTTTAAATATTCTCAGCTCAGTAATTAATTTTAATTTTATTCGATGATCTCTGAGGAGTGAGAACTGTGGAACTGACCTTAGAATAATTAAATTATTTGTGCTTAGTGAACCTTCTATATTGATCATACACTGAAAACAACTTATCATATAGGATACTCAGATAATAGGAATTTCTTGAACAAGGTAAATTATTTATAAATTTTTTAAATTATAAATCAAAAGAAAATTTATTCAACAAAAATAACTCAAAATTCTTCATGGTTTCTTTCCACTACTAAATAAAATTTTAAAGTCTAAATTTACTATTTACATCCATTTATTACTTCTTTTAGGTAGAACCATTTATTCTTTATTTAAGCTTTTATCTATTTTATTTAGTTTTACTTAATTATCCTTTCAATTAATTTAATTATTTAATTATGAAAAATGATTTTATGTATTTAATTTACAAGATTAATTATTTTATATTTTGAAAAACCTAATTAACTATCTCAACCCAGTATCAATAATTATTTGAATTTAACTCAGGCAATATTTTGGATAGGGGACATCGTAACGTTGTTGACAGACCTTTTATTACTGCGACCCTTGACTCTGAACTGCTTTCCCAGGAATGTTGATGGAAATACAGCCTCCCTGAAGTCCGGTTCTCGTTGGTATAGCTGACCGACTCCCGTGGTTTGATTCTGCCTAGTTGAATTTTCCTAGTTTAAATTTCCTTGAAGTCTTCTAGTGCCTTCCCTGGTTTGATCTTCGCTTATTTATTCCAGTAGTTTCTCAAAATCCATTTGGTGTTCCAGTTGTTTCCATTACATCGATCCTGTGATTGTCGTTACGTCATTTACTATTGTTTAGACGCCTTAGCTATATGCAACACTTATAGCCTATTTCAATTAAATTGCTCGACTGTTTTTTCACTATCTGTAATGAAAACTGATATAACACTGTCTCTGTACATTAAGTTAACTTGTATATAAGTTCGAATGATTTTAATAAAAACTGTTTGTTGAAATATTATATTGCATAATATTTTTATTAATTAAAATGTTCACTGCTAGTTTAATACATTTCAAACCACTGGTTTCGTAATACTGCTTTCAAGAGAAAATTTATAAGTGTTTAGCACATCTTTACACAAGAGAAAATTAAACTGTTCACTGTAGCACATCTATACTATAGAGAAAATATAAAGTGAGTGATCTCGTCGTACATCTCTCCTCCAGAGAAAAATTCCATAATCTCCGCCTCCGCTTCGGTAAGCTCCTTTTATCGGCAGTTTTGCCCCCTCCGGGATACCAAATACTTCCCTTCTTTTCCCTGAGATGTGCCTTTTGCCCTATCAGGAAAAACAAATTCACAACAAGGGCCTGTTCTTCATGCGGCCAAAAGCTATGTGGTGACCACACAAAGATAACGACTTACATGTGCTACACCTGTGATCAAGATCCCGCTTCAGGCTTCAACGAGTAAAGTAAATAAACTATAGAGGTCATACATTAACATAATCTTAAAAGTAATAAAGAGTGTGAATTTGTAATAATATTTTTAGTTTTCCAATGTTTTTAATTTGTGTGTTAGTAATTTCATGTTAAAAAGCGTATTCTTATAACTTTTAATTTTCTCAGATTTTTAAATTTTTTGATGTATTTAATAAGTTAAAATATTAAAAAATGTAATCAATAAAATGTTTTTACATAAACAAACTAGTCGAAAATTTATTTTTATACCGTACTATTGAAATTTACAACAATAACTTCAAATTAAATCCTTATATCAAATGTTAGATTTGCTCTAACAGCGCGAGTGCTCACGGAAGTTTCGGTAGCGCGAGTGATCCAGGGTTAAAAAATAGAAATTACAGCCACGTTACAAACCATATAGGTAGAAAAATTAATACATTTCAATGTAGTGACCCTGCAAATCTACGCACAGCTCCCATCTCTCTTGTTAGGAATAAGTTAATATTAGGTTAGATTAGGAAGAAATCATATTCACAAAGCTCAGAATGATCCAACTTTTGGGAAACAGTTGAAAAAGTGTTGAAATGCTTGACTTGCAACAAAAGTAGAGCATCAGAAGCCACGATAGATATATAAGCAGTCAGCACAATATGGAAAAGGTCTCTTGTCTTTTTGGAGCTTGGAAGATACACGGCTGTGTTGCTAGCCGTGGTGGAAGATGGCCCAGGAAATCTACGCAACAAACCGTAAGCAAGCATTTCTATACATAAAGTCACCAGTTAGAAGACTTGTAATTTCTTTCATTTAAAATATAACAATAGTTGGAATACTTCTGGGCTTTGAATAAATAATATTGTTTTGTTTTATTGTTTAATTAAATTCCTATTGTTGTATTAAAGTATTGTATTAAAGTTTTGTATTTAAAGATTGTATTAAAAGTTTTGTATTAAAATATTGTATTGATGTATTAGGGAAGTAGACGTAGGCTTAATGTCAATAAAAAAGGTTAATAAAATATTGAACCACTGATCTTGTAATTAATTAATAAAAGGAACCCAGGCATATTTTGAGGGCCGTTCATAACACTCTTGTGTAGCATGAAACACGTTCTCTAACATTTCTTGTATTTCCCCTGCTACATTAGTTATTCGCTGTATCAAGTGGTGTAGGTTGTTAATCTTTACTTGGTACACCTTTATCTTTATAAAACTCCAAACTAAAAAGATTAAGGGTGTCAGATCAGGAGACCAAGCAGCCCATAGTCTAGGTGATGTGCGGCCAATGCACTTCCAGAAAATGTTTCCTCCAAGTAATTAGAAATATGATTGCAAAGTGCGGAAGTGTGCCCATCTTGTTTTAGAACAACAGAGTCTTTTATCCCATCTTGTTCCAGATGTGTTTCCAGATACTATTGAATCATGTCTAAGTAAATTGTTCCTGTAATTGTCTTTACAGCAAACATGAAAGGTCTGTAAACCTTTAATTTGTTCACTCCCATCTACACATTCACTTTAGGTGTGTCATGTTCCCTCTTTTGAACTGCATTTGACTGTTCATCTACCTAAATTCGACAGTTGTGTTTAAACGCCTTGCCGCACATGTGAAATGTAGATTCATCACTGAAAAGAATGTTTTCCATTAGATTTTCATCCTCGATTACTTGTAGTAGGTCTGTACACATAGCAACACAAACAGCAGTGTCTACATGTTCAAGATGGTGCATAGTCTGGATGTGGTATGAGGTGCTTTGACTGCAGTTAATACCATTCTGTATAGCTTCAATGGTCTCTGGTGATGTTACTGGGCTCCCAGAACAATCTTCACCAGCTTCACAATCTTCCTGTTCTTTTAAACTTATTCAGTAAATCTTTGCTAGCTTGCCTAGATGGACCTGGCTTTTTTAATTTCCTCAAAAAATGTTATTGGACTTTTTGGTAGGTCATCCCTTACAGGCGAGCCGAAACAACGGCTATTTTTTCTTCAATTGTGAACATTCTTCAAGATTGTCTGAAAATAAGAAACATTAGTTAGCAATTTCAAGAAAATGTCAAGATACTTTAAATGGTAGATGGATTGGCCGCACATTTGTAGACTATGAGATGCTAGCTCTACAGATTAGATGTCCTTGGATTTTGTTGTTGTATGTGGTGTTAATGAGTGTGTAATTCCATTTATTAAATAAAATAAAAATTCTTTAAAATGTCAAGAGACTTTTAAATCACTTAGATTAAACTTAGATCACTTTTAGAGACTTTTTGCTCCCTAATCTACATATCTTTAGATCCTTTGAAACCCTTAATGGATATAATATTTTAATATTTTTCCCTTTAAAATCTTCCTCTATTTTCAACTTGTTAATCTGTTTCTTAGTTAGATTTACTCTTTATTAATTTGTGTACATCCTATATTTTATATAAAACCATTGGTTTGTGACTAACCAAATTATTTTTTTCCTTATAAAAAAAATTCAAATTAATAATGTACACCGTTACTTGCAAGATAATAAAAGAACTTTTCTCTTGAGTAAAACTTGTACAAACAAAGAAATAAGTGATTATATTTAATGTATCCATAAATATAATCATTTTTAAAAGCAACGGCCTAAACTACTGTATTGTCAAATTATGGGAATTTTCTTGACTTGGCGATAACTGTGAGAAATTATCAATTCTAACATTGGCTACACTGATTGTCAGCTGATATTACATTTGTGCCCGAACACAAACTGATAGTGAATGAGAACAGTGAAGGTGAGCTATTCAGGATGAGGTTATGAAGGTTATAATGATTCAATAATGTTGAAGTAATGGACAGTAAACATGATTATTATTAAATAATATGTTTTTATTGAATAGAATGAGCTTAAAAATTAAAGACGTATCTTGGACTGTGTCTAAACATGTGAGAAACATAAGTCTTCAAAACAACCTAAAAAGTATTATTTTAGGAATTGAAACCAGTTGTGATGATACCGGATGCGCAATTGTGGACAGTACTGGTCGTATTTTAGGAGAAGCACTACATTCTCAGCAACAAATACATCTTGAGTAAGTAGCCTATCCTTTTTTATTATAATCAATAAATATGTAGTAATCTTCTAGTCTGCACTCATTTAGCCTATTATGTTTTATTTCTCTTTATACCTCTTTAATATTTTGGGTAAATATGTAGTGTTCCTGTTGTTGCGATTTACTAGGAGAAATTTATGCAATTTGAGTTTTACCTACCTGCTTTTGCAACAATTAGATCATCCTTTATTTTGCATTTTACTTTTGAATTACCGAAATCCTTATTTCTGTCGAAAACAAGCTATTTAAAAAGAAGATATCCTAGGCTTTTGAGGTTATTTCGGCGTGACAACTTGTGAATCTATTCAATGTCTAGTAAATATCGGTTCTAGAACATCCTTCGATTTTTCTATGAAAACAAAGTATTTACCTTCTAATGAAAAGATCAGATCATATTATATGGCACAATAAACATTTCGAGTCCCAAAATGCATTTCTTCACTGTTAAATAAGACATAGAAAACAAGAGAATACAGCTGTTATGTTAAAATCTAAATAATTAAAGCGAATGTTATAATGTAAGACTACATTAGTGTATTTGTTACGACTACGGTACCTTATTTTAAAACAATTATATCATTTTTAATATCATATGACACTTTTAAAGTCAGAAAATGCATTACTTTATTAGAAAATAGGAATATTAAAGTATTGAAATCGACTTCACAATTAGTAGCGCCTAAGTTGTGTAAGTTACAAAATGGGACCTAAATTACATTGGTGAGGTCAAGTTTATTTTTTGTCAGTATTTTTGTAGATATCATTTTCTATTACAGTAATGCATTTTGGGACTTGAAATGTTTATTGCGCCACATAATATGGTCTGGTTCTTTCATTAAAAGGTAAATAGCCTACTTTATATTTTCATGATTTTTTTATAGAAAAATTGAAGGACGATCTGGAACCAATATTTACCGAATATCTCATCCCTCGGTGTTAAAAACTACATCCCTAACCAAACCTGGTTAAAAACTACAGGTCTGGGAAGGTCAATATATATTTCCCTTACCAAACCTACAGTTCCTTTACTAGGTCCGGCAAGGTAAATATTTATATTTATCTTCTGAGACCTAGTTCTCATGGTTCTTAAATCATACAGTTTAGTAATATTAACCTGTGAAATGTATTGTAATCCGCATGCACCCTACAGGTCATTTCACTATGCATAATATATGAAACCTAGATGCATAAGCGTAGTGCGATTGCATACTTCAGCATGTTGCAAAATCTTGAATATTGCTTATTTTTAACTGAAATAATGTATTGTGATACATAAAAAGTGTACAACGTAATAAAGGATGATCTAAATGTTCCAACAGAAGGTATACAGATCACGAATTGTATAAATTTCACAAGTAAATCACAACAACAGGAACACTACTTATTTACCATATTTTGTACAGCACTATGTTTAACTTGTTAAAAAATAGGCCTTGGTCTAATTACCATAATCATAAGAATTCATGGTAATTATGTATTGTACCTCTCTCAGAATTTCAGTCACTAAAATCATGCAAATAGATAATTAAACCTTGTTTGTCATTAATCAGATTTTTTTTTTTTTTTTGAAAATACTAGACAATTTTCAAGTCTCAAAATCCATATATTAAAGAAACTGACATATTTAGACACAAAGAATCAAGGCTTATTTGGGTTATTACGAATGTGTACATTAAATGTCTCTATGACTACTCTGGTCAGGTTAGAGAAGGCTTCAGTGCTCATGTAATGTAATGTTGTTGACTATTAATGTTTTTATTAGATCTGGGAAGGTAACTAGGCCCATATATTTAGTTACCTTCCCAGACCTTTTTCGTTCATTAGGTCTGGCTAGATAACTATATATATATATTGTTACCTGCCCAAAATATTATGAAATCTACCAATTTTCTAATATTATGGTGGCCGTCGCAATGTACATAATTCATACGAAAATGTAGGCTTCTCACTTCATACTACGTCTGTTCTTAGTGACATAATTTTGATTTTCTTCCAGAATAATGATATACCTTATTTATGAATTTTACGATTTAAAAATTGTCTAGCGTTGTCAAAAAATATCTGATTAATGACAAACAAGGTAAATAGTTTAAGTTTGCATAATTTTTAGTGACTAAAATCCTCAGAGATGTACCCAATTTATCTCTTATTTAAAAGACTCACAAGGGAAAACTAATGTTTACAGGTATGGCAACCTCCTAAATAAAAGTGTGTACTGTACCTCCTAAATAAAAGTCGGACAATATGCCTTACCTATGTCCATTTGTCTTATTCTTTATTCACAATGAATGTTGGTTATGATTTTTAGTTGAAAAAATGAAGTTTATTATAGGTTTAATAAAGTTTATATATATATTCAATTAAGTTTATGTACATGGATATATACACCAACAGCCACTGAACCAAATCCCTGTGCAAAAGTTATCAAACCCCCCCCCTCTCCCTCCCAAATAATAATTTATATTCATACTGTCACTGTATGCCCAACAAACAGCAGATTACTATATGTGTATATCAATAGATATTTTGAATATGTTATGGTTATTTTTAGTTAATTGCATACTTAATTATTGAAAGGTGTTAACTGTGAGATTAGAATTTAATAATTCTTTATTTAATGTATTAATCTGGTTTAAAATATGAAAAGTTGAGCAATTTGACGTTACCTAACTTTGAATATTTTTAAACAGAAATGGAGGAATTTTGCCACCGATTGCAAGAGATCTTCATGAAAAACATATTGAACAGGTTGTTAAAGATGCATTATCTGCAGCAAAGCTAAAACTTTCTGATCTAGATGCTATTGCTGCAACTGTTAAACCAGGTAACTTTCAGTTATTTTATCACAATTAGTTTGTTAACATATTCCATGTTTGTAATATACAATTAGTTTGTAAATATTCCATTCACATTTTCAAAAACCATCCATTTAAAACTTTCTGAACCAAAATGGACCAATTTTGGATTAGAATTTCCCCCTAAGCTCCTTATGAACCCTTATGGTCAACATCCCTAAAGGCCTTTCCAAAGTTTTGTGAGTATCCGTTAAGCAAACATCTTCGCACTAGCATAGGAGGTGTTCTGTTCTATAGGAGAACTGACAAATGTATTGTTCTACCAACTCCATATAAACATCTCTAACAAGTGATATCTCACTAGGCAATATCCAATTAGCAGACCTATTTCCCACCATAAGACCTGCTTGCTCTGTAAACTTTATTGGTTTCGACTTGAAGAACAGGATAAACCTCTTTACCTGTCATCCTTGTAGTCTTCAATTAAAGGAGGAATATACATATATCAGACCACAACTCAACCATGTTTTGCAAATGGCCTTTCGACCGCCCACAGATAGGTTATCGACTGTATTTACACCAGCTCTCAGAAGGTAATCAACAGCCTCATTATCTTCATAATTGTGCACCCATTTTAGGATGTCCTCATTGTCTGTTGTAGCTAGATCATTCACCACATTAAAAACCAGTCCCAACCCTGCCTGGATTGAAATAACTTTAATGCTTTTAGCACAACTTGACTATATGAAACTATATAGATGTGTGCACCTCTATATTTCTAATTATGGAACTCTCTGATATAGAAATCAGGAAAACCTTCAGCTAGAAATATTGATGGGGGCGATCCAAGAACCTTAGCCACTTTATGTACTATGTTCTAAAACTATAATACAAAACTCTACTCCAATTTCCCATTACTGTTTCTTAACAGAGAATGAGATCAACTGATAATTTATGTAATATCTATAGTAGAATCCACAATAACAGAAAATACTTCAATTTGATCATTTCTTGTATGATCTCATCAACATCAATTAACTTTATCATTTCTTTATAAGTAGAATATGAACAAATAAAATATTTTACTTTATTCAAACTGAGTGGCCCTGGACTATTCTGATTAAAGTGATGAGCCAGAAAGAAATCAAACTCTGCAAAAAATCCATCCACATTATATAGGCTATAATTTATTTTATTTTTATTATATTTATTTTATTTTTTTGTGGAGAAAAACTGCAATATGAAATGATAATTCTTATTGAGGCAATCTTCACAACTGTGACCCTCTATAATTCCTTCTTTAATCTTCTTAAAGTTAGTTTTCACAGTTCATTCCCCTAATTATTGAACTTCAAACATGTGTCTTGTGATTTCTAAATAGTTTTTATGCTCTCCAATTCATGCTCTATGTTTCCAGACATTTAAGCTATTATTAATAATTTAACTAAAACCCAAACTAAAAAGAAGTTTGACTGAGTAAAAAAAACAAACAAGTAGTCAATGTAAATAAGATGTCATCTTTTGTTAATTAAATGGATATTATTATAAACTCTCATAATTCCCATGGTGAAATTTGAGCACTAGTGTAATTCAAGGATTACTAGTGTTCTTAAAAATATAAAAAAGATAAAATATTGTGCTAGGCTAAATATGTTTCAGGATCTCAGTATTACTTAAAATAATAAAACCAACTCGCCAATAATGTTGGAAAGTTTTGTTGTCAAAAGTAAACTTAAGTAGTAATCTAGTCAAATTATCCATTTGTAGAGTCACATTTCGGAAGTCTCCAGAAATGGAAGAAATTAAAATCTAATCAGGGTAATCACTTTTAATAATGACGAGACAAAACTAAAACATAAACTAAGCTCAAATGTTTATCATTATTATAAACAATAAAATTGTTTACATACCGAAGAGTGAAAATAATTATCCTGAATAGGTTTTTTAGATAATTTGCCCAAAAATAAAACTTTTTTCAGTTTTTTTTTTATGCAAAAAAGTATACCCTGTATTCTGAAATTCGGAGTATAGCTGTTTGAACAAATTTGGAGAAGAGGGAATCCAAAATTGTGAAACAAATGTGAAAATATTCAGGAAGGTGTAAAATCAAAATACAAGACTTTGTTACCTCTGTGAATTTTAAATTAAATGTATATTTGCCAGGAAACCCTTAAATCTGGTGAAAATTTAAGGGTGAAAATAAATCTGGAAAAATTTGTAGATGTAGTTTGACTCAAAGATTGTTTTTGTCTTTTGATAAATCTGTAAAAAAAAAAATAATAATAATACAAAATAAATTTTTTTAAATGTATATTTTGTGACCAAAATATTGTTTTCTTCTGAAAAATTACAATCAAATTTTTGTACAAACTTTATTATCCAACATTCAATTTAAATAACTGATAAAAAAAAGTGGTTAGGATTAAGTTTTTTTTTCCCAATCTTAATTTGTTTTGTTTTTAGAAAAACCCTAAGTTGGAAAATAACTTTTAAAAATGACAAGCTAAAATTTTTTTGTCTTTTGTAGTCAAACTAGTCATGAATTTTTCCAGTTTTTGAAAAAAAGAAGGGAAAAAAACACATTTTCACATTAGTGTTTGTCTTTAAAGTTTTTAACAGTTTTGGGTTATTCCACTTAATCTCGAAAAATATCCATTTTTTTAAAACTCTTGGAAAAAATGAAGTCTTGTATTTTAAAAGTAGCTACATCTTCTTGAATTTTTTCAGATTTTTTTTACAACTATTTTGATTTTCCCTCCCCCTATTTTGCACTTTTTCAAACGGCTATACATATATTCAAAAATATATATATTCAAAAATACTTATAAAAGCAAAACTTCTTATTGTTAGCCAGATTATCTAAAATAAAAACCTTTCATGGTTATTGTGTCACTCTTTGATATGTAAACCATTATAAACTCTTTTATAGTTTATAACAATACAGTACTAAACATTCAAACGTTGAATTTTATTGATTGGGGTGGTTTAGAATTTTTGTTAAGAACTTCCCTCCGACCCCTTTAGGTGTTTACTTCATTCACTCCTAGAGATTTCGAAAGTTATTTCCTAATTTTATTGGACTTATATCCTGTTAATTAAACAGTTATAAATTATTTAGGCCTAATATATATATATATATATATTATTGTATGCTTTAGGTCTTCCAATGTCTTTGTATGTTGGAATGAAGTATGGTAAACATCTTTCACAGATTTCAAAGAAACCTTTTATTCCTATACATCACATGCAAGCACATGCTCTGACTGTACGCATGGTTCATGAGGTTTGTATAATTAACCAAAATATCCTATATAACTTTAAGTGACTATTATTACTTTAACAATGATTATGTGTGAAATACTACACAGTAAAGTATTTCATCTTTCAAAGACTAGGACTTCCAATATCTTGGTCAGGTTATTAAGAGAGTAATGAAATAATTAAGGGGGAAGTGAGATTTATGAATGACGACATAATGTGACGAACCACCATTTGGGACATGCCCTCCCATTCATGGTACTAGAAAATTAGTACTCTATCACCAAATATCAAGCCATCTTTCATTAATTCTATGAATTATATTAGCTCAAATTCTATTTTTTGTTATTATACTAATTTGACCCAAAAGTTGCTTAGGCCTAAAACATAACTTTGTAACATTTCTAACCTAAAATTAGGTAAAACAATGGTTTCAAGTTTAGGGACCATTAGCTCTAGTTTGCGGCACGCAGCGGGGTTTAGGTACTAACACAAGTGAACCTTTTAGGGTTTGAGTGTGAACGTGAGGGTAGGTTGTGGATTTTTTTGAATGGGTCCTGGAAGTGGGTACAAGTAATACCTTTGTAATCCATGATTAGTTTAACTTCCCAAATTATAGTTCTCGAAAAATCATACTTCTGGATTTTATTTTTTCATCGCCCATCCTTCTCCCCAAGTAAAACTACTCCATAACATGGTGCTGTCTGGTTACCTTAACAGTTGAATCTCAAATCTCTATGTGTACTTCTTTTTTTTTTACCTAATATTTATTAGGTACATATTGAATGAATTTAATATTTAAGCGCAATGAATAAATCTCCAAATTTATTCCAACTAATAAACTAAACCTTATCAGGCATAAGATATTATGGTTGCACTTTTATATAACTTACTAAGGGGCAATAGTTGAGTAGAGGTGCATTGAGACAAGATATTTCTGTACCTGATATTTTTCAGGTATCAGTTACAGCCTCCAAAATTTGCATACATGATAGTCATGGCATGTATTTATATTGTAAATTATTATGTATATAACCCATGAATAAGGAGCTGTATTGGGATGCTAGATGACTTGACGGGTTAATTCTCACAAGTCTACCATTAAAAAAACAACATGTATACCAAAATCTACATAAATGTATTTATGTAAAAGTATATAATTACAAAAATACCCAATTTTTAAACTTTGATCCACACAAAATTAAAGGCGTCACATGTAAAAATTTAAATTATTTTACACCAAGACCTACCTTTCTAAGAACAAAATCATAGGAATGATTTAATGTGAACTATTGTAATTTCCTTTGGTGACTGATAAAGTATGAGTAAACAATAGATTTAAGTTATCAATGTAAATTTTGTTTTGACAAATTAATACATTACACCTAACTCACTTTAACCTTTTCCCTCTCAGATATCCTTATATACAGACGTTCGGGTATCTGCGTAGAATCCCAATGTCCGTTTGTTCGGACAATTAGAAAGTTAATGTTATTTTGTGTAATAGAAGGACAATGGTAGATTTTATACATATCAAAATGATCGGGAAAAAACAAGCTTTCCATAATATATGTTAAAATGTTGCATATTCGATCAGCATTTAGTTGTTTGTGAAACGTAATTATGCCTTGTTAAACTCAGTTATTTTTCTTTGAATTGATGTCAGCTATTGTTTGTATATAACTTTTGAGTTTAGAATTTGATCGTGTTTTGAGTTATTCTTTATGTTTTCTTAGTTTTTGTATAAATAATTTAATAGTTTATAGTTTTTTATATAAAAAATCAACCTTTATAGTGCAAAGTTCAAAAAAGTCTGCATACAATGTGTTATCCAGAACACAAATGCTAGTATTATTTTTCTTCCAGCATTTTTTTCCGTTTACGCTAGTTATTTTAGATAGCCTAATATTTAGGTTAGGTGTTATTGTACTAACATAAAACTCCTGTTTTAATTGAAAAACATGTTTTGTAGAAATATTTGTAAATAGTCCTGAAAACTGTGTTGGATTGTAAATTAAATTGTAATATAAGTTGATGAAGGCCTCAGCGAAAAACTGAAAATGTGTTAATTTACAAAAAAATGTTCTTACTGTGTTGTTTATCAAAATAATTCAATGAAATTTGGTGTGTGTGTGTGTGTGTGTGTGTGTGTGTGTGTGTGTGTTGCCACGTACACTCCGCTCGCGAATTTAAGTTTTCTTCCCCTTTTGGAACGCCACTCACCGCGTACTCTTAAACTCGCTATACTCTCGCCACCGAATGGGCGAACCACCTTTCAGTTCGGAACTAACGCGGACAAGGCCAAGATGCTCACTTTTACCTTTTATGCAATCAAAGATATTGCAATACTTGGCTCTAGTAAGTATGAGCTTGTCCTCATAAACTTACCAATTTTTAATCTACGCAAAATTCCCTGAATTTTATCTCAATGCTCGATTATTTGACTCTTTATCTAATGTAACACTCTCTCTCTCTGGGGAAGTGCCTTTTGGGAGAAATCGGCTCTTAAGTTCTGATAATAACTTGTTAAGAATTTCAAAATATATTTAACCAGAGCACACATAAAATATTTATCATAGACAAGGTTATTTGCATGTACAGAATGGATAAATAGAAAACACAACAATTTTAGAAATGAATTACGTATATAATCTTTTCTTTTTCAAACAGTTAAAAAATCAATTTTAAAATTTATCCGACAACAAAGTTGATTAAACAACAACATAACAATTCAAATATTTCAAAAATTACAAATAGAATATTTTCTATATTCTAAACAAAATGAAAAATGCTAGACTTTTCAGACAGAACCACAGACAGTTTTTCCTGTACTGAAAAAGTCGTATTTAATTATTAATTATCTATAACACCAAAGCAGAAATTTATAAAAATGAATTTAATTTTTATTTATTCCCCAAATGACGTTATATTGAAAATGAAGTTAATATTTGCGAATTATTCCTTAAGTATATGATACCTTCACACTTTATTAGAAGTTCTTGTTGATTTTGGAATTTGTTGTTTAATTTAGCTAATGTTGATATGATGTCTTCAGTCCAGATTCTGTAAACTGCAAGATAGTTGAATGCTGGTCTCGAATTCGATCTGCTTAGTTGCCTTGAAGTTCGAAATGAGTAGAATTTTTTCTAAGTCCAATTAAGTAGAGTGACAGTTGTAGTTTCCTCTCAGCTCGGAGTCTGTTGCCAAAGATACGTCTTCCTCGCGTCGATTCCAAAACAAAAGTACCCGTCTTTCGACGGATAAATTATGGTCTCCCTTTCTGTGGGAATTCTCCCACAACCTGGAGCCAATTTTTCTCCCTTTTGAAGAGAAAAGTCTTTCCTTCCTTTTAAGTGTTTTCAGGCCCTTTTGGTCTGAAATTTTCACACTTTATAATTAACTAATCATAGTTTCTGTCTACTGCATAGTTTTCTTCCTTTATTCTTCATTAAAACACCTTTTAATTGATAATTCACTGTTTATTTTATTCAGTGTTATCTGTGTTCTAAGTTGGTATGGCAGGGTCCAACTACTGAACTCGCTCGGAGGGCTGCGCACGTCACTCTACAGGTATTGTCCTGAAAATTTCAATTTTAGTCATTTTTTCGTTCAACTTGCTATAACTTTCGAATGCCCGGACCGATTATCAAGTTCCTTTCGGATTATTCTTCCTTTCCATCTTGTGGGTCTTGTGGAACTTGATTCGTCGTTCTAGTACGCTTCGTTCTCGAGTTATCGCCCTTTCCCCGAAAGTCGGATTTTCTTCTTTTGAACTTTTGAAATAAGTCCTTTTTCAAAATTCTTTTGACGAAATTTTGTTCCTCTTCTACTATGACGAAAAAATCTGTTTGTACTTTTTACGTAACTCGCTTGGTTCTCGAGTTATACGTCTTTGAAGTTCCAAAGTTTTTATCGTCTTGTTTTTAGTTCATAAAAACCCCCCCATTATGTATTATTATTTCTGCTTTGATGTTTTACACTTTTACACACTAGACATATATAATTACATAGTTATATACCCCCTTTAACGTTAAATTTAACCGCTTTTGGGCTTTAGAGTTTTACTTTTTGTAATTATTATATCTCCCTCATTTTAATTTGAAATTTGAATCTAAGTACATATTATTGTGCCCTATTGTGGTCTCTTCAATTGTACCTATTATTATTTTTTAATAAATCCCCCCCCTTCAACTCAAAAATTCCAAAAAACTCCCCAAGAATGACTTTCTAAGTCCATTCTCTCCTGTTTATTATTATTATTGCATATTTTTTATTTGTGATTATTGTTAGTTCCCCTCTTAGTTATGACTCTACGTTTTTTGAATTTTGACTTTAACTTTTTTCCAAATTTTAGATTTTTGAGCCCCTATAAAAACTTGAATAACTTTTTTGTTTTATATGATTCTAAATTTATTTGTTGATATTATTGATCGGTTGATTCTACTGAATATTTATTTATATTAATAATTTAGTTTTTTAATAGAATAAGAAACGAGGCAAAGTGACATTTCATGCTCGAGCCTGTAGATTTGCACCTGTGCTGGCGTGACGTCATCGCCCCACCTCGCCTCCTCTCTACATGGGTTTTATCGCGGGAATTTAAACTGCTTTAAATTGACTTGAGACTTTTGGCTCTTGCCAAACCGTCTCAGTGTGTGTGTGTGTGTGTGTGTGTATTTTTAAATGGTTTTAATAATATGTATATAGTATAATGGGACCATGAATTTTTTGGCATCTCTTTCCTCTGCACTTCAAGAAAAAAATTTCAAAAAAACTTTTGGGCAAGTAATTTTTTATTTTACAATATATTTTTTGCATTATTATATATTTATACAATACTTGATATTTTAGAGTAGTTAATTACAAATTAAACAACAACAAATCATAAGAATTGATTAAGTTGAATGAGTTATGGATTTTTTTTAACAAAACGCTGCAAAAGTTCTAAGTTAGGCCTGGGATTCTATGCACATACTACGATAATAACCCTGGGATTCTATACAGATAGCAGTAAAAAATGACTGGGAGCAAAAGGGTTAATAGGAGTAGAATGTAAAATGTATTTTTTTAGAACCTTTTTATTTTTCCGGTAAAATTGTATAAATATTTATGTATAAAATGTTTATTCAGTACAGTTAACAGTATTATCAATTATTATGTAATAACGACAAAGTGTTTGTTTAAAAAAATAACAGATGTTCAATGAGCATTGTGGTGAATGTGAACAATATAAAACACTGAAACTCCTACCACAAGTTTGGTACAATAACACACAAACAAATAAAATAAAATAAATAAAACGTACATCAGGGAATTATAATAACATAAGGCAAATAAATATTTTATTTGTGTCTGTGTGTGTGTTGTACCAAACTTGTGGTAGAGGTTTCAGTGTTTTTATTTTAAAAATAACAGTTTAAAAGATTTTAATAATTGTTCTGTACTTCTCACATAACACTTCTCAACGTATTATGTTGATTGAATAGTAATTACTGGATCGGTTATTCTCTTTAGGAGATAACAAGATAAGAGTAAAGAATACAATAAAGTGATGCAAAGTACAATTATTGTGATATCATACAATGAATTAGGTTCAAAGTAACATTTTGAACACTAGCCTAACGTGGTTACAACCTAAACCGGTTGACAAATGTGCTTTGCGCATGACCGGTGTATCATAATAACAGCTTGAAAGTAACAACTTTAAGGATAGCGAGTGGCTGTTTGTTGGGTTGACTAAGAAGGGTGAGAAAACTAGGAACAACTCACTCAGGTTTGATTGTAGCTCTTTGTAAAATGTACATCATACTTTAAATAGATAACATATTAATTTTAACTTATCTGTTAAAAGTATCAGGTTTATACTTTAAAACACATCTTTTATTAAGTCACTTCTTATAAATTATTCTAGCCTGAAATTACTTGTTGATAATATTTTATGTAATTATGAGGTCACTTAAATCACTGTTAATAACTCTTTAAAATAGCTTGATTGATTGATAGTAATCACCACTTTCACCAAACAAAAATTACAACTCTACATGTTCATAGATTGGGTAAATATATGATTTTTGTTTCATACAACTGAATATACTGTGTTAGTAAGAAAGACAGTATGTTATAGACAAAAAACATAATTGCTATAAAATTACTATTTAATATGGGATTTTTAGGTTGAGTTCCCATTCTTAGTGTTGTTAATTTCTGGTGGACATTGTCTGCTTGCTGTAGTACAATCTCCTACAAAATTCTTACTGCTTGGACAAAGCTTAGATGATGCACCTGGAGAAGCAATGGATAAGGTAAAAACAATTACATTTTAACTTACTATATTTAAACCATAAATTTTTTTTATTTTAAGAACTTAATTTTATTTGGTGTCATTTTTATTATCATCAGAAAACCATATTTTCATTAAGTTTTAATGTTCATTAAATATCTTGGGTTTGTCCTGTTAAATTACCCAAAGAATTGTGTAACTTAAATTCATTAATTACGGAAGACCAACACACCACTTTACTAAATACCAATCCACCTCTTAATTGCCCTTTATTCTTATTTGATCAACTTAATAACTTTATTTACACATTATATTTTCTATTTTAATGTTTGTATAACATAAACAAAAATCTTATTTGAAACAACTAATGGTGTAGGCTTCCACAAAAATGCCATAATTGCTTTATATTCTGATGGTATGCTTACAAATTGAAATTTTTCTTTATAAAATGTATGAGAAATTATACAAAGTTACAGAAAATAAATTTGCAGCTGTTAAAAACTAAAATACTAACCTATAACACCAGCCTAATATATAAATCTTAGTTAATAACTTAGACAATTAATTTTTATTAAATTCTTATTCATTTATCCATAAACCCCAAAGTTCAAGCATTCAATCTGAATATTTTCTGCAGAAACAAATTAAGCATGAGAAATGGCTTCCAATGTTGAAGAAAAGGGTACCTTCATGCACATGCATTGATTTTGTGCACATCGTCTGAATCAGATGCTAGAAATAAAGAAGCTGAATTTTTTCTCATGTTGACAGGTCTCGTCTTTTGTACTCCACAGCAACATATAGGTGGTATAGGGCCTCCAGATAATACCTTTAGTAATGTTTTGGCTTTGTGGTATGTTATCCACAGAAAAGAAAACAAACCATCAACATCACTTTGATGTTGCTTTTTTGCCAAATCTTTTCTGAAAATGGTATTTATCAAACCAGTGCCGAGGACCTCATATTTGAGTTCTCTGATGGTGACAAATCTGCATTAATCAATGACCTCATCAGTTGAGGCCCTATTGTAAAGTTAATTACTATTCACTGGCGTGTAGCCAGTGTTTGAAACGTTTGTACCCCTCTTTAATTTTTGTGATTCCCATGGCATTATTGCTGAATGGCTACTAAATCCTCCAAATGGTTTCCAATTAGATCTCACTAAGCTTGATGCAATACTGCTGTTCAAATCATTCCATCATTTTGTGAAAAATGTAATTCTGATGAGCATTATATACTTTATCATTAATGCATTATATCTTTCTCAATCACATTGACTTGACTGTCAGCAACTGATGTGCCCGCAGCCAGGATAAAATGCATACATGCACTTGAAAGTATCCACTCACTTCTCTATTAGAGGTCACATCATATCCTTCATTTGCTTCCTCAGGACAATTTTTCAGGTTTGATACTTTTTCAACAAATCCTTTATCTCCATGAAAATTCCTAATAAAAATTTCAGTATTTGGATTGTCTGTGAGTTTGCGCAATCTTTTTGCACCATTTGTATTTATTTTAAATTGTTGCGAAGATAAAAAAAGGCGATATCAGTTATAGAAATTATTCTCTGTTAGGCAGCCCGAAGATTGAAGCTACGTTACATCCCACAGTTCAGTAAGATTTGTGGAGGTGAAGCTATAGAGAAGGCGGCAGAACTGGGTGATCCTTCTACTTTCGATTTCACTGCACCACTCTTTAAATACAGAGATTGTAACTTCAGTATGGCTGGGATTAAAAATCAGATCTATAGACTGATTAATCAAGAAGAAGTTAAGCATGGTGAGTGCTATTACTGAGTTTTTCCTAAAGTATTATTTATGGGAGATAATTTGATCTAAAAAATATTGTTCTTTATAAACATTTTGGTAAATTTGTAAGTTATTTTGACTAATAGGGTCCAAACTTGCTTTCCTTGTGCCATAAACTTGGCATAAGTGTAAACTGTTCTTTGACATAAGACCTTTTATTAACAGTGGTTTTGATGTTGATCTTTTTAACCATAATTTTCTTTTACTTGCAATTTAGCACATTGGTTTGGGTCATTAATCTTAACATTTTACAAAAATTTGAAGGAAATAGGTAGAGCCGATTGTGTGAAATTAATACGTTTTTTATAACTGCTCTATTTTTTATATATTTTTTTAAATATTTATTTGGATAAATTAGTAAAATTTGTTGAAAATAAACATTTTGAGTTTTAGTCTTATGGCCATCTATCTCCAATTTTGAGTTACCAAAATATAATAAGTGCCTCAAAATATGGCCCATATACCAAATTTGAATAAAATCCGTGTACTCTTTCAGATTGTAGTGAACTGCTTTTTTTAAAATACTATTTTGGACTCAGGATACCTCAAAACTAATATTTCTGTGAAATTTTGACATCAGTGTTTTTACCCTGTCATATCTTTCTCTATACTATATGTGTGTATCTGTGTGAGAGAAAGAGAGAAGTTAAAACATAATATAAAATCTTAATTTATGCCAAATATCTTTATTGTTTGTGTATATTTATGTTTATTGTTTTAGATGTACAAGGAGGTAACATATTGCCCAGTGTCTACGATATCTGTGCAAGTTTCCAACATTGTATAACCAAACATATTTGTCATAGAGTTCAGAGAGCTATAGAGTATGTCCAACTTAAACAACTAATACCCAAACAAAATCAAACTATGGTAATGTATAGGCCATTTACTTAAGTTTTATATAGTATAGAAAACTTTTAGGACTGATGCAGTTGTATAACTATTGATTAATGAAATATCATCAAACTTTTACTTTAAAATAAAATATTTCTTTTCTAATTTAATGGAATTGACTGTTTATTGTATGATCAGCTGTCAGTGTTATCTCACTTGCTTATCAGTGTGTTGTTTTTGTAGTGGACATTGTTGTGTATTATAATTTTTGTACTTTGAGTGTTTATACCTTTTTATTAGTTAATAATGTTATTATTTCTTACTTAAAATGTAGATTTCAAATACTTAAGAACTAGTGAAGTAGGCAGAATGTTAGATTCTGAACTAACACAGTAAGTATACAGGCTATCATAAAAAATCTCAAACTTAGCATAAGCATGGAGATCAGTGTTTTATCAAATGTGAAATTTTATATTATAATCCAAATCAATGTGCCAAACCACACATAAAATAAAATTACACTACATGAATCATTTTAAAAAACCCAATGATGGTCAGGTTTCATTTGGTATTTTCCATATTGAATCATGTTTAGATGTAATAGTACTTCTTGAACAAAAAAAAATCATATTTCTTTATGTTTACTAGTGATGGGCAAAAGAATTCATTTGATTCAATTCACTAAAGAAAATTGGATTAATAATAAATTCATTTCGTTCATTTGAATCGGTGATGACATAACATGATTTGAATTATTCCAGTCTTCTTTCTATACCGAACATTTGTTCAGCTGACTACAATTAACAAAACTGGCGCCAATTCTCATCATCTAGATCAGGGGTCTCCAAACTGAAAAATCTAAGTAGGAATGCGGACCACCGGGGGTCCGGAGGGTATGAAATACCTCCAGATAAAAATGTGGTCCAGGGGGGTATTTTATTTTGAAAAACTAACATTTCAAAACAGCATTTTATGGCTTTCTATACATATATTCTAATTAAAATTTAATAAAATTCTTCTATGTTTTTAGTGGTTATAATTTTAGTAATCTTAAAAATTAAATTGGTGAAAATTGGAGTTGAGTACTGAGTAGGTCTACCTAATGTCATAGGGTTTTTTGACTACCATAATTTTAAAGTTTACCAAAAAGAGAACTAAAAGAAAATTATATATTTAAAAATGAAATAAACACATTTCTAAAGAAAATAAATTCTTTATTTGTAAAACTAAAAAATAAAACAGACACAATCTTAGGATATACATATTTATGACAAACTTCATTTTTGGAGGTTGTCTAATCCATTTCTTGGTATTGTTTGTTTTTCTCACGTATGTGTGTGAAGTGTGCAATTGTTTTTGTTGACTGACAATTACAGTTCACATTGGATTAATTTAGATGTTCCTATTATCAAAATTTATTTTAAATGATCATCTGACAAATTAGCTCTGTATTTAGATTTCACATGCTTCTTTTTTAAAAGGTATGTTCGCATATATACATATAGTCATACTATACACCCAAACACTGAAAACATTCCACTTGCAAAATCTTTAATCCCCTTGAAATCGTCAGTTAATGACATGCAATGAAAGAAACTGTAAAAGTAACTTAAACTCTGTGTTAATATACGACTTTTTTACTTCCTATGGTTGATGAACTCGCTTACCAAGTAAAAGGATTTTGACAATAGAAGTCGTATTTTTTTAATTTTATGAGATTTACTTCCAGTCGTAAATAATCTGGAAGTTTGTAAATATATTCAACACCTGCATAACAAGGAAGTTTTTTCACAACATTAACCCTATGAGGCTGATGGCTTAAAAAGTTAGCACGTCTTGTGTTCAAAAATAGATAAACATGGAAAAGTTAAAATGCCTAATTCTTTAAATGCGTCCCTCCAGGATGGCATTCTGTTTAGACCTACTATAATTCTTAATTCTTTTTTTTTTTTTTTAAACGTAACACTCTACTAACCTCATACATTGAAGAGTTGCCCTAAAAGATAACTCCATATTTTAATTGAGGATAAATAAGTCCATAGTAGGAGATAATGAGTGTTTGTTTAGTGCAATAATTCTTAATATTCTTTAGAGCAAAAATACCAGAACTGACTTTCCTACAAACAGCATCTACTTGTTCCTTCCACGCAAGATTACTGTCTATAACCAAACCCAAGAATTTGATGTTTTGCAATTCTTTTATGATATCATCTCCCAACATAATAGTGGGAATCAACTGATTATCACTATGCTTTAAACTATAAAACAAAGATATAGTTTTATAAGGATTTGTGAGCAAGTTATTTCCCAAGAAGTACTGACTTGTTTCATTGACACTTACGAAAATGGATTTCTCCAAAAATTAAAGGGATTCAGCCTGCACCATGACCATTGTATCATCAGCATACTGCACAAAATAGTCAGTACACTTAGTAATGATGACAGATCCCTAATAAATAGAATGAATAAGACAGGTCCAAGTATAGATCCCTGAGGGACACTAAACTCAACCTCTCACCAAATGTTTTGTTTCATAATGTCTACGAATATTATATTTTTTCAACACGGATATTATTTCATTACAAATAAGACACAGGGGAGTATTTTTGTTTTCAACCACAAAGTAATTGATACACCATTTTCCGTTAAAACACGACATTCACTGTCAACTTTCCTCTTTTTGGACAAAGGCATGACTAAAATAATAGTTATAAAACACTGGCACTACACTCAAACACTGTCTTAAATGTAAAAGAAGCAATGTTTATTTAGCATCAGGCTTCATCGACAACTTCACTTTCGGTATACGTTGAGTGACACTAAACTAGGCGAGTAGCGAAGTGAGTCACCTAGTCCTAGTACACCTAGGCCTACTGTAATCTGGAGCCATTTTATCACTCCAGTTTAGTAGAACCTGGCCCAAACATGTAAGTTAAATTGAGTTCTGGCCGATTGGAGCTTACATCTAGACGTAGTGAACTGCTTTAACTTATCATATAATATGAAACGATTTTGCTCTTAGCTAATTGTTAGGACAGAATCGGTCGTTATACTTAAGGTAGTCAGATAGGCAACGGGCCAGACAAAACCTCTTCACTGGCTAGTCCTGGCCCGTGGGCCGTAGTTTGGGGACCCCAGATCTACAATCATTTGCAGTTATTCCCAGTTTTAATTAAAAGCTAGCTTTTGTCCATATACTTTCAGTTAATAGTTATTAATATGTCATTTTTCAAACAGTAATTGTTTGTTGATTTCACAATAAGCTATTATGTGTGATTTTAAAGTACTTTCACTTTTCACTCAATGTAATATTTTACTTTTATTCTAAAAATTACCTTTCATTATTATAACATGTAGCTTTAATGTTTAATACATCAATATTTAATGTATAAAAAAATTATAGCCCATTAAATTAAAAGAAATTCAATAAATGTTTTGAGTAAAATGGATTTAAAAAAATCATACAGTTATTTTTTTTAAGAAGTACTATTCAAAAACTATTCATTGCATAATTAGAATTGAAAGGAATTTTTACCACTAAATAACTCTAACTAATTTCACTCATCTCGATGAATCAGTGAATCAGGAGCTTTCTGAATTTCTCCAAACGAATGATTCAAACTTAGTTCCAGGTCCACACACATACTCACTGTCTGTTTAGTTCTCTAAATGAATTGATTCAGTTTGAAGGTGAGTTACTACTTATTTGATTCACATTGCTGATTGAAAAAATCGTTTGTAAATGCTAAATCACTAGCGTTTACATATTCTCTGATCTATTGATTTGCCTATATCCCTATGGTGTGAACTTCTGGTTCATCCTATATGTGACACCCTGCAGCAATAAATTCTTTACTCTGTAACTATGCAATTTTATTTATATATTTACAGGATCAATATAGAGTCATATATAGACTGTACAGATGATATGAGTTACATGACCTAAATTATGTGACATGGTGTAAGTTATCTTTTCACAAAGAGGCCCTATATAACATTTAACAATATATAACTTTAACTTATTGATCAGGTTAAAACAAGCAAAATTTAAAACTTGGCATAGATTTACCTAACAGCTATTTTAATATTCATTTTAAGGTTATGATACTACATTTTTCAACCGTTGTTCTAATATCTTGTTGTTTTTTTTTCAATATCATAAAAAAACTTGTCATAAAAAAACTTTCAATATCAATAGTTGTCAAAACTTCAAACAAGTTTTATATGCCACCATCTAGTAACTATTATAATATAGGTTATATTTTAGGTAATATCAGGAGGTGTTGCTTGCAATGGATATATCAGTCGAGCTGTTGGGATAATTTGCAAAAAGAAACAATTCCAGTTGAGAATACCACCGCCAAAACTTTGTACAGACAATGGTATCATGATAGCTTGGAATGGAATAGAGAGATGGAGAATGCAAGAAGAAATTTATTCATCAGATAATCTCAGCAGTATTGATATTGAATCAAAGTGAATACTCATATTTAATAGTAATAATTAGTTATATTTATGTAATGACTAACTAACAGAGTACTTAAATGATGTCTGGCGTACAATTTGATTGTTGATTGAATGATAAAGTAAGGTTTACTGACTTACTGATTCGTTTACTAACTGACAGACTGAAAACTGACAAAATTGTTTACTGACTCATTAACTGCCCTGCTGACTAATGTAATAACTGATAGATTGGTTTACTGATCGACTGACTGATGAATTAACCAACTGACTGGTTGACTAACTGTCAGACTGGTTGAATGACTGATAAACTGGGTTACTAATTAACTGACTGATAAATTTATTTCCTGACTGCTTAACATACCAACTTATTAATGGATTGACAAACCATTTTACAGATTGATTGATAAACTTATAAACTAGCTAGTCTACTGAAAGATTCATTGACTGACTTATTAATTGGATGATTGTCAGACTGAATGACTTCTGACTAGTTGACTAATTAACTGATGGACTGGTTGAAAGGCTGTCTCGAAATTATTCTGCCCTCTCCCTCAAAATCTGGATTGAATAAATAGTTCAACTTATTGTTATCAAAATTAGACAGAGCAGATAGATTTTAATTTCATGGAAATCAGTTTTACCCCCAAAAATTCCTTTATTCTTTAATCATACTCTTTTATGCTTTAACCGATAACTCCCAAATTGGAATTTAGAGGAGGATACTGACAAGTATTCATTTGAAGTGTTAAAGGCTACAATTGTAATAAAAATTGTTTTTGGAAATTTAGATAAAATCATAATTTTGTGTTTTCGACTTAAATTATTACTTATGCTAATTCCAATACTAATAAAAGCTGTGAGTCGCTATATTTTGAATAAAGTTAGTGGAACTGTATATTTTTATAAGAAACATACTTTCAGACTAACTGACAAGTTTAATACAAATCAAATTATCAAATTTAGGAATACACAAAGTGAATATTTCAGTGATAAATTAGTACAATATGTTTGCCTCTATAATAATCCATACATTTTTTAACATGATTGCTTTTAACTGGAATTCAGATCGTTATTGATAGGCAATAGAATAACGATCCACCAACAGATAAAGTAAACATAATAGCCTATTTATATAATTGATACACATCATTTTTGGTGTTATGTACATTTCTAAAAGATAAATGTTATGTATTTGTACACACAGCTTAAAGTAATTAATGTTGTAATATTAATTACTTAAACTTCTCATACACATATACACATAACCTTGAAATGGATGCACATAAACATAACAATTTAATTTTGTACTTACCAATTTATAAAAAAGAATATTGTGTTTTTAACACATTTTGTTAAGGTGGCTTAGAAAAAGAGAGAAAAAAACTATGTTTGGAGACATTTGTTTCATTTATGGATTGTTATAGCTACTTCAAGTTTCATCTCCTGTCAAGATTGATTTAATAATTATAATTACAAGACTGCTACAAATTATAATTATCATTTTATTATCCCTCCTGACAAAAATGAATGACACTTAGCAACTTACACTCGGCGGGACAATAGAAAATGGTGGGCATTTTTATGGACTTACAGCTATGCTCCAACTGATGTGTTGGAGTTGGTAGTGGCTATGGTGGAGAAGATGTGTAGTCATGCTATGCACATCTCTGTTTCCTACCGTTTGGCAGGCCACGTAATGCTGGGATCAGAGGTTGAAAAAAAAACCCCCTTATATATCTTTTACATACAAATGTTTATGAAAGTTATTATAATTTTATAGCATTATTTATATTTTTTTTTTTTTACGTTGAAAGCTCATATTAATGAAGTAATTTGCTTTCTTTTGTCTTGTCCATTTCCTTGATGTTTGAAGGTGTTCCCGAATAGTCAATTTATGTTTCTACAAGTTAAAAAAAAATAAAAAATCAGTTTCTTGAAAAGATTACCAATATACAATTTTTTGTACATTGCTTTCATCCAATCTTACTTGAATGCAAACTAAGAAAAAGTAGTATCTCCCAAAGCTGGTACTGATATCTGATGATGCACTAAATACACCATAGCCAGAAATTTAGCCTATAAGTGTACGACTGAGTGATCCTAGTATTTATTTTCAATGAGTGAGGGATATACTCTGCACCCATCAGGTTTTTATTTTGTCTGAAATTTAGTATTTCAGCAACATTTTCAATTGGGGGAACAATTAAAAATCACAATAAGCCATGTCTGGAGAGCGAGTCTGACGTACCACTGAAGTGCTGGTTTGGTTAGCAACACTCAATCAGATGCATGAAATGAAATGGCGTGTTATCAATATTCAGCTGATAAATGCCGCTGTCCACAGGTCACATAAATACTAAGTATCATAAAGACATGTCTTGAAACTAACAACTCATCATCATAAATACTAAGTATCTGCACCCATCAAAACTAATGTATAGAATATTGTATCATGCTATTCAAATACACCATACCCAGAAATTTACTCTATTAGTGTACAACTGAGAATCCTAGTATTTATTTCCAATGAGTGAGGGATGTACTCTGCACCCATCAGGTTTTTATTTTGTCTGAAATTTAGTATTTCAGCAACATTTTCAATTGGGGGAACAATAAAAAATCACAATGAGCCATGTCTGGAAGCGAGTCTGATATATCACTGAAGTGAACACTCAATCAGATGTGTGAAATGAAATGGCGTGTTATCATAATTCAGCTGATAAATGCCACTATCCACAGGTCACATAAATACTAAGTATCATAAAGACTTGTCTTGCAACTAGCAACTCATCATTAGTTATCAAGTAGTTGAGAACACTGTTTGCGGAATTGCTTCAGCTCTATTGTTTGTGGATATGGCACTTTTTGTGAACACTCTTTGCACGGCCAAATCCTTGCTCAAATTGAATGTATCAAACCTGCGCTTATCCCCCCACCTTGTCTTCACTTATCAGTGACTTAACAATTTCAGCTTGTTGAGAGCCTACTGAGATGTGAGTCACTTTCCACTGTAGTGTGACCCTCTTTAAAATAATTGACTTACTTATTTACTGACTGGTTGTGCAGGTTTTGTTGTCGAAATCCTGCAGAATTTTCCGAATGGTTTCCACTAGATTATGTTAAGCATAATGTAAAAATTGATACATTACCATTGCTAATTTTACATGATCATGAAGAACACTTTCTGTGTTTTATTTGTTTCAAAAAGAAAAGTTTAGATCATATACATTTTAAATAACCCTCATATAATAGAAATTTGCGAATGAACTTAAATATATCCCTTCTTTCGAATGATATATAAGTTATCTCCTAGACTTATAATTTTTTTTTTTTTAAATTTTTTGTTGTTTATTTGGATTTTATGTGAGAAAGTAGGTGGGATTGCTATGCACTGTTTATTTCATATTGTTTGTTACAGAGCTCCACTTGGTGAAGACATAAGACTGAAAGTTGCTGATGCTAATATAAAATGTGAGTGGATAAAACTGCACGAATTGAATGAAAACAAGACTGCTGTAAAAACTAATGTATAGAATATTGTATCATGTTATTCAAATATATTACATTATGTGTTTGCCTTTACATCATTTTTTTTTAACCCAAAATCAGAAATATAATGACACAGGAGACAAATGTCGGTTGTATCAAAACTTGTGTTAAACCATCAATGGATTTATAGACACATAGGGTAGGCCATTGCATAGGGCGGCAAGTTTTAGTGGGAAGAGTAGCACTGCCGGATATCATTTTATCACTATCTGTTGTCTGTGCCGGAGAATAAATTATTTATTCTACATATTAATTTCTCTATCCTAGGTGATGTTTTAATCACATGGGTAAATATGGTCTATGACCAAAACTTAGCAACTATTGTAACCCAAATAAAAAATATTTTCACAATTATATACTAAGAATTTGTTTTAAACTTCTAATGATTAATCATTTACTGTGTTTAACAAAATCAATAGCATTTGTTAAAAGAATTAGCTTACACACATAATATATTATTATATTTCATGTAAAAAGGGAAATGAACCTCAGCTGTTAGAATATCTAGAGTGGCCAGATGTCAGGATTTTTGCTGGACATCGAACCTTTTAGAACCGTTGTCCAGCCATCCAGCATAGGTACTCACCTGACACAGTTTTCAAGTAGCATATAAACAAAAGGTTGGTGGGTTGATGCCCACTATTATACATTGTATATGTGTCTATTATACGTTGTATATGTGTCATGTTCTGTTTACTTCAAATATTGTTTAGTGTATATATGATTCTAACTTCATAATGATAAGTACCAATATTTAATATTGATGTTCTACTAATAATATATTCAATATCACTAATTAAATGATCGTGTAGTCTGGTTAGGTGGGTAAAAGAATTTGTAGGTTATCAGATGTGTTTCCATTATGACTTTCTTTTGAATTACGTAGTATAGTGAGAAACTAATCTAGTTTCATTCATGTCATATCATTAAAATAGTTTTTGTGTATTATGTAATTTTTGTTGTACCTAAAGGAAATCAGTGGATATGTGGTCTAAAGAAATGCCATTTTTTTTAATTTAAGGGTGAGAATTATATTTTTTGTAGTTTTGTGAAAGTGATATTGATTGTTCTAATAAAGGAGTGGAGGATGTTTCCCATTATGTACAAACTAAAAAATATTTCAAATAAAAATCTAACACAAAGTGCAACTGTTGAGGCTTTCTTTAAGCCTTTAATAAATCTGTGTCCTTGCTCCAGCTTCAGTATATAGGTTACTTACATAAATTAAAATTATTATTTTTCTATTGCCACTGATGCAAGCAATCATGGAACAACAAAGTGTTTTCCTCTCGTTCTAAAATACTTTAGATTTGAAGAAGGTATTAAATGTTGTCAGCTAGATTTTTATGAAGACGGTAATTAAAATACAGAATCAAGCTTTCAACAACCTTTAAATAAACTTCAGAAACAACAATTAGATGTTACAAAAATAACTTTTACTGCGCTGCGAATGCATCAGTTAATTTTGGATAAAAAAATAGTGTTTATGAAAAATTGAAAACAAAATAGGTAATGTTCAGAAATCTAATTGTATTCTACATATTCTTCACAATTGTTGTAAACACAGTTTTTAAAATTGAAAACTTAATTTTAAAAATTATTTCTCATTTTGTCACTCTGCTCAAATAATTACAAAACTAAAACATTTCTTTGAACTTGTGGAAACTGATTACACTCCAGCAATAAGATATGTAGAGATAAGATGGTTGTCTTTGCTTCCAGCTGTTAAGAGATTGCTACAAAATTGGGGACCACGGAAAAGCTACGTTCCATCACAAAATAAAATTAATTAAAACAAAATTATACACTACTGTTTTGTGTATGACAGTTAAAAAGCATTTTTATATGTGTGTTTCTTTAAAATATTTTTAAACTTATTTCAAGAATAAATAATTCAATTAGAAAAAAATTATACTAACAGCTACAGAAGTTTTCCAGATATTTTTCTTTAAAGGCCAAAATTGAATGCTGACTTTGTGATAAATATTTAGGTTCATATATATCCAAGCAAGAGTTAGAAATTGATAGAAATCTTATGCAAGAATTTTGTGATGTTTTGGAAAGATCCATTGCATATTAAAATAAATGCTATGATTTATCAGATACAAATTTCCACAAGAAAATAGACTTCTTAAATCTGTCAAAAGAATTCCTGCTTTTATTAATACTTCCCTTTCTCTCAATTAAGTAATATTGTCAGAATTTTTAACATAAATGTAAACAAACATGATTAGCTTTATTACAAAATTTTGTTAAATAAGAACCAAAAAAATTTCAAACTTATTGATTCTTATATTTTAAGCATACCTGTCTCAAATGCTCATACTGAGAGAGTTTTCTCAGAAATGAATTTTTCATGGACTGATGCAAGAAACAAGCTAGATATTTCTTCAATAAAAATTGAATTACAGGTATGGAACAATTATGATCATATGAATTGTTAAAATACATTTTAAAAGGATAAGTTACTACGTAGAAAAGCTGGTAATAGATTGAAATACAAAAATCAAGAAAAAACAGTAGAATTGGAAGATGAAAATCAAGTATTGACTTGGCTGTTGGAAGATCTTCTCAATAGCAAATAGCTAAGGTAATAAACTTGTTTACAATCATTCTTATCCACTTAGCCTAAAGATAACATAATTTGTAAGTTATATAGTAATTTGATATATACAAATTTTAAAATATTTTGTTTAATTTTATTGTTATTTTTAAAATTAAGTAAGTATATTTCCTTAAAACAGCTAGTTTTTATATAGCCATTTTTATTATATGTAGTTTCTTAAATAGTTATGTTATCATGTACTATTACCATGTTTTAAATGTGCATAGACCTGCATATGAAGAGTGCCCTCCTTTCTGGTTAGAAAAATCTGGTCACCCTAAGAACATCTAATCTGTTAAAACATCACTTCCCATAAACAGAGTTGGGCAAAAATTTGGGAACACTTTTGTAACTTAAATGAGTGAATAAGTTATATGTGGTTAACAAAATGTAACATTACTAAATTGTGACAAAATAATAAAATGCTAACTCCCGTTCATTATAAAGGTAATAAATAAAAAGCAAAGAAAAACTGCAGGTTTGTTTATTGCCTTTACCTAAAATTACAGTGGTTATAATTTTACAGCTTGAAAGGAGTTTAATTAGTACGAAAGATTGTCGATTCTTTTCTTGCTAGACCCCACTGAACGATTCAAAGCTGCTTTTTTATTTCATACACTTGCTTATAATCAGCCTTATTGCAGATTATGCAAACAGATTCATCCATACTGATAATCTGAAAAGACTAAATCAAATTGTACTAAAATATCATTCGATTTTAATTTTTTAAGTTATGTTACGTTAAACATACTATTTATGAAAGAAAATATTACTATTTTTATTTTAGAGCTGATTGATACAGATTAAAATACAGGTAGTATTTACCTTGCTATGTAGATTCAAAACGTTTCTTTTAAAGTAAATTTGTCACAATTCTCTTAAAGTAACTCAGCCTGCATGTGTATTTTCATGGAGGATGTTGTTCACTGCTCTGTATCTCGAATACTGGCTAATGGTTTTTGCAGATGCTAGGAAATAACAGGTAGTAAGGCCTAGCCCCTTCCCCACTTCTCTATGAAATACCTTTTGATGGGCTCAAAATTGTACATAATGATTAAAATTAATTTTTTCGGATTCGAGTTTTTTTCGTTTCTTTGTATGTTTTGAGAACATTACCATAGTAATGTATTTTTTTTTACACCATCAGAAAGTAGAGATTTGAACGAACAAAAAGCCCACCGACTTTTTTAAAAAAGCAGATATTTTGACGCGAGAATTGTTGATTGAAAATTAGGGTGTTTTTTCGATATTAAGTCAAAATAAGGTGAAAAAAAAATTTTTTGATCAAAAAAATTACAGTGTGATTGGGACATAAAAAGGTAAGTTTTCACTAAACTTCGTGAATTTTTTTTGTAAAAGATAAAAATTAAAAAACCAAAAACTTGGTTATTTGAATTTTTCACATAAATTTTGAGGTTATGTGAAAAAGTGTAAATACAAAAGTTGTAGATCTTTTTATTACCTACAACTTTGCCATTTAACGTTTTTCCATAAGACTTGTAGTTTTGCCGAAAATCAAGATAAAGCGTTTTCTACCCTTAAAAACTCACCCCCTTCCACTTCCCGACCTCGGTTCGCCCGTAAATTATTTTTCCTTTCATTTTTGTTATATTCTCTTCCTTTTCCAATGGGTTTCATCCTACTATTATTTTTTTTCACTTTTTACCATTTTCAAAGGCTTCAGCCCTGGTCTTCATATTGGTATAAGTCGCGCACTATAAGTCCCGCTCTGGGCTGTCAGCTACTAGCCGGTCTGCATAACATACTAAAATGAAGGACAGAAAAACGGAGGCATCCGGAGAGGGCATTGTCGTTTATACGCTCCTGCACCTCAAGAATAATAAAACTATAATGAAACTTACATATTCCCTTTCTGCATGAATTGCCTCGTCCAATGGTATACATATATTTGTGTTTAAATTTATGTATAATTTTTATTAATGAAAAGTTTTAGAAAGTTGTTACAACATGACATGATAAAGTCACTAAGCGAGAATTCTTTTTATTTTTGAAGTAGAAACAAACTTCTAGTGAGAAAGGTTAGGTTAATCTATATCGTTCTTTTTTCAGCTCATGATTAAAGCTGCAGTCATCCTTGAAGCTGAATACCTTGAACATAAACAATAATGTGGGACTAGCAACCTCAGCATCTGTCACATCTAGAAAACCTTTGTTTATAACTTATAAACAGCTGCAAAGTATGACTGTCGCTTGTGATGACTACATTGTTTATGTTATTCAGCTTGCAAGTCGACTTCATTTCATGATCTACCAAACCAAGACGTTATACTATAATTAAAGTTACACTTGTAGAGTTGTTGGTAAAGTAGAGTTTTTAGTAGAGCTACTTTCTTGACCACTGTACCGATTTTAAACAAGCGACTGTTCACACATAGTAGAGTGTTGATGATAGTTTGTGAACTGTGTGTTCCTCCTCAATTCCTCAAAATGAGTGTTGTTGTAAAGAAAAGAAAATTAATGAGAGTCATTCCTAGATTTTTAAGTATCCTTATAAAAGTCAAAAAATTCTAACAAAAGTCAACAAAACCTGTCACAAGACAGCGTCACTCTACCAGAAACTCTACTCTACTGCCGACGGATCACGTTTACAAGTATAGTGTGCAGGAGAGTGACAATTTTGCTAGTGGTGGGGGAAGTAGAGTAGAGCTACTTTCCCACTTGCTGCTAGTAACTATACTCTATTACCTACTAGCTACTAGACGCTAGTGAGTGTTTACATGAGTAGAGTTACTCGACTAGAAACTCTACTCTACCAACAACTCTACAGCCTGATTTACACGGGTAGAGTTGTTGGTAGAGTAGAGTTTCTAGTAGAGCTACTTTCTTGATCACTCTACCGATTTTAAACAAGCGACTGTTCACACATAGTAGAGTGTTGATGATAGTTTGTGAACTGTGTGTTCCTCCTCAAGACGGCGTCACTCTACCAGAAACTCTACTCTACTGCCGACGGATCACGTTTACACAAGTATAGTGTGCAGGAGAGTGACAATTTTGCTAGTGGTGGGGGAAGTAGAGTAGAGCTACTTTCCCACATGCTGCTAGTAACTATACTCTACTACCTACTAGCTACTAGACGCTAGTGAGTGTTTACATGAGTAGAGTTACTCGACTAGAAACTCTACTATCCCAACAACTCTACCCGTGTAAATCAGGCTTAATTCCAAGAAAACCAATGTTTTCAAGACAGCGTTGATTTTCCTCCCCTCACCCCCGGCGGCCAGAGTAGGCTATGTGCGCGAGTTATACATAGGAGTTACAAGAAAGTTATATTAAATTTTAAAAGAAATTCAGAAAATAGTTTCACTGTCATGTAAATAATTTATTATATATTTTTGTAAATCTATCAATAGGTTTTTATTCAAATAATTAAAATACATGAAATGTGTGTAAAAGTTTTATATTTTTTGTTTAGGTAAAAACGTTCCATGCAGTGGTGTGTCTAATAAGATTCATACAGTCATTTGAAATGTGTTTGGTACATTATGTCAACAAAGTTAAAGATTTTAAAAAAAGCCATTATCATTTGTGAATAAATAAAGAAATTATCATTTTGATAGTCATGAAATGCTCGGTGGAGGATTTTCAGGGTAGCTGATTACAAATTTCAGGTCATAAATTAGAAAATTCATAATGGCATTATAGCCTAATATTCTGCATAATTTCTGGAATAAATTATAAGCTACATTGTAAGATTAGGGTTTTTTTTGGTCATACAAACTTTATGCTAACTTCGTCATTTTATAGAGAAAATCGAAAAATTCTTAGATGCATCTATTATGGACACATATATTTAACAAATTTCAGACAAAATGACCCACAGCAATTTTCATTCTATTATTTATTACAGAAATTGATGAATTAACATCATCCTAAAATCTTCCTTTTGAATCAGGAATTTTAATATGTTTCTGGGACATTACGATTATTGTAATAGTGTATTAAAAGATTTAATCATGATTTCAAACAATATTTTTGTTTTAAAAAATTTCCAGGCACCGGCGAGATTCGAACTCACGATCTCCTGTTTACTAGACAGGCGCTTTAACCAACTAAGCCACGGCGCCACATTCGAAGTTGTAGCATTGATTACTTGTAGGCTATTTATTAGAACAAAATAAATGGTGTAAAAATTATTAATTTCTCCACAAAACCAAGATAGTATTCCCTTATCTAGTACGAAAAAACCATATGTCTATATTACTTTAACCTTGTATTTCTTATTAAAGAGTGAAGTAGAAATAGAAAAGTATTTTTTATTTTATTTTATGGAATTACATATATATATAATTAGAACCTAAATTTACTTCACTTGTGCCATAAACCCTTTTTAAGCGTAAATCGTGTTCGAGTTTTTAATGACGGTGATAATGGTTCAAATTCTTAATTTGTGATTACTGTATGATTTGTTGATTTGTACATAGGGTACTATAATGCGTGCACACTTCGCAGTTCGCAGTGAAGTTTGAAAATTCTGTACCGTACAGCATTTTGGTAGCCTCGTCGTCAGAAATAAAACAAGTTGATGGGCGCCTTCACGTTACTTACTCAGTACTACTGTCATGTAATGTAATACAAAGCAGATCTATATATTATGTCCAAAAATTGGTCTCTTGGGCATTGTAGAAACTGTTACAATTGTATTCGTAGATCAAGGAGTTTTGGTCTTACCCAGTAGGGTAATTTGATTTAAAACAGCTGTTGTCACACAAGTGTTCTGAATCTCGTAATTGTGTATATCACTATTATTTTTATTGTCGGGTATGAGTCCTTGTAGATCTATATCTATAACATTTTAACCAGTCGCCACTCGCTTTGCTCGTGGCTATGGCTCAGGCGTGGCTGGCCTTGAAGCTGTACATGTGAGACAAAAACTCTTCTCGCTACGCTCGTGTCGGTAACTTGACCCTGCCGGATCTCGTAACTATACAAATATCATATTCGGTTGGAAGGTAAGGGTTTGAAATTAATTTGTTGACAATAACTTCGCTACTTGTCATCTTAGAGTGGTGGTATTGATCCATTACAAAATTGAAATTTGGAAACTTATCTAATTTAGTTTGTTATAAAGTTCAATAACACACGATATATGAACAAAAAACTATTTATCATTTTGATATTTACTATTCGATTTTTCTGAATTTGAGTAAAATTCTAAATGAGCACATTACAGTCTCCTATACCAAATTTCATGTCCATAACTTAATATATTTGTGACCGCTATCGTGGTTGCTTATAGACAACGTCGAAAATCACTTATTTGGTTTCCTGAAGCCACGATACATGTAGGCTTAGGTCAGTCAAAAACGGAAGTCTATATTTTTGATGATTATACCTATACCTCTTTAATAAAACTGTTAAATAAATAGAATAATGACTAACATTTGTGTAGGCCTAGTATGCAGAAATAAATCCTTTTGATTGTCGTAGTTTCATAGGTAATTAATATTCAAGATTTTTTTATTAGACTTCTTACTGTAAGTAGGCCTAGGGGAGAATGGGGGAATGCCGGTAAGTTAAGCAATTCCCCTCACAAAATGCCATTCAACGAATGCAAACATATTATTTATATCTTCCTTTATAGATTCGAATGTCTAGTTTACACCATAAATATTTTACATGTCTAACACTTAAATACAAAATATAAAAAAATAACAACTATGTCTATTACATCTACCGGTATTGCCCGACCCTTGGGGTAATGACAGTAGAGTATTTGGCCATGTATTTTATATGGATAAAATGTTTTATATCAAAATGTTATATTGAATAGCTATTTGACTCCCTATTTTAGAGGATGTAATAAATAATAAACAGTTTTGTTATAAAACACTCAATTCTCTTTATTTATAAGAAATACTATAACAATATTAGGAACATAAGTTGAATAAATGTCAGTCTTAACAATCAGACTTTGCGTGTATTAATTGCATTTGAAGAGTAATGGAAAAATATATTTTAGAATCTAAGATATTAAATGATATTATTTTATGATATTACATGATAAAAAATCTTAATCTACTATGTGGGACAGTCATATTAGCCCTTAATGCACTTGTCACATAGGAATGCCTCTGGTGAATCCGCTGCACTACACAACGAATGCACCCAAATGCCACAGCCTGTACATCGGTACCATATTTCTCCATCTTGACCAAACTCACCACATACAAAGCATGTATTTTCATTTTCAGTTCCTGGTAAATCATCCATTTCATCATCGTCACAAAGAATTCTTTCGTCAATAGGCCCATTTGCATCTTCATCGTCGGAGTCTGAGAAGTCTTTCTTAATCTTCTTGTTTTTATTTTTCTTAGGCTTTAAGTTCTTTTTTTGAACCGCCTTCTCTTTTTTAATAGACTTTGTAGGCATTGGTAAATCTAACTGACGAAAAAGATCTTTTGTTCGTTTCTTTAGTTCTGCATTTTCTTTTTTTAATTCCTTGTTCTTCCTTTTTTCTGCTGCAATTTCTAACTCTTTCTTTTTAGGTGTTGACGTCAAAATCGACGATTTTTGCTTTTCCCTTGGTTTGAATTTTGCAGGAGCAGAAGACGTTGATGGAAGGGGGATTAGGTCCTCAAATGTGACATTCAAAACTTGGTCACTGATCTCTGGCTGTGAGGATTGGTGCTCAGCACTGCTCAGTGCCACTGAAGCTGCTCCCCTGGTCTCTATTTCCACCTCGTCATTTTCAACAACTGGAAGAGTCAGGTTTGGTCCATCTAAAAGTGCATCTGCAGCGCAATAGTCAACATCAGAAAAAATATTTGGGTTTAAAGGGTGAATACCAGTTACTTTAAAACCCGACACAGCAACTCCAACGGTTGCCACTCTTGAATATGCATGGTTAAAAAGACCTGCTAATTCATACGGGGTAATTCTTACCAGCCTCTCGGATTTCATGTACCGGTCACACTCTGCTTTAAATGCCCCTTTAAGGGGTGAATAAAACGTAACGTCGAGAGGCTGAAGTCGGTGGGAGCAGTGCGGAGGTAATGACACTATGGTGACTCCATTGGCCTTACATATATCATAAGCCTCTAGAGTTGTACGGCTGTTGTGATTGTCTAATATTAATAGTGTTGGATTATCCACAGTCGATTTTGTATTATGTACAAAATGTTTAAGCCAGGTTGCAAATAGGCCTTCGTTTGTCCAGCCCTTAGGGGAACATTCATATATGGCACATGGTGGACCATCCTTTTTCAGCAAGGGACTCATCCTTTTGCGCGGATAAATAAACATCGGGGGTACAAAATTTCCCGCCGCACTCATCGCACACATTACCGTAACAAGTTTACCCCGCTCCCAACTCGTAACGGATCCTACTCTTTTTTTACCTTTTGTAGCCAAAATGGTACCAGGTTCTTGAACGGTAGTGATTCCGGTCTCGTCTGCATTGTATATGCGATCTGCTGAATATATAGTTTTCCCATAAACCTGTTCTAAATTATCAAAAAATATTTTTACATTTTCACGGCTAAAAGCAGTAGCTCTGTTGATACTCGTGGCTTCGGGTTTTCTGGTAGCCACAGAGGGATTCCGTTTCAAGAAATTATATAGCCAGTCTCGGCCTGCCAAACGCTCATTTTGTGGGAATCTGTGAGGTATATTATTTTTCTCCGCGAACTCGTAAGCCACTCGCCTTACTTCATGAGTTGACAATCCATAGAAAATATTAGACAAATATTTGATTCTGGTAGCTAGAGCCTCTTCTTGTTCCAAGGAAAAGGTGCTGTTGCGCCCTAACATAGGTTTTGTCTGTTTAGACTTTTGTTTACGCTCTTGAAGAGTGCTGAATGGAATTTTAAATAGTTTGCTAGCTGCATTTATTGATGATCCATTTTCTATTGCTTTCAAAGCTTCTTTTAGGGTTTCTTCCCCCCAGCTCCCCCTGGTAGTCTTACGTTTATAGTTTCTTGGCATCTGCAACAGATCCATAAAATGTATTAGGCCTAACGTAAAAAAAATATATTATTTGGCTTATTATAGTTTTACCGTCTGTTTGGGGGAGCGCCGGTAAGCTACTGCCATTACCCCATCGTGATCTACCGGGATTACCCAAAAGGTCTGGTTAACGAAAACTAACCTAAAGGCCCTAACAGAAATGTTAAAACTATACGAATACTACATTAAATTGAAGCTAACAAAATATACCACATATGGTATTTGTAACAATAATTGAATTTAAAAGCAAATGGTACTTACAATGAGTTGAAAACAGGCAAAAATTAGAATAAACACATCCTGAAAATTCAGAGCGTCGTCAAACCAAAACTACTGACTCGGTAATGGCGGCGTTTGCAATTTTAGTTCACCAGAACGCCACTATATCGCAGCACCCATCAGACATTGAAAGAATATTGTCAGAATGGCAATACACAACCTACCGGGGCTACCTGACTACCGGGATTCCCCCATTCCCCCCTACTATTAATATAAATTGTGTATCGAAAAGACAACACTTTTTCCTTGTAAAAAACTAAACAAGAAATAAATTTACAAATAAATTAATTAAACAAGAAATATTAGAATGTGTAAAAAATACATTTTAATTTCTATTTAAAATTTATATATATATATATATAACCATTTTATAGATTCTAAATTTAATTTGCTTACTTTTATGTTAACCAGCAGGTTTTGCCTTCTAAAACAATTATGATACTTCATTAATGTAGACATTTATTTTTATTGAGCTATAATGCATTTGCGATTAATTTTTTTCCCTCTTTTTTTTTGTTCCTCAAACGTTACTGCTAAGCCTACTATTTGAAATACTCACCAATCGAGTCATGTGATGTCAATTTAAAATGTCTTTTTTGAGGTTAAACGAAATTTGAAACTGGTTAAAATTTGAATAAAATAATCTACCCTCCAAATAATCTCAGGACACAGCTACATAGGGCTTAATTATATTATATAAGTTACGAGATATTCTTTATTAGAGAAAAATACGGTTTGGCAGTATAGATTGTGTCTGGTGTGAGGGGCGTGTCCTCACTTCTACTTGCTTCCCTAGCCCTACTTGACGATACTACCCATTCCAAGAAAACTAGGTACACAAATTAGTGCTTAGTTACATTTAATTCCTATAGTTAAAACTTCGTGGCAGACTTTTGTAAACATTTTATTCTTATAAACGAAAGTAGGGTATGCGTTTACACAGAAGCATTTGAGGTCTATATTTTTTTATTGGGGTTGTATCGCTGAATGTGAATGCAACAAACATAGTGTGGGGGCCCCTCTTTTCCTCTCCACCCCAGACACATTCCTACCTTGAGGATGCTGTAGTTGTAATGAATATCTATCTTATGGGTGAACTCTCTTGACAAACTGTTGTTCTCCTCCTACCCTAATGCTTTAAAGTATTCAAAAGGTTGGGGAGGGGGGTCTTCATTTTATGTTCTTTTCTTTCTTTTTATTATAAGGCAATGATCACCTGGGAGGTTTTCGTTTAGTTTGTTTCATGAGTTGTATATTTTTACTATTCATGTTTACAATTTAGTATTTCAATTCTAACTATAAATTTGTTAGTTTTTATCATAGAGTAGCGTGACATCAAAAGGCACAGAATCACAATTTAAATTAAGGTAGAGCTATTTTTGGTTGAATTATAACAAAAATATGATTTGACTTCCGCATATAGAAAAAAAGTGTCAAATGTGTCTAAAAAACTATGTTGAATTTTTTGAGGTACCGTAATATCAGTTTTGAAGTCCATGTTTTAAATAAAATACGTTTGTCTGTTATCTTTGCAAATTTTTGAGATAATTTGGTATATGGGCATACTTCAAAAAGTTTTTGTTAACTCAAAATTTTGAAGGAGGGGAGCTGCCATTAGAGCAAATTTTAGTTTAACAATTATCTCAAAATTGATTATATTGATTTTGATCATAATATATTGTTAAAATGTAGCCTAAGAAGGACCCAAACGAAAGGTACAGTATTGGTCGCCATCTTCCCAAACATATCAGTATTTTTTAAAATCTCCCATAGAGCTGTTATAAATGATGTGTCTTAAAATCGAACAAATTACAATTCAGGTATAAACAGCAAAAAAAAACTTAATGAACCATGATTGCTAACATTAAAAACTCGATCTCAGGCATTACGCTCTTTGGACGAGTTTTTGATACAAAGTAAGTTTAAGCTCTATTTAAAAATATAGATATCTTAATTTTTTTATACTTCACAAAAAGTTGATCAGGAGAGAAGAGGGATAATTCTACACCCTATTATCTTTCATAAGAAATACATGAGGGTAAACTTAGCATTAAAGAAACTTACCTACATTTTTTGCTTACCTAAAACTAGTATAGAGAATATTTTGGGGGAGATATCGATAAATATTACTTTTGGCTTTGTAGATAGGTGTATGATAAAGTTAGTGTACCGTTTATATTTTGTTACGTTAATCAACTTTTAGTTTTTGTTATTTTGATCACTATTGTGATGTCTCACGAAGTGGTAGCTATTTTTTATATATACCGGACATATGGATCACTCTACAAACTCAACACAGTTATGTTATATAGATATGAAAAAAAGTAACCTAAACTTTCTTTGTTTTATGGTCAATCAAAACAATATGGTAGAATAACAAATAATGTTACATATTCACCAAAATGATTTTATTTGCATAAACATTACAAATTGTTAATTTGAAGATAACACAAAAATGCATAAAACTTAATAAAGAAAATAATAAAAGCAATAAATTATTAATGATCCAAATTTGACCTTTATTTGAATTGATGTCCATCAATAGCTATGCACTGATAGCAACGAAACATAGTAAGATGAGGAACTATGTGATGAGTTAATATTTATGGGTATCTGTCTTCAGTCATTATCTGATGGGATGTGTCATGCGATAAACACATTCGTAAATTTTACTACATTCTGTTTTTATTTTTATTATTATTTTTTAAACTTTACTTTAGTGTTGACTATTTTTTATATTAAATCCTTTATTGTTTTTAAGTGTTTATAAAAATATTTAACAATGAATTCCTACATATTTTAACCGTAAAAATTAAAAAAAAAAATTAATCTGGAAAATCAATCGAAAAAAATATAAATATAATTTTATTGGAAAAATTAATCGGATATTCATAAAATACATCATTTTTAAGTGTTTACTTTATATAAAAAGAGAATAATTATTTACAATAAGTTCATTAGGTAGAATGCCAAAAATACCAAAATTAGAGTCCTGTCTTCACTGAGAATCACATTCCTTGCAGTGATTAATATACACTTAGTAGCTAAATCAAACACTTTGAACTCTAAAATCACTATTTACACAATAAACAATTTATAACACTAAAAAACTAACAATATAAAAACAATAATTTTTTTCAAACACTTAAAGTTAAAACTTTCTCAAACACTATTCTTTCGTAAAATATACAACGCGAGCTTGAGTACGGTAATAACGGTTCAAACTTGAGCTAAGCCGAAGAGACACTGGCCTCTATTCACAATGGCGGAAAGGTAAACAAAAAGACAGAGCGTGTCCGTCTTTTGTCTACGAGTTCTCCGAATTTTACAAAGGGCGGGTCGTAATTTTTACGAATGAGTAGTGTTCTAGGGTTAAAAAAATAGTGACATCTTCGTGGGACATCCGGTATAGTGATTCATGTATAATAATGTTTAGATATTAATGGTTGCTTTTTCACTTTGTGTATTTTAAATAGGTTTTTTTACCAAATTGTGAATGACATTTATTTACATTTTATTACTCAAATTACAGTAAAACATATTTTTTCGACACCATGTCATAAAAGTCTTTAAAGTGAGGAGTGGAAAATGATTATAAGTTAAAATGTTACTTTACAACTGTGAAACAAAACTAATGCATAGAAAATTTAATGTATATATAATATAGAAAAAAAATTAATGAACCTAAATATTTCAATAAGGATATATGGTTCAATACTTTATGATTATTCATTCTTTGGTTATGTGTGCGACTACATATCAAACACTAAATTGTAAAATCACGATAAATTTTATTGTGTTCACTTTACTAAGGATATTCAATTTGCAATATTAAGATGAACAATGGAGGTGGAGACGCAAAGATACAAACAGCAGTGTAGTGAAGTGAAGAGGTACTCCAGTAATCAAGCCACCTCAGCACAAACTTTCTCAAGTACCACTACTACTCTCAATGTATTGCTCCACTTGATTTCAACTTCAACATCACCATAGCCTCCACCCAATAGAACACATTTACATAAAAAATATTAAGATTTCTCAGTAAATTAATCACATGTTATCTATTTCTCAAAATGAAGAAGGGATAATTAAATTAGAGTTTAAACATAATACATTATGACTTTTTATAACTGTGTTCAGACAAACTACTAGTTGTTCTGTTCTGTGAACGCTGAGAAGTTTTAAGCCATTCAATTAGTCGTTCTTATAAACATAAAATAGCTACTGACTACCGCCTCATGTACAATGTGACACATAACATTGATAGACTAACAAGTAACAGTAAGTAATATCACAGATACTGTAAACTTGAACAAAACACCTCACAATAAAAGAAGAGAAACAATAAAGTTAATACAATAAGATTTCAAGTAAAAAATATACAACCTAGACTGGAAATTGAACCCAGGACCTTCGGCTTTACACACCAACACTATCCTAGTCGCTTCCCAGCACAGGGCGTTGACTTCTCACTTGACTTTGCTTTATTGCTGCAATTTTTGAGTTACCAAATTAATTACCTCACATATGCGACATGAATTTTTACTCATTTTGCAGCATTTACGTATATATTTATTAATTTTTAATTTATTGCTTTTAATGCTAATACATTTTTTACCAAAAAGTATTGAAAATTCAATACAGGAGCCAAAGGTCCTGGGTTTGATTCCCAGTCTAGGTTCTGTATTTTTCACTTGAAATATTATTATACTTTCAATACTTGCTGGTAAAAATACATATTAGCATTAAAATCAATAAAATAGAAATTAGTAAAGTTAAATACTATTGCATTAGTATATTGCAATAAAGTTAATACAATTAGAATCACAGTGATAGTAAATATTATGCCGTTCTCATCGATGTATATAAACTCTGGAATACTGACAGCCTCATCTGAAAAATGGACCTCTACCCCCACCAATGATGTGTCTCAGCAGCTGGTGATACAATTTGTTAGAAAGAAACATTCAGGTTGCTATTTATATTTTAATTCAGTGATTACATAATATACAGAGTGAGGCAAAGTCTGGAATATAATTGTTTTCCTCGGCTTCTAATTGACATAGGAGGGTGCTGGACAGCTCTTGATGAGAGCTACCTATAGGGTGCATCGAAACTGCAATCAAAATATACAGACCGTGTAAAAATTCAAAGTACCTTTTTACTAAGTTTTTCGATATAAGCATATTGATTTTTTTGAATTCGTTCTGTTCTCTATAAGGCAGACATTTTGATGAAAAATATTATTTTCACTTTTTTGAGTTATAGAAGTGTTTAAATATTATAGATTTATAACACGATTACTAGGCCTGTGGAAAGCTGTTTACTTTGCCTAACAGCAAGCATTTTATACTACTACTTTGCCTAATAGTAGCATTTTTATACTACTAACATCCCAAATAAATATTAGTAGGCACCAACTTTATACATTTTTTAATTTCCAAGAGAAAATATAGCCTCATCTAATTCTTTAATTTCATAAAGCACTTCATAATTTTTTTTTTCTGGAATTCCATAACCTTTTGCAGCACTCCACATAATTTCTTTGTTTACACTATCAAGGAGCTTGCTCAAATCAACAAATGTTGCATACACAGGAGATTGGAACACAAAAGATGGTTTAATTATAATTCTTAAGGTATATCCGTGATTCATACTGGATGTACCACATCTAAAGATAACCTGTTCTCTTCTAATTTTTTCATCGATCTTCAGTACTACCAGAGTGAACATTTCAAGTGTGTTGATGACTTGGAGAGTGTAAGTTGTGATAATAGAAATTAAAGGGTTTTTATTATTTTATTTTAATTTTTGAAGAAAAAAGAAAAGTTAGTGATTAAATTATTAAAATTGCTCAGCTTAAAGGGCGCCAGATGATTTCTCATCAATTTAGAAAAGTGAAGTTAAATTATTTATTTGTTAAAAATATCTCAGGATCTAAGTTCTTTTAAAAGTGTATTTAACAATGGTTTTCCTGGTGAAATGAATAAATCTTTTTTGTGCTGAAACATAACATGGTTTATTGAAACAAAAGTTAGTACATTTACAAATTATCAAATTAAATTTCATAAATTTTCTAAATTATACATCCTATTTGAATTATTTTGTTTTGCCTTTTAGGAAGGTCAAAAACTTGAAAATTGAATTTACTTTTACTGTTGCAACCTCTAAAAAATTATTAATTAAAATAAACAGATTAGTATTATCTGTTTTTTATTATATTGAAATTACTTTATCTAAAAAAATTTATATGTCGGTAGACATTTCTTATTTTCAAACCAAAAATGTAATTATTTAAGAAAATATTAAATTCATAAAAACTAACACATTGAATAATAATAAATTTTACATGGTTAATTAATATTTGATGTTAAGTGTTAATTAACACTTGTTACACATCCTTTGTTGAAAAATAGTTTGTTCATTTAAGATTGATGGAGTGTCGTCCATTTGATGAAGCTTCCGCCATTATGCGCATGTGGTGAGCTATTCGCCAGCATTGTATCACTCACACTTTTCGAGGACTCTATTTTTACTTGAACAAAGTTCTTATGTAGCTTAATGTCTATTAAATTTTAGTCCATTAAACACCTCACAATTGTTCATGCTCACAAGACATAACCCGCTTCCACGCTTTTTAGTGTGCTTATGCACAAAACACATTGTTCTATTTTATATAAGAAAATATGATTGTCTCTGATCGCTATTTCCAAATAACACGCTACTATCACCAAACCGTTCTAAGACTCACTCCTCCAGTTCAAGACTAAGACTGTTATTTAACACTTGAACTACATTTTTCAAAATACTTGTTCAATGAGAATACACTTCCAACTCACACGACTGTTCCCTTCAGACTACTGACAAAGACTGACTTTTACTTTGAATGCTCTACTGGATCTCCCTTCCCTAGGGGTCTATATTCAGGGACAGGACAGGATGAGTGCATACAGACTACAGCAAACGGGTTGCTGGAGAAAGAGGTGGCCTGCAATCGGTCACTGCAGGATAAATCAAGTGGTCAACAGGGAAGTGTTAGACATGCCCTCAGATCACATGATATCTAATGTTTCATTAGACAAGCCTTTCAAGACGAAGATCTTCTCTAGGGAAGAATGGGAGTCTGGAAGGAAGTTATATAACGAGCAGGATATAGTCTGGTTCACAGATGGCTCGAAAACGGAGATAGATACGGGCGGTGGCATAAATGGGCTCAACCCAGAGAGTTCCATCGTACTGCGCCTAGGTAAGCATGCTACTGTTTTCCAAGCAGAAGTAGGTGCTATCTCTGAATGTATCAAGGAGAATCAAAGAATGAAATACACAGGTAAGAACATTCTGATCTTCACAGATAGTCAAGCTGCTATTAAGGCACTAAACACGACTAGGGTAAAGTCGAAGCAGGTATGGGACTGTATCTCATCATTGATAAAGCTTAGTCAGATGAACACGGTCACTGTGGGCTGGGTTCTTGGCCACTCAGGTATTGATGGTAATGAGAGAGCAGATGAATTAGCCAGGTCAGGTTCAGAATCCCCCTTCGTGGGCCCGGAACCGGTGTTCGGGATCTCCTATGGACATGCCGGAGCAGCGGTTGATACGTGGATACGGGAGGGGATGAATAGGGCCTGGACGAATTCAACCACTAGTAGACTTGGAAAAAGGTTATTTAGACCAAGCAAGAAACAGGCTGAACAACTCATCTCTCTCAGAAGGGATAACATGAGGTGGGTGGTTGGGCTCTTAACGAACCACTGTCACCTCAGAAAACATCGACACAGGATAGGTAATGCTGCAGACAATACTTGCAGGAAATGTGGTTTGGCTGAAGAGTCCGCAGAACACATTCTTTTAGAGTGTGAGGCGTTAGGACGAGCCAGGTTATACTCTCTAGGCCCGCCGGGGAAAGAGATGGAAACCATCCTAGATAACCCTATTGGTAGTATCTGTTCCTTCATAAGGATGACGGGTATCACTAATTGGGTGTAGGAAGGATATTAGGGCGGCAAAAGATCTTTAGGTCGACGCCGGTGAGGCCTCTGAAGGAGGCTTTCACAGCCCAGAACGGAAAAAAAAAAGACTGACTTCTTTACCTCATGGCTTTTTCCACATCCCGCAATACAGGGCTTATATTTCCTATATCACGGACTTCTCATACCATCTCGCAACGTATGCGATAATCGTCTCGCATGACATAGACACTGTTGAAATTATTTTGCTTGACAACAAGTCTCTTGTCTATATTTTTAACGAAACAAACACTGCCTAATTTATTATTACTAATTATAACTAACATTCTATACATCATTTTATTTAAATTTGGAAATCTATATTTCAATTTAATATTCCCTTATTTTAATGCGTACAATGAGTCATGCTTTCGACTTATAATTCCGCCTCCCCTATTAACTCTAAACGTTTCCCGGTTACTTTAACCCTTCGTACGCGATAAGCGGAATATTCCGCCACTCGTATATAACCCTACGCGTTTTTAAGCGGAATATACCGCTCTTGGCTGTTAGGAATGTTTTTATTTATTTTAGTTCACCAAAACACCCATAGAATGCGTGACAATGTTCCTTGAGTAGTCAGATGACGTGTTGTTGGCTGTATGACGCATCACAGCTGTTGACAAACCAGAGAAGCCTTTGTTTTGTCAAGTGCGCGCACATTCAGTTGCCCTTTGTACGCTGGAAGCGGATATTTTCGCTGGCTGGCAGTGAACACTGAACAGTTGATACTCAGTTCTTGCTTACTAATGTTTAGGCTTAAGCGTGTTATTGTTGTGTAAGGTTTTGTTTTTCAGGGGTAACAAACCTATAGAACTAAAAAAATAAATAAAAATTTAACAAATAATATTTTTTAAATTTTTCGCCTAACTAAGCGCTAGAGTGATTTTTAACTCTTTTCATGGTAGCGTGCGAAGGGTTAAATATTCAAATTAAATTGACCATTTTTAGGTATTACAAAGTCTCTTTTATAGTTAAAAATAGGGTGCAACAGGGATGCATAATCTCATTACTTCTCTTAACAATGGTGACACCATATAAGAAAGGTTGCAGCTGGTAGCAGAAAAAGTATTCCATAAATTGGGACTTTAGGAATCTGGATTTTCCAGATGACATTTATTTGCCTTTTGTCTCAAAAATACTAGGATATAACAGAGAAGGTCCAGGATTTGAATGAGAAAGTTAGTAGAGTAGGCTTAAATATATAAAAAACAAGAGGTCTTAGAACACCTTTGAGAAAGCATTACTTATAGAAAGGAAAGAAGTGGAGTGTGTAGAGGGATTTTAAAACATGTTCAATCAGGAGGAATGGATGAAAAAGTAATAGACAGATTAAAAAAAGCCAAAGGGGATTTGTTCACATGATCCCAAAAATGGAGGTAATCCCAATATCAGCCGACCTTAAGGGCTTAGCTGAGATATTTGAAACAATGTCTGGCTGTGAATCCTAAAGGACAGAGGATGGGAAGATTGAGACGAACAAAAATTTCAATCTCTTTGTAAATTAGTTTTGGGAAGAGAAAGCGAGGAAAGGTTGTTAATGATATTACAAAGGTATATGGTTAGGAGACATACCTTATAAACCCTGAGTTTTTAAACATATAATGGTAAAGGAACTGGAATGTATGGTCAAAGATTAGAGTTAAGGGTTGGTTAGCACAATGAAAAAGAATATATTATAAAAATAACTTTCAAAAATTAAAACAAATTAAAATTGTCTTTTGTAAATTAATATATGTAAATATATAAAAAAACCAGAGTTATAGCGTATATTAAATCGTTTAAATTTATTAGAAAAAGATTAATAATGTCATTTCTATGGTAAAATGTTATGTCAACATAACAAATAGATACTATAGATAGAGCCATGAAAGAGTAGGCTAGATATTCAACATTTGTAATCAATTACCAAAAATAATCAAATTTGGATAACAAATTTCTAAACACTAATTAGGTAAAACTATGAAATAATAAAACTTTAGAACTTAAAATCAAGTTTTGGTTTACTCAGGACAATGAGAAAAACAAAAGAACATAAAAACCGTTAGAATTGAATCACCCATTCAATAACTAATTTTTAAAAAGAAAAAAGTAATAATTAAACCAAACAAAAGTGAAGGGGAAGTGATTCTATACAAGGATAAAATAAAGCAAAAGCTTAAAGTTTCAAATATTTTAATAGTATAAATGAGCTACAATTGTTTTGCCTTGCGTCATCATCGAGCAACTGTTGCCCAAGTATGGAGTTTCAACAAGAAATATCTGCTATTACATTAAAGTTGATTCTATACAATATTTAAAAAAAATCAATTTCTGAAAATTTCCGTACAACAATATTTTATTTAAGAAAAAATAAATATTGGTTTTTATAACATTTTAATATTATTGATCTGGCACTGTATAGTATTGATTAATATTTCCCGAATATAAATTTACATTGTAATAAAAATTTGCCTAAAATGTGTAAAAGGTAAGGAACATAAAAAAGAATAATAATTTTAAAATAAAAAGATTCATGAAACAAAACCAACTTTTCACTCTTGTTAAGTTAATGTTAATCACCTTCTAAATTGACACTCCTTGAGTAAAAAGTAGTAAAATAATTCAAAGCACAAAAAAGTAAAATAATTACTAACTGAATTAAAAACTTAATTCAAGATAAATTTGTCTATTTATCAATTTCTTCAAAAAAGTGATAAATAAATTTTTGAAGTCAATATTCTTACCAAACTGGAAGAAATTGTGAAACAAGCGGGAATAGAAAAAGAACGTTTATAGCTGAAAATACCATCAGAAGACAGACCCAGGAAGTTCTGGAGGTGTATGTTGGCCCAGGTGTTAAGATTGGCTAAAAGGACATCAGGAGAGATAGAAGTGATGGTTTCAAACAGAGATACTGGCATATGGTCAAGAGAGAACTTGTGGCTACCCTACATTTCCCCAAGGAATGACAGGAAAAATGATGATGAATTCTTTAATTCCAGTACTGCCTTGTTATTTTAATTATTGTTTTAGTAAGTAGTATGATTCTACAAAATCTTATTGGTAAAAGTGAATTAAGGATTTTTTTTTAGGAGAAAAAAATCACCAGAAAACTGTTTATAAAAATATTTAATATAAAACTATTTTACAACATGTATTTTGACGGATAATAAAGTTACAAATTTTCTTGTACAACAGTTGAAACTATTGAACTATTTTCCATGGTTATAAAATGTATAACATTATTTAATCTTTCCTTTCTAGAGTAATTTAATTTTAAATAGTTGGAAAATATTGTTTATAAAATGATTGACTAGAAATTTATGAAACAGATGGTAAAATTACTATATTGTTGATATTGATAAAAATATAAATAATAATAAATAATTGTAATAATCAGTTCACACAAGTACTATTTATTGAAGAAGAGTACTTTCTGTGTTTTATAGAATAATCATAAATGACTAACCTTATTTTTAATAATTATAAGTGTTCATTCATGACTACCACTCATGTACAAAAATAAATAATAGGAACAATCTGAAAATATAAAATAATATGATAAATAATGGTTTGTACAAATAAATAAAAGGAATATATTATGGTATGCAAATGTTCTCATACACCAATAAGCTAAAAATTTATGGAGGAAGCTCCAATAAGACCAAAACTGAAAATTCCTATTTTCTCATAACTGACGAACAATTTTCATAAAATTGTGTTAGTATATACACTAAGGACCTAAATAAACATATTGGTCACCAATATCAAAAACATAATATTGGTCATCTCCTCAAAAAATGGTGGTTAAAAAAAAGGAAAAGTGGTCCATGGATGCTGTCCTAAAAGTATAAATATCTCAAAATCACTGCAATGAATTTAGATAAAATTGTGTTAAATCTAAAAATTTATTATGGTTTATAAAGAATTTGGAAAAAACCACAATGATCGTGGACAATAATTTTGTTATTTTTCAAATTACTCATGAAACATAATTTTCTTTTACTTGTAATTTGAACATTGGTGTGGTATATAAATATTTACATTCAACTGGAATTCCAGTGAATTTGAGATATTTCAAAATTTTCAGTACCGGTACTTAGTTTTCTTTCTTAACCAATAAAATCTTGAACTGGCATTTTTTGGTAGATGGTACCTAATAATAATGATTCGAATTTACCCCTAACCACAATCACTAGAAACTTTAAAATAAAACACAATTATCTGATTAATTGTTCTTTATTAATTATTTCCACTAATTAGATAATTGTGTTTTATTTTAAAGTTTCTAGTGATTGTGGTTAGGGGAAAATTCGAATCATTATTGTGAATTTAATCACAGTGCTCAACAAGATTGTATCTGGTACCTAATAAGTTTAGTTTGTATTTACAGACTCCATTTCGGCAAAATTTTATGAAAAAAGTTATGATTTTAACTGCTTTTCTCATGGTAACTACCCTCAAATTTTGTGGTAATAAGAAAATCTCGAGACATAGCACGCCCAAACACCAAATTAGATCACTTAGTCCACACGTTAGAGCCTTTGCACAGATGATAAACATCATTTAAAAAACAAAACAATTTTTTAGATGTATGGTATTCGAAGCAAATAGATCCATGAAGAAGTTTAAATTAGTTTTTAACCCTATCATATAACTATCTATACAACATAAATTTTATATCTGAAGAAGAAGAAAAATTAATTGCACATATTCAGAAAATGAAATATATTAAATCTTTTGAGATATTCAACATCCAAATGTAATAAAGTATGATCCTGATAAAGTGTTTCAAATCTATTATGGGAGAACCATTTGACTATGAATGACACAATGAAATGGGATCAAATCATTTTATATACTATTCATAAAATCTCATAAAAATATTTTTCATTTTTTGATACAGGTTGTTTCATAATCAGGGACCTCAGGGTTAAAACACTAATGAATCCAAACAGTATGACATTAAGTCTTACTTTTTAAGTCATAAGGTGGCCCCATATATAGGGCGTTTATTTTTCCTTAACTTGACTATGGTAATCATGATATAAAAATAAAACAATCAAATGAAGAGTCAGTACTAAAAAAGCTTTAAAAATATATACAATAACCACTTTTTATAAAGGGTACTCCTAAAACCCTAAATCCCAAATTTTGAAAGACCTGTATCTCAAAAATTTCAAATGGCTAATTGGTTTCGTACCTCAACTAAACACCATTAGAAAAAAAAACCCATTTTCCTAGTTTAATATATTAGCCCAGTTCTTACTGTTTTTGAATGGGAGTTACTTTTGAGTTGGTTAATCACCACTCGTGCTTGTCAAATGAGAGGAGCCAGGTTTAATTTACTGTGGAGGCCACATAATTTAGTAGGGCCTTTTCCGCAATAGATCAGTTTAAAATCATAAGTCTTGTGAGTTTCTTGACTCAAAAAAGCCTATGTAGAAGATTTCTCATACACAAAAAATTTAGAGAAATAGAAAAATAGTGTTATATAATGTTTTTACATGCCCAATATTTAGTATAAAAATCAAAATGTTACTATATTCCTAAATAGACTTTCCATAAATGTTTTCAATAATGATACGATCACTGAGCAAAGTATATCTAGTTTCAAAGAGACTACTCTGAAGAGTAACAGACTTCCAGTTAAGAAAATTATATTTTCAGGTCAAAGATAAGATTCTTGGGTATACGGTTTCAGAGACATTCAGTTAAGTAATTTGTTTTTCACGGTCAAAGGTTAGATATTTTTGAATAGACTTTGTACATATTTTAAGGCAAAAATATAACTTTCAAATTAAAATTTTTTTTTATTATTTATTAGTTATCATCAAAGTGGAAAAGAAAGAAACTATTACTAAGTATAGTGGGGATTTTAGGATACTAAATGACTAAATCAATATCATATTATAAAAAATAAAATAAAAATAACATTATTTAGTATTGTACTCAATTTAACAACATAGAATGATTATGCAGTTATATTCAAAATGAAATTATAATTACTTCTATATTTATTTAAATCAGTTTTATTGAATAAAATAAAACCTTATAATATATATTATAAACAACTACTACAGGGCTATCTAATCTATTCCAATTCATGTATCATAAAAATAAATAAGCACTTTATTTTTACAACCGAAATGAGTAATAATATATAAATATAAAATAAATCCCTCAATAAATATAATAAATGAATAAAACAGAAAAAAGTTTACAAATTTAAGAAATTATAATTATTTACACTAATTTAAAATCAAATTTATGAACAAAATAAGAAATCATAAGAAATAAGAGTAATAAGAATTTTACGACAACTTTTGTATGATGATCCCCGCTATATATCTGGAGCCAATTACCAAAGTAGTACATGATCCATTCTACTGTAATATGATGTACTGTAATTGTTTATTCATGATCTAGGAAAGCCGCCTTCAGTATCCCTGCAAGGATACCTTGAAAATGATAGGCTGTCAATTGTTAAAAAAAAAAAGGAATTAAATGATCAATTATCATCAATTATTTGATTAAGTTTACTGATTATGATCCCTTAATAATGAAAAGATTCATATCTGACACTTAGAGTGTTACTATTGTTTATAATAGCAACATGTTTCAAAAAAGTTGGATTTAAATCATACATATAAATTTCAAACTTGAACTAATCTATTATGTAAATCCTAATTAAGAAAATAAATTATAATTATCTAACTTAGAGAGTAAAACACAATATAAGACCAGAAACCCTTGTCTATCAAGCACACCTTTCATTCTAGTTTTGTTGAATTCTAATTGTATCTTTAAATAAATGTATAGAATAAAGTAATTTAAAATTAAATTTTAAACAAGGTTTTGTGGTAATATATTATGATATTTAATCTAAAAATGTTTATGGCCAGGTATCATTCAAGTAAAATATTCCTAGAAATAAGTACCATGAAATTCACATGGTACACCACTAACAAGATGTTGGAAATGATATATGAAAACTAGACAAAAAACTAGAGGGAAATTTTGGTTAGAATTATCCATAATAATATACCATACATTTTTTGTATTAATTTTATTCTTTTCAAATGACACTTTTGGTTTGTTTAAATGTGTAATGTTATAAGTTTTGTTTAATGATAAGATCCTTAAATATAAAAATAATAGTTTGTTTGTGCAACCATAAACAACTAAAATTAGCCACTATCAGTTTCAATATACCATGTACCCTAATTCAATATTCTAAGACATATAGGTACAAGTTAAGACTTATAGGTAGATTTTAGAATTGAACATTACTCATTTTAATTGGTCACAAAGACATGTTGTTTTATTTTGTTTGTTTTAAGGGGAAAAACTATTTCAGTCATTATCACCTGCAGGTAGTTTCAATTAACTGATGTGATCTCCTGATTTAGGTTCCGCTCTACAGTCAGATTCATGCTTTCATAATCTGATGATTATACTTTGACATAGCGAAAAATCTGATGAATCTAATACATTTCAATCTGCCATTTTTTAAAACATTTTACAATCACAATTAATTGTACACAAAAATGTGATATATATATATATATATATATTTGGCATTGAGGGATTATAATGAATAAACCTATCAATTAACTGACGAATGCAGACCATTTATTATTTTTTTCAAATTCACAAAAAAACCTTTCATGCGTTTCTATTAACAAAAGTAATCTTATGTTTTTTATGATATAATCATAATTATTAACAAAATCCAAGTATCTGAAAATGCAAGTATTTGACAACCAGTAAAATGTCAAGGACTCATGTCAGCGACTCATAGATATTTTTTCCATATTGTGAATATCCAATATATATATATATATATATATATATATATATATATATATATATATATATATATATAAGCCAAATACCACTCACTGACTGATTGGCTCACTCAACGGATTGCAATGAAACTTGGAATATAGCTTCCTCATAGGTAATAGGTGCTCACTAAGAAATCTATTGAAAAACTTTTGCGTTTAAGTATATTAAAAAAAAAAAAAAAATCTGAAATTAAATTTTTTCTATAAACTACAAAGGTGAAATTGTACATGGACACTCTTAGGGTCCCTGGTTAACACATAGGCCTATTTTTATTTAGAAATTCCACAAGGGCACTGCACCACTGGCCTTGAAAACTCCCTTTACATTCAATTATCTATATGTTAACCCCGTACGAAGGACGGGTACTCTGCTAGTTAATCATATTTTAATAAATTCATATACAAATTATGGTTGCTAGGTTTCTAACTACTACTTAAGTATTTAAATTTTATAAAGTGTGCTATTTAAATCTGATACATGGTAGCATAAACTAGGCATAACAATTTAGTTTCTATATCTGTCAATCATAATAACTTGAACAAATCTCAGTAATGAGATGTATTTGTTGGGCAACTAACGCAATTTAACTAAAGGCATGTGTGCAACAAGGCTAGGATGCTTATTCATTCCAATTGTCTTGTGACAGTTGTAGTTTTATGGGTTATACTAAATTTTGACCCAGAGAATGCATTTTGGGTTGCCAAATGTCCCAGATAAGTAAAAGAATCTCTCATGTTGAAGTGTCTCAGGTGTGCATCATCAAAAGTGGCAAATGTTTAGCCTTATTATCTAAACATTAACCTTGGTCATATGCTTATTTGATCTACTTGTTAGGACTCTCACAACATGTGTGAAAGTTTTCTGGTTTATTCTATATGGGGGTTCAAAATATTTACTATGTTGACCCAGCATCTAGAAAGCTACAATTGAAAGCGAACTCTAGTTGAGAATGTTAGAAATATTGCAACAGGATTTTTGATGTACTAAACACAAATTAGCTGACTAAAATGCAGATCTTCATGAGCTGTGGTGCCATGGACTTTAGCTCTAATAAGCTTATCCTGTGACAATGAAATGTATACTGAATGTCTATACAAGTTTGAATCAAGTTATTATTATCACACACACACACACACACATGTTGGAGAACAAGAACAATGAAAGTATTAAACTAATAAATTGTGGAAGGAGAGAATTGGCAATAAACAAGTGGGTTTAGAGTGTTGAGCGATAAAAACATTCGTCAGCTGTTTTGGAGGCTTTATTGAAGAAGGGATTAAAAGTTTGTTTAAGAGTCAATCAATAGTTGGTAATCCCTCTCAGTCTCTTCTGTCTCACCATCATCTCTCTCTCTCTGTCTGGTTGTTACTCTTTATCTTCCTTTATGCCTATATTGCTCTTTTTCTTTCTCTTGCTCTCTTTCTCTCACACATCGGGCACACATACGGGCACACACACACACAGATTTACAGTCTTACTTCAATAAGTTGAAAACATAATAATTTAATACACAATTCCATCCCTAGTAAAAAGTTAGGGTACTTTCCTATTAACCGTATGCCAATAATTAACCACAGTTCAGTGTTCACTGTGTAGTTCATTAACTTAATAATTATAAATAGTCAAGTAGCGACATAACCAGTAGATAGACCTACCAAGTTTTGTTTCGGGCGGAAAATGTTTACCGATGTTATCAAACATATCAATATTTTGTTTCTAAAATTATATATATATATATATATATATATATATATATATATACAAAGGTGGATTAACTCAAGATGGCCACTATTGGCATCTCGGAAACTATCAGTTTCTTGAAAAACTTTAAATTGGGAACCTTCTCTGGATTATATATACATTAAAATTATGGTGTTACCGTATTTTTAACCTTTGCCATTTTTCCAATACGGCCACAATCTTAAATTTTTTAAATACAACCACCATATTTTTATTGCATTTTTTGGTAGAACATATTATTTTAAGACACTTTTGTTCTTTGGTATTTTTCTCTATTCGCAGCCGTTACAGAGCTATGGGCTGTCATGTGTAAAAACAACTACTACCGCCATATGATTCTAATGGAAATTAACGTAATGTATTGTGTAACGTTTTGCAATACATAATTTTAAAACTAAAAGTAAATACAGTATAAAATTAATATCTTTAGATTTAACAAAGTTGTTTTAATAATTACTGAAGAAATCATTTCTACCTTACAATCATTACTAGTCAAAAGAAAATCTGTTAATTGTTAAAGAAGGGCACAATCAAGTCAGATTTTCAATAACCTGCTGGTGAGCTATCAAACAATCAAATTTTAGCTGTGCATTTCTATGAGGGAACTCTTACGGGTGCTTGATGCTGTGAATTGCTGGAAGATATTCTGCTGCCATCTATTGATGAATTGCATTTAATTAAGGGAATGGAAATTTATTTTTAGTAAGATGGAGTCCCAGCACACAACATTAGCATTGTAAGGGAATTTTTAAAAGGACACTTCCATTATAGGTAGATTGTTAACCAAGCCCCTATTGCTTGGCCAGCAAGAAGTCGAGATCTTTCTCTGTTAGATTACTTTCTGTGGGGTTATAAAAAATACCAGTTGTATAAATTTCGGTATGCTTCCATGGAAGTATGTCAATTAAGGTAGAAGAGATTTTACACAAAATTCAACACAACACATTGTTGAAATCTGTAAATGATGTTTTCAGAAGAGTGACTGCTTGCATTTATACTAATGGGAGTCACTTTGAAAATCTATTATAACTAGCATTGTAAATTCTCACTGATGAAAGCAATAATTATTAAAACAACTTTGTTAAAGGTAAAGATCTTAATTTTATACTGAATTTACTTTTAGTTTTATAATTAATTATGTATTGCAACAAGTTACGCAATACATTACATTAATTTCGATTAAAATCATATGGCGGTAATAGTTGTTTTTGCACATGACAGCCTGTATCTCCGTAATGGCTGCATTTAGCGAAAAATACCAAAGAACAAAAGTGTCATAAAATAATATGTTCTACCAAAAAAATGCAATAAAAATATGGTGTTTGTATTTAAAAAATCAAAGATGGCAGCCATATTGGAAAAGGATTAAAAATATATATATATATAGGTATTATATTTGTCAAAAATTTACTTTGACATAAAAACAGAGAAAATAGAAAACAATACATTGAACAGTAGTTATCGCTGACATGGGGTTAATAGGAACGAAAGTACCAAATTTAGTATATAAATAATGAAATAAACCACCACCTTAATAAATGATCATATACTTATATAGATTATACTTAATTATGATCATATATTTTAAAGTTTAGATCATTTATATATTGTGGGGAGATAACTTTATGTGATCATAAGGAATGTTTAATCACTTGATGGTAGTTTAACCCCTACCCAAGTCATCAGTCCACTATCTGTTGATCTAAATACACTGGTTTCTGTAGTATGGCTGACCAAATTTTTCATATATTTGTTAATGTTATTTTTAGATCTTATTGATCCAATAAAAGAAATATTAAAAGTTGCATTACATTTGAACTCTGCATTAATAAAATTAGTTTGTTCGCTTCACTGGTATTTCTACACCTTGGACAGTATCACTTTGTCAGCATTTCTCAAATGTTAAATTGTTGTCAATCCATGTTCGTCAATGTAATATATTTTTATTGTGGTCTCTATATTGTTTTGTGAACCTTCTATGGGAAGTTTATTTTTTCTTCTATTGTAGACAATTTAGGTGTTGGAACTTTTTGGGAATTAAAAAGTCTTAAATAATATTTCTTATTACTCCTCTATCAAAATCGTCACACTTAATTTATGTTATTCTTTTATTTTCTGTAATGCTTGGAGACGATTCACCAGCTTCAGGTTTTATTATTTAAAAAAAATAATAAATTTGTCACACTTCTGATAGAAATATGTTAGAAACAGGCAAATTGCTTTGTAGGAGCAAATGTTTGAATTTTCTTTTTTAGCTTCGTCACATTGTTTAATTATTGTTTCGTTTATATAAAACCTAGTTTGTACGAAATCTTCAATAGTTTGAATTGTTTGTCTCTTTTTCTGAAATGACATTATTTTAAAACAAAAATATAATCACTTAAATGATGCAGATAAAGATCTGTAAACATTGCAACACTACAAATGATCGAGTCGACTAAATGAGAAATGGTACAAAGTTGATAGTATAGGGATTACAATTGAAATAGAGGCATGTAACTACTAGTGGGGAGGGGGGGGGGGCAAGTTTTCCCTACTCTCTGCTTCATTATTTGTTTTCATACATTTAAGTCATCTTCTCACAACAACTTATCATCTCAAAAATATTTTGGTAGAGAAAAACATCCAGCACCTTGATGCATCAACATTCCACCCCCCAACTTATCCTCCCAAAGCACATCAAATTCTTTGCTATCTATCCTATACACTTCCACAGTCTGGTCATTATCTTCTTCTCCAAAACTGTAAATAGTATCATTCACAATACACGCATCTTTACCACATGTTTTAAATTTTCCCAAATGTTCAAACACTATATTCTCCAAAAAAGGCTCAAAGCAGTATAGGTTTGGCACACCGACAGCTAAAAAGATAAAATACAATGTAATATTAGAAAAATCAAATATCAAAATGCAACTTCAATTTGATAATTTCTAAGAAATAGACAAATCAAGGGACCAGGAAAACAATTATAATTATAAAATTTTAATTTAGAGAACAACTAAAAATAAAGTTCAGCTTTGAAGACACTGTACAATTTCTTCAACTTACAAATTAAAGCATTTGTAAATCAATAAATGTAAGTCAAAAAAAGACAAAGAATTACTAATAGTTCTGTACATTCTAAAGTTTTAAAGTTTTTATCCTTTAAACAAGAAAAACAGTCTAAAGACAATTGAATTATCAAATATTTTTATTTTGCATAAACACAAATACTTTTTACTAATTATAATTTAGGTTAAGTTACAGGTTAAGTGTATAGTCTGAATGGGTGTGTATACAGATGAAGGTGGAGTATTACAGAACCAAACAAATAAATAAAAATTAAACATTTTTTAATCATATTCTTATAATAATAAAGAAGTAGGAAAATTTTGTAAATGAGTAGATGTACAAGTTAGATAAGAAATTATATTAATATGCTATATAAATTGAAATCTGATAATAGTGTTTGTGTTATACTTTTAAGTTATATTATATGCTATGTAAATTGAAATATAGCAACAGTGTTTGTGTACTTTCTTTCTGATGTGAGTTTTTTTAGTTCGAACAGGGGTCCGGTCCCAAGGTGTCCAAACAAGAGGGAGTCTACTGTATAAAAATACATTTTAGTATATAATTATCTAAAAACTATTTGAGATAGAGAATTAACAATTGAACTATATTTTATTGTGAACATAAAAATGATTTAAAATTTATTGTGTATGTACTTTCAGCATATAATAAAAATAAATGTGTATGTAATTTCAGTATAAGATGTGTCCATAAAGTCCCACCCCCCTCTTATTTTTTTTAGGTTGCTATGTTGGGTAAGATGAACTTAGAGACCTCTGGTTTGCACCATTATTCTTATTTTGAAAAGACATTTAAAATGAGGTATCACTCAATAGTGGTTGCTATTAAAAATTCTTGACTTACCCCCAAACTACCCCATTTTGGAGGTAAGGGTTGAAAATTTTGATACTTCAAAAAACTCCTCCTTTGGTTATCTAAACTTTCCCCAAAGCAAATCTGTCTATTTCCATTACTAAAAAAAATAAGAGGGGGGGGGCGGGACTTTTTGGAAACATGGTATAATAAAACTAAATGTGTATGTAATTTCAGCATATAATAAAACTATCTAGGCTATGTATATAATTTCAGCATATAATAAAACTATCTATGTATGTATTTCAACAACTGGCTGTTTTCATAATTTCTCCTTGAGTACACTTTTCGTAAAAACGCATACACTGAGATTAAATTAAATTAAATGAGTGCAAGACTCAAGAAACTTGCTGGCGCTCTTTCTGATTTATAAAGTAAAATAGTAATAATAGTCATGTTTGGGTAAATATAAAAAACAAAGTAAATCCAAGCATGATTTTTGTTAATAAATTTAGAGTCAAAACAATAACATTAATAAAACTCACATGGGTGAATTTTTCCTACCTATAGAGTAAAGTCAACCTGTGACATCAGTCAACCTATGAGTAAAGGAAAGTATTTGATGACGATAGAATTTTCATTTGTCTAAAAATGACAAAACTACTTGAACGGTGGTATTTCATCAAATTTTACATCAAGCTAGGCAATACGTAAGTGAATATCATTTGGAATACTTAGGAGATTTTTGGCAATGATGATGTTGGGCATCATCTAAATTCAGGAATGGTACGACCATTTCAAAGATAATGCCAGAGAGTGACATTCGTTCCAGTAGCCATTCAACAAGACAAAATGATGGACATTAAACATCTTTAAAAAAAGAATATCCCACACCCATTCTTATCCTTACCTCACCCACAAGTTCTCAATCAGTAACATGATTCTGCCCTGCATAACAAAAATTCTCAGTGATTAATGACCTTGTCATTTCAACTTGATGAAGTACTAAAGAAGGTGAGTTGAAATCTACTGATAGGTGGGTATATTTGAAAGAGTAACTCCTTAATTTGTGAGTCCATTGCCTCTAAATGTTCCGAATCACAAAGCTTTATGTAATATCACTGCTCAATGAAAAATCAAAATACAACAGGTGTTGAGCACATGCCTTCACTCTCCGGGTGACTGTCAATGACTGATACTCTCTGCAAGAAGGTAAAAATTCATGTATCCACATGAAGGAACTGCTACATTTCCTCTAGAGGTCACCTCTCATGTTTTATTTATTTCCGCAGAAAAATTCAAGTTAGAAATTTTTTGAACAGACTTGGAATGTTTCTTTAAAAAATGTTTCATCTGATTCAGTTATTTCTGATTTTTAAATATTTTGCATTACCATTTAACTAATTTTAAAAGTATTGTACTATGTACTGCTGTCTTAGGTGTATTTACTTCAGTTTACTAGTTGTAGTTCCCAACAAGAGTTATATCTGTTCATTAGTTTTCTTTTATACTTGTAGTTACTGAAGAAGTCCTTAATAAAAATCTTGTGTATTGATTTATATACAAATAATGGCAAATAAATAATTACCTTTCCATGATGCACTCTGATGGCTATTCACATTGTGTCAATCAGAACACGTCAATGCTGGTTCCACAAATCATGAATCATACACTGCTTTCTATATGTTTATTAAAGAGATTTTTAATAATATTGATTATTTCCTGAAAATTTCTAGGCCTGTAATGAATACAATACAGTTACAACAATACGTTTCGAATGATCAAAATTAACCATATGCCTGGTTGACAACATATGTTTTGCCATTGCTGACGATTTCGTATTTATATTTTTAGCTCGAATGTGGTCTTTTGGCCTAGTTTTTAGATTACGGCTAGTTTCTCTCACATATACCTTCCTGCAGCTACAAGGCATGTAAACACTTTCATCTTCATGTTTGAGCTTTGATTTTATGAATCTCAAAATCTGTCTAATACTTTGGACCAAAAATAGTGTGTACTCCATATTTTCTAAATATGGTGTTTATCCTGTTAGAACCCTTTATATAGGGAAGCTGGATCATTGCTCTAAGCTTTTCCTTAGGTTCATTTATCCTTCCAACTTTTCCAAACATTTATCCACCATACAAGTATTATAGCCATTTCTTTCAGATGTTTAATTTATGAAAACCTATTTTTAGGCTAAAAAATGGTACAATAATATTTCAAGTGAAAAATGTATGACCTAGACTGGCAATCGAACCAAGGACCTTAAAAATTACAGCAATAAAGCAAATTCAAGTGAGAAGTCTACACCCTGTGGTGGGAAGCGACTAAGAAAGCTCTGTTGGTAGAGCAGTGGTGTGTAAAGCCCTTGTCCTGGGTTCGTGTCCCAGTCTAGGTCGCATATTTGTCACTTAAAATATTATTGTATTTTTAATACTTGCTGGTAAAAAACATATTAGCGTTAAACTCAATAAATTAAAAATTTATACAAAATGGTGTTTGCCCTACACAAAAAGTATTTATCCTATTTTTCTATGAAGGATTGTGGTGTGAAATAGCATTGAAATAATGATCAGTGTGCATTAGTTTCTAAAAGACTGAATAGTCTAAAGTATCATTTTGATTATGCTTCAACAATATATCCAGGAATGGTAACTTCCACATACATGCAAATTTGAAGTCTAATTGCTGCTGGAAATTCAAATTCTCCACGAATATTTAAAATTTTCGAAACAATGTAGCCCAAATGTGTTATCAATTTTTCGAATCAGGGTTTTTGAAGTTAGGATAAAGCAATCAAGAGTGCATCATCTTTTAATTATTTTTTGACGCATCAAGAAAACCTTGAGATTGTGACGTTACTATTGAAACGTCCACAATTAATGTTGTAAAAAGCTGCAGTATACTGATGAGGTCTGAAGTTTGTAAATAAATCATATACCTACTCATGTTACATACCAATAAGATAAATCAAGTTATTATGAGTTAAAGCTGTTGCTACAGCAATATTTCCAGGCAATACTATATCATTCATCACTTCCAACATGTTTGTTTTATGGTGGAAACACATTACTTGAGGTCCAAACAAGAATATTTCGTCTTTATAAGTGCAACATGCAGTGGAATATAATGCCATTGGTAGTGAATCACACTTCTGCCAGTCTTCTGTAAACAATAAACATTTAATTTGTAATATAATAGTTAAATAATTTCCCCAACCACAAACACTATTAATAATAACTAAAACACAATAATTATGATGCATAATTGTATAGTTTATTTTTCTAAACTGCCTAATGTACATTTCAGTAACCAAGTTATCATCAGGCTAGAATCTATATAACATATTATGTTAAGCTAAACTTCCCACAGATCAAGTTAGCCTATTATATTGATGCCAAGACAGGCCCCATGTCATTGACCCGTAGAGTGGGGTGGAAAAATTACTGTACAAAACAAAACTACAGGTTACTTGCTATCTACATATAAACTTTGTTGAGATTACAACAACTAATAAAATGACATTTCATTTAATTTATTTCTATTGCCTTTGGACAAACATATTGTATAACAAGAGTCAAAACCTATATCTATTTACAAAAAACATTTTACTATATCAATTATTAATATTATATCAACAATTAAAATTTCCAACAATCAATCATAACAAAATACAAAAATTAAATAAAAATGAAAAACAAAATGTGCCTACAGCTGCATACCTACAGTAGTTTCTCGATAGTTCGAGGTGAACGGGACCACGACCATCTCAAACTATTGAAAAATCACACTATCAAAATTTATGTAGGAAAAATAAATAGAACGATGTTGAAAAAATGAACTTTATTAAAACAAAGTATTTACAGTAGCCATTTACATTGGCAAAATGAAAGTTTTAACTTAAGTCTGATAACAATTTACTTAGTGAAAAAAATAGTGCATTGCCTTTTGTTTGGTGAAGCTGCAACATTTTCACACTGACATCTAAAGAGCAGGATGTCGGTTGGTGTTGCCTCAGGCTGTTGTTCCACATAGCTCATGGTGGCCTCTTGTAGCCATCGGTGTGACTCATCACTCTCACACTGCGTTGCGGTATTAATCATGTCAATTATAGAAGACTCTGTAACTTACAACTGCTTGTCTGAATTTAACCATTTAGTTATTTCAACATGAGTCTGTAATTCCAACTACTCGTCTGAATTTAACCATTCAGTTATTTCAACATTTTTTGCCTCTTCACAGCCTGGGAACCTTCTGACTAATTACACAACAAGTGATCGTCCTTGTTGTCAGTTTCGTGTTAGGACTACTTTCCTATAGAATTTTTCTTCATGACTTAGAAATTTTATCTGACTTTATCTTGTTCCAAGAATCACTGATCCAATAGACAACATCCTTCACAGTCACTTTCTTTAAAGCTCCTACAATGCTTTCATTGTCTTCTGAATGCAAGATTGATTGTAGCAATCGCAGACAATATTTTTTTTTCAGCCATTCCAGAATGACCTGATCCATTGGTTGAATCAAACTGGTAATGTTTGGTGGGAGAAACAAGACGCGGATCCTTCCCACTGCATTGCGTCTACACTTGGATGTGAGGACACACTATCCATTGTCAAAATAAAATAAGCATGGCAATCCTTTACCTTTTAAAAACTTTTTACACTCGGTATAAATGAGTTCAAAAACCAATTCTTAAAGATTTCCTGATTCATCTAGGCATTGTTCTGATGCATCTAGATAACCAGAAGAGCTGACATGATTACATTCTTGAATGCTCTTGGCTTGGCAGAATTCCCAATCACATCCAGTTTTAGATTGTGGTTTCCAGTTGCATTCGAAGCTGCCATAAGAGTGAGCTGCTCTTTACTTTTTTTGCCCCCAGGAGCACTTTTTTCTTCATGAGAATCAAGTGTGTTTGCCGGCAATATTTTGAAGTTTAATATCAGTTTCATCGCAGTTGTAAATTTGTTCATTAGATAAATAATTCTTCAGTTATGATTTTTTTAAACTTTACAATAAATTCCGAAACAGCTTCAGAGCCACCAGAGACTTTTTCTCCGCATACATCTAGTTGATCCACTCCATACCTCTTCTTTCACTTGTGAAGTCAGTTGGTTCTAAAAAACAAGGCTTTCTCCTGCAAGATTGTGCCAGAAATTGGAGTCCCCTTCTGTCTTTGTTGTGTAAACTACATGTACAACACCTCACTTGTTTTTTCAAACCCCTTTACAGTTTTTCAGTTATGAAAGTCTTCAGAGCATTTCTTTGAAAAAAACTGTTCCAATTTAAGACAGTTTCTTCACCAGTCACCATTAGTAACTTCGCCAAAACCGTATTCGAGAGCAAGTTTTTAGATTATAATATGTGTGCCAACAATGAGACAAATATACCACAGAAATGTGTAATAAGAAGTATGACTATCACTGTAAATAAGCAAAAATCCCTTAAACCAAAAACAAATTCTGGGCTTACACATTATAATATTTAATGTTCATTGTTTGGTGTCGGACAGACAGGCAGATCGTTCATGGATAGATATAAAGAACACTTGCCCAATAATAGCCTGTACGCTTATAGATCAAGTTTCGCACAACACATTATCGATAACAAGCATTCGTATACAAACTTTGAATCTAACCTGACACCTCTCCACATCATTAAAAAAGGACCAATGATGAATGCCATTGAAGAATATGAAATTTACAAATGATTTAAACATTCACCAAACGATATTCTCAATGAAAAATTATCTTTCCAATCAAACGCATTATTTGAGACGGCAATGAGTTAAAATAAAGTGATATGACCAACCCATAGTCAGATAACCTTGGCCTCACCGTGATGCCAGTAGTTCGCAAACCATGAAACCGTGCGCATGTAAAAAAAAATGTTAAAATCAACGTATATGTGTATTTATTTATTTGTGTGTATAGTGTTAATGTTTTTGTTGTGTTTAATGTTTTAACGACCTCTACGGAGTGAAATAACTGAAGATGGAGCTACGACTCCGAAACGCGTCTTTGTAATAAAGACAAACGCAAAGTCACATGACGGAACTATAAAGGTAATATAAATAATTTATTACTCATTACATTATAATAGCTTAAATAAAATATTTAGATTTTTGTCCTTAGTTCCAAAGATATTATTTTCATGAAATTTATCTTAAATAGTGCCTAGGTGTGTAGATATGGCATGAAATTTTGTAAGACATAAAAAGTTTCAAGTAAACGGCTTGTGTGTTTTAATAGCCCTTCTGAAATGTATGGAAGAAGTTTATCGGAATATTCTTTTAATTCTTGGAAAAGATAATATTATTCATCAAAATTTCATCGTTTTGTACTAATAAGAGATGTATCATAGGTGAGATGTAGTAGAAATTAATCCAATATTTTACGAATAATAAAAAATCGGCTTTCCTGTCAAAATACATGATTATTGTATTATTATATTATTCTATTATAGTCAAACAAAGGTGTAGATTTCTGTCAATTCTGCTAGAACATATTGGAAAGGTGATTATCGCTGTCTCTCAACAGCAAGACGGCAGTTGTGTTATAAAATACCAATATTTCACTTGTTTCTCTTTCTATCCATAGTTTACAAATTGTTCTGAGTGTCATAGATCGTGAGATATTACTGTCTAACCAAACGGAAGGAATTTCACTTGGCATTCGGTGCATTATACTAAATAAGATAATCGATTGTTCAATCGATATTTTGTAATCGATCTTTATAGTATGTTGTAGAGGAGATTTTATTCTACGAGTTGGTATTACTTGATATAGGCAACAGATACGTACAGGTTTTTGTTTTGAACTAGGAACATAGGCAACTGTGTGACATAAATTGAAATAGAAAGGTGTGGCGCATATTGTTTTGGGATTAGATATTTGTTATTCTGAAGGTTTGTGTATACAAATTGTATATAAATTGTGTATACAAGTTACAATATATGTGTTTTTATTTCTAAAGTTTATAAATTATATATAAATTTTTAATTATAGAATATTTTATTAATTAAGACTAAGAAAATTACAATATATTTTTTTAATCAACAAAATAAAAAGTAGTTCTATGTTATAAAATTTGAGGTGCAAACTTTGCAGTCACAAAAAAATTAGCCTACAAACAAAAAATAACAGACATCAACTTGAAAATAGTCTAATAATTAAGATTTGTAAACTCAAATTAGCCAACATGAATAAAAAGAAGTTCTAAGTTATAAAATTTGAGGTGCAAACTTTGCGGTCACAAAAAAATAGTCTAAAAACAAAAAATAACATACAACAACTTGAAAATAGTCCAATAATTTATGGTTTGTAAACTCAAATTAACCTATATGAAAATTTTTAAAACAGTTATTGTTTTTGTTGTAGCATAATATGATCCTACAATTTTCACACTTTGTCTGTGAGTACCCCTTGCACCCAGGCATTTTACAGCGATTTCTGTTCGACCATCCAGGCCAGGACCTATGCCATCAGTTCTTACATCTTTTGCTGGAACATGCTGTGTTGGTCCCTTACTTTTCTTTACCTGCAGTTCTTGCTCCACACTACTGCTGCTTGGGCGGCCACATTTTGGTGTTACAAATGTACCTAAATTACATAGTGTATCTGAACTTCACTACGAAAATTCATCATATTTAATATATCTTTTTTATCTACACCTTTTTGTACACTTACTTTTCTATACAAAAGCCATGCATTTATGAGTGTCATATCAATCAAGTGGTATACCAGCCACATGTACCACTTTCGGCTTTTGATTCAATATGGTATCGTCCCACACTGGCATCCATTGTGTCGACCCCACCCATACTTTGATTATATTCCTGGGCAATTTTTGGGCAGGGAATTTCAATTTTGGTTTTTAATTTTCGGTCATACCGTGTTATTTTGCCAACTGGCTCAGAGCCTACATAAGAAGAAAGTAATGTGACTACTTTGTTGTCCTTCCATACTGTGGCAGACAAATCAATTTCATCACTGGTTGTTACCTGCTCCTCATATGTTCCACAAGGTATATTTGTAGCCATTAGTTCCTTATTTTTAGGTAGTTTACAGTTAGGAAGATGTTTTTGTTGTATGGTACCTAAACAATAAAGACCTCTCTTTGGTAAATATGTTAAAAGTTTGACTGAGGTATAATAGTTATCAAAATACATGATATGATTAACATTATTAGGCAAAACAGAAGACAGCCTAATAACTACATTTGCAGTCATTCCCATATTAGGTTCAGGTAATTCAGCAATTGTCTTTACCAGAATAAATTTCAAATTGTAATGCATACCTGGACACTGAACAAAGAACATACAATCTAAAACCCCACTTGTGAGGTTTGTTGGGTAAATATTGTTTCATAAAATGTCTAAGTTTCGTCGCACATATTTGTTCATCTAATGAAACCCGTTGTTCGAAAGGTACTGTAAGAAATATTCTATTAAAATGTTCAATTAGTGGTCGAATTTTGTGGAGTCTATCATGATTGATGTCATTTTGAGGAAGATGTGTTTCATTGTTATTGAAATGTAGAAATTCTCGAATTTTTTCCAATCTGTTTATTGTCATAGTTTCTCTAATTTTATTGAAACCATATTTACCCCAATATGACCGTACATTGGGATAATGGTATACAGACATAAATATTAAAATACCTATGTATTTTCTAACTTCAACAGTAGTGATATCCATTGGCTTATTAGGATTTTTTTGAATTGCACACAGATTTGTTTTATGAACAACTTTTTCAATCATGTCATCAGTAAGAAAATAGCTAAACAATTGGTAAGGAGTATCAAGTTGTAAAATATCAGGTATAAAATGAGCGTTTCCTAAAAAATATGTCTGTTCATCATTTAACATTAATTTTTTCTTCTTCCAAATTAATTTGCTTTTTACACTATTTGACGAAGAATGGGTAGGCCTACTAATTACAGCAACAGGTTGTTTTTCATTAGGAATATTGTTAGGCCTAGACTCAACACTAAGTATATTTTGTGCCGACTGATCAGATGAATATATTATTATTAACTTCTTGTATATTTCAAAATGTTAACACTTTGAAGCCTAACTCTCTAACGCGCTGCTTTCCTATTGTGCCTGGGGTTTTGGACATGTTTTTAAAAAATTGTGGTATTTGTTATATTTATTATATATGACTTATTATATATCATTTTAAATCCAATGAAATTACCTTCTTAACCCTCCAACTGTTAAAGACCCGAAATCGTACCCATTCTCCCAGACAAGTTGGCTATTTTGTAATTCAAAATTTCGCCCACTTAGAATCGTCCTATCGCAATAAAAAAAAATAGTGTTGGAAAGCTAATGTTCCGTAGATACATAATCATGCATAAAAAAAGTTATACAAAAGTTATAAATAATATTCCAAAAATTGCTGAAGTTCGCATAATTTTTATACGTAACGTCAAAGATTTGAACTGAGCGGATTTTATTAAAAGCGTAGCCATTTTATCTTATATGATTACAAATCTATTTTTCTGTCAAACAGGTCGAACAAAACACTGTTCTGTAGATCACATCTTTCTCTTTCTATGCGTAGTTTACAAATTGTTCTGTGTGTCATAGATCGCAAGATATTTCTACTTGACCATAGTAGAAACCTAACGGAACGAAATTCACTTGGCATTCGGTGTAGTTTACTAAATAAGATAATCGTTTTTTAAATCGAAATTTTGTAATTGATCTTTATAGTATGTTGTAGAGGAGATTTCATTCTACAAGTTGGTAGTACTTGATATAGGCAATAGATACTTAGAAGTTTTTGATTTGATCTCGCAACATACGCAATTGTGTGACATAAATTAAAATATAAAAGGTGTGGCGCATATTGTTTTGGGGTTAGATATTTGTTATTTTGAAGGTTTGTGTATACAAATTGTATATAAATTGTGTATACAAGTTACAATATGTGTGTTTTTATTTCTAAAGTTTATTTCTTTGAGTGAAGTTCTGGTTTTTGAATGGTTTATATTTGGACTAACCAAGAGGTAAGTTGTAAACCTAGGCCTAAAAGCAAATTTTCTTATATTGAGTGTTTTATTTGATTATACAAGTGTATATGTGTGTTATTCTTTGTAAAGTTTATTGTTCTAGTGAAATCTAGTGATTTTGTCTTAGGCCTAGCATTAGATAATTACTAATTACGCCTAAATTGTCGAGGTTTCAAACCTAACCTCACTTGTTGAGTACCACTTTTTAGGGGAAAACGTTATTTTTATTTTGAAAATCTTAGAATTTGATTTTTTTTTTTTTTTACCAATAGTTATTCACATTTATACTAGATTTTGTTTGTAATACTTGATAAAAAATGTAAAACAATTATTTCTATGGTCAATTGGACTTTCAAGAAAAATTTAGTCTTCGAATTTTGTTTGTTTTATTTGTTCTTTGCCATACTGACTCCAAAATTATTTTTCAAACTTTTGTTTGATTACATTACTAAATTCTATGAACCTTTCTGAATATAATGATATATAGAAGTTGGTTTTCCATAAATATTACTATTTTTTGTGAATTTTTGAAAAAAAAAATGATCATTTTACCTTTTTTCGTAAATTTTTTATTTTTATTTTGAAAATGTAACATTTTTTCCCCCTTAAATATATTCACAAATATATTACAAATCTCTAGTAATAGTTGAAAAAATTCTAAAAAATCTATTTGTATGGTGTACATTACCATTTCTGTGAAATTCTTCTCTATTTTACTTTCCGATTTTTTGGTATTTGACAAAAAAAAAGATCATTTTACCTTTTTTCGTAAATTTTTTTTTTTATTTTGAAAATGTAACAAATTTTTTTTTTCCTTCTAAATATATTCACAAATATTACAAAACTTTTGTATATCTTGGAAAAATGTGGTAAGCTATTGATTTTGGATGATACAGGTTTTTCTGAAAAAACTTCATTTTTGACATCTAACATACTCCAAAAACGTTTAAAAAAAAAACATTTTTATTGCATAGATGAATTCTATGCATCTTTGTGAAAAAAATGATGTCTTATAAGTTTGGTTTTGTATAAAAATAATATTTATTATGAATTTTTTAAGAAAACAAAACTTTTACAAAAACCTTTAACATGTACCGGTTCCAGGGTTGTAAGAGTTATAAGAGGTTATTTGTTGATCTATTTATTTTATATTTTCTTAAATAGTTCAGTGTTGTAATATTTGATATGGGTGTAGGTTTAATATATGATGACTTGTTGGTTTAATATATTAGTTTATTTTACCAGGTAGTCCATAAGGTTGCCAAGAGCTGTGAGATTTCCAAAATCCGTGTCAGTTACCTGTGGTAAGATTCTTTGTGATTGGTAGATAAAAGCGGGAGGGGACACTATTTAGCACTTAGTTTTAGGTTTATGTAATTATCTGTAAACCTTGGAGGATGATGATGATGACTATGTCATAGAAATGTACAAAAGTATAATATAATAAACATACTGGATTTATTACAGTCTTAGTTTTGTTTCTTGTTTTTGTGGTTCAGTGAATCCTTGTATTCCTTGATTAAAATTCTGAAAAGCTTAATTTCTTAGTTTTAATTTGTATCAAAATTAAGCTGGAAGGAATTTATAGCCGTCTAGTATGATTAAAAACTATCACTAACTTACTTGTGTCCAGATTATATTTGATGATCGAATTCAACATGACTCTATGCTTGCCTACTCCCCCTATGATGTACAAGTCATTATTAAGAAAGCATACAGAGTGATGACGTCTAGGTGATGGTAAACTAAAACAAAAATATATAACATAAATCTATTACTTATAAAGTATTATAGGTCATATGATCTTACTGGAATTAATATCATGATAAACAGAAATTTGCAATGCAGGTTAGGACATGTTTCACAACATTTTCAGCCACTTTTTGTAGTGTTTGTTCAGTAATGTTTGAAATCTCACTTTCAATGGTATCCTTCAATTCGTCAAGTATATGGGGATTGTTTTGAAAAACCTTACTTTTTAAATACCCCCAAAGGGAAAAATCTCCAGTAGTAAGATTCTGGGGATCTTGGAGGCCACAATCCTTTGATATTACACGATTCCTGTATCATATCCAGCGTTTCATTAGAAGTATGACATGTTACGTTATCCTGCTGGAACCAGCAATATCGTTTGTGTAAATCTAAAAAGGCTATAAAATTGTTCAATTATGTTGTGATAAACCACACCATCTACAGATTTGTCAAAAATAAAGGCCCTATAACACAATACCAGGAGATTGCACAATACCCACACCAATTTTACGTGCGTGTAGTGGTCATTCGTGAAATGAGTGATGATTTTCAGCACTCCAATTCAACAATTTTGGATGTTAATGTAACCATCCAAGTAAAATCATGCCTTGTCACAAAAAAAAAATACGACCCAACATTTCAATATCCTTGTCATTAACAAGACAATGCATCCAATAACAATACTGAGATGTTTACCATGGTTAATAAAACCATTATAATCAGGCCATTACTTGCGGCTGATTACAGGGAATCGATAATATGTCAAATGTAAATATTACTTGTCATTGTGAACTGCTGTATGTGTGTGTCTGTGTGTGTATGGGAATGGTAAGAACATAGGCCTCGAACTGATTGATGCGCTTGCACAGATATAATTTTACAACTCGAGCACGGTATCTAGACACAATGTCTCTCTTGTTTCAGTGAACTAGAGATTAGTAGCGAATGATTGATTGAACAGCCGGGCATTTTGTAAATGTAAATAATTACAATAGGAAACAATTGAACTAAGTTTATTAAAAATTATAACGTTGAGATTGTAATTTCATTATTTGAAATTTTGTTTACAAAATTAACCTATCAAAACGGGAAAGTTTTCTGCTGAACTTATATTTTTGAACAGTTGATCTGAAAACCATTGTTCAGGGAAGGTTGAATCCGGTAAAAATATCCATTGTTTAAATGATTTTCCAATGACCGCAGAATCTGAAGGATAAATGGGGGAAAACGATGCATAGTGATTCACTATTTCAACTCGGGGAGGGGGGGGGTCGCGGTTCTTTCTTGTATTCAACATTAAAAATTTATTATTTCATAATTTTACTTTCTTTATAAAATTATATGTGCGAAAAATTCAAATGTGAGAAAATTCCAGGATTTGTGGCAATAAGATATGGGAAATACAGCAAATATCTTCAAGGTCAATAAGTTTTCTCACAACTGCATTATTTCTACTTAGTTTATAGTATATTATCAGTGTTAATATTAGGGTTGATGCACTGTACCAGAGACGTTCTGTTTGAAAGTTATCTCCACTCTCTCTCTCACACACAAACACTCAACGTTGTGCCTCTTTCATATTTCTTATCAAATCGAAGCTATATTTAAAGGGAATAAGATTGTAAGATGGGAATAGAGCATATCCTTACAATCTTTTTTTGCCAATTTGCTAACAAGGCACTTTTTCACAATAAAACCACTATATTCAGGTTTATTAGTGTGTCTTTTAATCTCAGTATTTTCAGCATGGTTTTGTTCATTATGTAGGGAAGTTCCCAATATTCTAAATCGGTAATTTTACTCTTATATGATATTTTGAATTATTTATTATATATTTATATTTTGTATAAAATAATACACCACAATTCATACTTAGTAGTTTAACATTATCACAAAAATTAACTTTTTTTTCCTAGTAAGGTACGAGTTTTATTTTGTTAATTTTTTTTACCAGACTGATTTTCTTTTATTAAACCAAACAGACTCCTAATGAGTTGTTTGCAATAAAATACAAAAATACTACGTGTTACAAGTATAACTTAATAATTCAATCTTATTTTCTTAAATTAATCATTCTACTTATTCTACTTAGTGTTTATGTTCCTTGTGTAGAATCAGTATTGTTCATTTCCAGCCTATAATTATTATCTGTCCTCACCACTCCCCCACAATCGCTGCTTTACCTGGATTATTCACTTTCTGGATGATAACACCTTTTACATTTTTTATTGCGTCCCTTCTAACAATAATATAAGGATCTTTTATTTAAAACCCCCATAGTATTTTTTGGGGGTAGTTTTCTAAAAGGCACCGAGGTAACCAATTTGATAACATTAATTAATGACACATACTACTGGATAAACGACATGAATTGTAAATTTCTCAGTTTCCTTGAAATATAACATAATGCATATAAATTAAATTTTTCTATGAGTTATAATTTTGAAATCGGATTTTCTTATTTTGCTGTTGTTATATATCTATTATTAAATGGAAACATTTTGGTTTCTCTATGCCTTCAGTGGTGCATTTTGACATTTAGATGTAACATTTAAATCTGACAAGTGGGGGCACCACTAAGACAGCTTACTTCCTTTCTCGAAGTAACTTTTTGTTATGACTTTAAAACTCACAACACATGTTAATAAAAACATATTTTTTTCTCATGAGAAAGGCGATTGAAGATAAATATCATATCCGTGTGTTTCGTTTCATTACCAATATCGACTGTTTTTTTCATTTATTAGTTAGCGTTTTATTGTGTTTATTGCAGCATTATTCCATCAGTTTGTGCCTTGTTCGGAAACCAAGCCAGGCTCGTAAAAGCCAGAGCTATGGGGAAAACCATGCAGAGTTCGTAAAATTGAGCCAGGCTCAGAAATTCGAGCCGAACTCGAACATTCCAGCCGACTTGAATATTTGAGCCAGGCTAGAAAAATCAAGGGCTCGATAATTTTGCGGTTGTTTGAAACTTGAGCTCGAGGGCTCGCTATAAGAAGAGTTTCAGATCCCTATACTGAAACTCTTCTTATTTTTCATAAAGTGATCATGACCGAAAGGTTTTTACTTTTAAAAAATGAAAGAAAAAACAACCAACTTTCACTTGTGAAATATCTTTTACACCTTTTACCAATATCTCATGTTTTAAAAATTGTTATCCAATTGAAGATTGAATGACTTGATGGTGGTGTTATGGTAATAGCTTATTGTAAATGTACTATAATATCTAGAGTTACTTATTTTATTCGTACTTTACCTTGTTTCAAAATCCCAAGTTTTTCTCAAGGTGTCATATTTCCATATTGAAGTGTTCCAGTCTCCGTAACCCATCATGTACTCCCCTCCTATAACGTACAATTTAAAATCTGCAAAAATACATCAAACTGTTATTTTTAACAAATCTCCTCGGAATAATGTTTCAATGGCAGCAGTCATTGTGGTAAGGCACAGAGTTAACACTTTAACTGTATCACCGGTCTCTGAGACCGGACCGGAATTTTGGCTCTACAAAATTGGCACACCAGATAGTTCGAATGATTTCTCCCGCTCAGTAGCTGTCAAGTAGCTTCTGGCCAATAGTTATTTTTAGCCTTCAGTTGGCCTTGAGTTGTCGTTCCGCGTGTAGCAGTGTTTTATTGTTTTTGTCACGGTCTCTTGTACCGGACGATGCGTTTAGTGTCTGGTGAGTCCTGGCCTGCGATACCGGACGATATGCATTATGTTTGAAATTTTGTGGGTCTACCTACCAGTGTAAATATTATTGCACATAGTTTTTGTTTTTGTGTTTCCTATCTATTTTGTGTTTGACATGGCTCATTCCCAGGATATAAGAGTCAATGACGCTGACTTCAATGATCATATTTTGCAACTCCTTTACAACAAGGTAGAGGAAGAAAGTGATGAAGACGTGGATGATTCGGATCAAGATCCTGATTATTTGGTTTCTGATGCTGACAGGGAAACTAGTGATGGGAATAGTTTAAATGACGAACCCTGAATAGAGGATGAAAATGATATGCATTATATTGTTGAAAATTTTGTTCTTCCGGAGGGGGAGTCTGAATTCTTTTGGGGTAAAGATGACAGTATTTGCTGCGAGAGAGAAGAAAACAAAGACGAACGCCCCAACACAACATTTTGAGAGGACCACTTTCCGGCCCGACAAGAAGGACGAGAAATTGTTTTGAAAATAAATAAACAAATAGTGTTTTTTGTCGAAAACTATTTCCCCCTCCATTTCCTTATAAATATATACAGATTATTTACAAAATGGTACAAATTTAAAAAATTTAAAGCACTGTAATACCAAATTTTAATTCATACTTACATGTATTATGACCTAAATTGAAATAAATCTTGAGATTCAAGTAAAAAAAAATAACTTAAATGGAGAAAAAAATGTCCGGTCTGAGAGACCGGATGATACTGTTGGTGAATGAAAATTTTTATGATACGGTTAAAGTGTTATAAGTTGAATCTGGCACATTCGAGTGGTTTTGAAAAAACTTTATGATTCTAATATTGAATAAAGTATATAAATCCACTACCAGCTTGCTAGACCTATCATAGCTTTACAGATACTTCGTATCCATCACTTTTCAGGGTTACTGTATAGCCTTCATAGCTACAGTAACATGGTAGGGATAGGAAAATGAGGAGAATCTGAGAGAGAACTAGCAAAGGAACAATTTATATAAAATTTTGTATCCAAAAACCCATGACTCATTGACAATTTTTAAGGTGTTCAAGAGCCTTGTGTTGCTGTTTGCAAAGTTCAACATGTCCCATGAGACTTCTAGACAGAATTAGCAGCTTTGGAATGAAATTCGTAGTCATGCTATACAAGGCAACCCATGCACAAATCCCCCATGTTGTATCCCCCAATCTATGTATTTTTGCACATAGATGTCCACACATTAATCTCTTGAAATGGAAAGATGACAACAACAAAAGTTTGAAAAAGCAGGGAGTTTAGAAAAGTTTGTTTCCTGTTACCACTTTCAGATCTTACTGACTGAGATCTTATCTGCTTTGGTACAAGTAACCATTCATTATAGGCACAAATTTGTTTCTTATGTGTGTACACTTTTAAGAAAACCTCACATTTTATTAATAACCTGATATTTTTTTATGTAAAGGTGTATAATCTATTTAAATGCAACTTTAGGTTACAGGCTTCTAATTAAATTGTGAACAAAAAAGTAAAACCGAAACACTGCTCTTTAATCACACATCAGTTGAATAAAATTACAGTTTATAATAATATGGTCTATCAACTAGATTCTGTTTTTTTTTTTTTTTTTTTTTTTTTTTCCCCCACTCAATTGAGCAAAATGGTATACATATCATCTGGCATAGAATTTGACATAGATATTTTTAAATGTTTCGCTAACAAATGCTGATGTATCCTTCAAAATCTACTCTTAAGGGTACTATATTTTAAAATCTTTGGTTTTGAACAAACCCAGTTAAATAAAAAAAGTCACTTTACAAGAGAGTTCATGAAGATTTTTTTAAAAAGCAACGCTGATGTCAATATAATTATTTAAGATTATTATTTTAAAAAATCTTTGGTTTTGAGCAAACCCAGTCAAGTTATACGAATGTTCACATAAATTTTTAAAAAATCAACACCAACCTCAAAATATCTTTTACTTCATTTAGAGCGCAATACTCTTAAAGGTACTAATTTTGAAAATTATCAGTTCTGAACAAATCCATTTAAACAAAAAGTCTTATTCAAAAAAAAAGTTACGTAGAATGCAGAAAAAGCAATGGCGATAAAGGTTGAAATAGCTTTCACTCTTTTTAGGGTTAAACTGCTTCTAGGGTAAATTTTTTCTTTAATCCATGACTTTTAGCAAATTCCAGTTTAAGTTAAAAAATGAAAGTACACAAACATTTACGTAAGGAGGATTGAGGAAATAAGTAGCAATGTATCAAATATGTTAAATAACATTATTTCTGATTCAGCTTACTTTTCTTTCATATTGGATGAATCTACCGATGTTTCAAATACGGCTCAGTTGTTAATTTTTATCCATACTGTAGACCAGGATTTTAGTAATAATGAAGAGTTGTTGGCGTTAGAGCCATTGCATAGAACAACTAGGGGCCAAAACATTTATGATGCAGTTATGAAAGTATTGAACAGCCTTGGGGGTGCAACAAATCTGTCTGCTATAGTTACAGACGGTGCAAAAGGAATGCGTGGATATGAGAAGGGCCTAGTAGGTTTATTGAGAAAGGTTGGAATAAACTGCCCAGTATGGCATTGCATTATTCACCAGGAAACATTATGGGGGAAAGTTTTAGGCATGGAAGATGTTATGAAAAGTGTTACGAAATATGTGAACCTACTCAAAGGAGGAAATCGATCTTTAACTCATAGAAAATTTATGACTTTTTTGTCTGAAGTAGAGGCAGAGTATGGTGACATAATTCTGTTTACAGAAGTCCGTTGGCTGAGCAGAAAATGCTTAAACAATTTTTCGCTTTATGTAAGAACTTTCTCAACTATGAAGTTTGTAAAACTCACCGAAGCAGACTTGCAGTTGGCCATCTCCAAGATTTGCTGAAAGAGGCAACAACGTCAATAAAAATTGACTTTGATAAACTGCCGTATGAATGTGATCATTTGCAGTTTCCTCATTGTAATATATTTTTTATTTGTGTATTAGTATTAACCAAATTTAATATAATTAAAATTTACTATAAGATCTCCATTTTGTATCTGTTTTTATTTTTGTACTTTCCCCTTTATTGGTGAGTAATTTATTTAAATATTTTATTTTAAATGAATATGTTTAAATATTTAAAATTTTAATGAATATGTTTAAATATTGTAAATTTGAAATGAATATGTTTTCTGTATGTATTTGCTTACTTAAATATATGCGGCCCTCAACGTTGCCTCAAAGAATAAAGTGGCCCTCTGGCAACAGAAGTTGGCTACCTTGTTGTAAAGTATACCAGCATCAAACCAACTTTGTTATTTATTTTCTGTTTGGGAATTTAGATCCTAAACCTTATATTATGTCAATGTCCTTTCCTTGTCCAAAATTTACAAAAATCATCTTCCTATATATACATTTCATTTTAATTCCCACTTTTACAATTACATAGCTTTTTATGCAAAATACACAATATATTGGAATAATCTAAAATTAGACAAGTTTGTATATTGTTATTCTATTTATCCAATAGTTAATATTATTGTATACGTTACACATTACTCTAATTTTGAGCTTTGAATATGTTTCCTAATATTATTTCATTTTAATTAGTGGTTGTTTCACCACAATGGTTTAATCTTTTTTATTAGACCATTATCTTAGCTAAAATCTGATTCTGTTTAATGTGGATTTTAAATTGATTGGGATAGCTTTATGCTAATTAAATTTTTAACAGTAGTTGGTTAAAGTTATTATTGATGATTTATTTAATATATCTAGCGTAGTTCAGTTGGCAGCGGGAGTACTTATCTCACTACAGTTTGAAATAGTGAATAGTCAAAGGTTATGCACTTTTGAGCCCAACTGATGGCATTACTTTTTTCCAAGTGTTACCTACTCTCTTTTTTTATTAGTCTAATGGGCATAAAGTAAAAATGTTTTAAGCAAAAAAACTACAATCTAGAATGAGAAAGTAAATGGCAACTAATGTAAAATAAAATTAAAATAATGAAACTTCCTACCTTTTACAAGTACCTTATATCCTACAGCTTCAGAAAGTCCCTCATCAATTTTCTTCAAATGTAGAAACGGAACCGGCGTAGAACCATTCCACTGAAACAAATATGGCCACTTGTTTTTAGGAGCCAAACTCATTCTTACTGTCCATGCTGGATGCTTCTTATAGTCCTTGAATGGTACACTCCCAACAAAACATGGTATTAGTGGTAAAACCCGTCGTTCCTTCTCTAGAAGACTCTGTGCTGTTGTTATTGTACATGTATCAAAACAACTACATTGTGACGTAGTTCTTCGTTTACGTTTAAATGATTTCATAAACCTGAAACTACTATTGAAGCTACTCGATGAAGAAAAAGAATTATGTAGACTTTGAGGACTATCAGGAGCATCTCGGATGTCTTCGTCTTTGATCACAACATTACATGCTTCACAACTCTGGTTTAAAACACCGTCTCTGATTTCTACGATACATTCTATGATGAGTTCAGACTGTGGAGTATCTCTTACACTACTATAGTGTAACATACTTTTAATATCAAATGTTGACATTTCTTTAAATCTGATTGTTTTCAGTATATTCAAAGCATAAAATAATCTTTCATCTGGGTTTTTATCAATCCAATTACAACCAGCTTCAAACACTTCAAATTCACCTTCAGAAACATGCAGTCTATCATCGTTTAGGTAATTAATTAGTTCATCGGGTGATAAATCTAAAAAACTTTCAGTCTTTTTAACAATGCTGAAATTCCAAAGAACTAAGGATTGTGCTTTATTTTGTAAATCCGGTAATCCCAATTTATTAGCAACTGTAACAACAGAAAGCCATGTTTTATAGTCCATCCAGTGATCTACGATGAATTGGACACATATGTCTCTTACAATGTCAAATTGGAGCATACAGCATGTTTCTAAAACATCTAAAATTATGGAACACTTGGAGAAATCTGGAGATTGGTTGTCTAAGGCTTTCAGTACGACGTCCATTGCTAATGGGTTAATGTCCTGAAAGTAGAAATATATTTCATTAAATTTTTTGACATAGTTCAGTTGTACAAATATCCACATATTTATCATTATAATAAGTTGTTTATGAATGTATTTAATATTAATTTATGTTATAAAATAAACCTGTCCAAATAAAAAACATATATTATAAAATGTGGTCTGTATAGTATATATCATGGCAGCACTCTGCAATAGTAGTTAATAAATGGGGACTCCTGGGCAATTATTGAGCAATAACTTCACAATAACGTTATATATTGTGCAATAGTCACCATTATATCAATTACATTATAATTTCATAATTATTGCAGGATAGTGACTCAATATTTCGCAATATGTATCTCATTATAATCTCTTGGTAGAGATCATGGTTTTTCTAGGTTCACCAGTCATTGTCAAGGTTTTTCCAGGTTGACTGTTTATGTTTCTCTGGAATGTTATTCTTTCCGGGATCGTCAGCTCGTCTGGGAATGTTGTTTATATTTTCCTGTCTGGGAATGTTAATGATGGTTTGAAAATGTAATTTTCTGGTTGAGTTTTCCAGGTCTGTCCAACGTTTGTCTGAGAATGTTGTTTATATTTTATGTGTTAAAGATCCCTTGAGAATAAATTTTCCACTACCCTTATCACGGTTTGTTTATATTTGTGTGTGGAATTTTAATTCGAACTGAGAAGGAGGTTTGTTACTTTTTCTTCCAAGAATCTGTTCTGCTGTTTGAAGCAGTTGACTTTGTTCTTGTAAAGGTATTTCTGGATATTTTTAATAGTACAGTAGAACCCCTCTAATCCGCCCTCGGGTGGTCCGTTACTCCGGTTAATCCGACCGTGCTCGAGCTCGCGATATTGTGCCGACTCGCCGACTTGTCGATGACTCACGGCCCGTTAGGTGCCATTCTTTCCAGTTTGTTATCGCTTTCCCGCTTCAGTGCTGTGTCATCTCTCGTGAAAAATTAAACACTATAAAGCTTTTTTACAGATTCCCCTCTGTCAAGTCTTTTGACACATTTAACCGCGTCTGAAACGAAACCAACACATGCTTCCGTATTCCCGTTTTCGTAACTCGCTCATTTTTATTTACTGTACGTAGATCATAACCAGTCAAAGACAAGAAGAAAACTGAAAAGAAATGTTATATTTTCCATAATGTATACTAAATTGATTCGTGGAAAAAAAGCGGCCCATCAAACATTTTTGCCTTTGTATGTCTGCTATACCAACGGCTGCCAATGCCGCGGTGTTTTTATGCCGCCGACAATGGGATACCGCTATCGACAAAGTCGTTTGACTCGCCGCTGCATTGGTGCCGCGGAGTTTTTACGCCGCCGACAATGGGATACCGCTATCGACAAAGTCGTTTGACTCGCCGCCGCTTTGGTGTTTCAATTACAGTACAATTTATTTTCGGAAACTCTCATCCAACCAGTACACTACGATATAGGCCGGTTAACAGAAGTTCTACTGTACTATACTTGCAAAGTTTATATATAGACTTTATTATATAGACTTTTTAAAGTTTATATATCACTTATTTCACTTTAAAAAATCTGTTTATATAATATGTAATAAATATTGACTTTTTTCGGATAATCCGACCTTTTTTGCGTTCCGACCATGCCCCCAGTCCCGAAGGTGACGGATTAGAGGGGTTCTACTGTAATTTGTTTACGTTTACAAGAGTGATGTCATTATACAACTGATGATGATTTCACTGCTGACATTAAACGACTGCTGTCTGTTTATGTTATCGCAATGTTTTTTAAATTTTTTTTTATTATGTTGGAAGTCACTAGGCACTTCAGCCATTTAAGACTTTTTGTGCACTTCCTTATCTTAGGCAATCCACTGTAGTTCTAAATCCTTCGTGAGTCTTAGAACTTGTGCAGCTAGGTCGTCTTCCTTTGTAGGTATGCCTGTGAGGCCTAAAATCTGTAATCTTCTCCTCTCCAGAGCTTCACAATACAAAAGTATGTGTTCTGCTGTGTCTTTATATTGGTTACACAGTCTACAGGTTGTCCTGCCTTGAGTTAAACCCATGGTGTTTAAGTGTTCCCTGAAAGCTCCATGACCAGTCATGAAGCTTGAGACTTTCCTTAGGTTGTTTCTATTCAATGATATTACATACCTAGAGAGTTTCTGATTCGGATTGTACAGCGACCCGTAGAGTTTTCCTCTAGAGGCCTCCCTTCAGCGGTTGAGAGTTTTCTGTTCAACCCATCGTCTCAGAGTGGTTTTTGCGACAGATTTACTGATACCACAAGCAGGTTCTGGTCCGATGAATGGAGTCTGTGCTCCCAACTTAGCCAGTATCGCAATGTTAATGACTTTAAGTCCATGACAAGTATTTTCCACTATATTGTTGATAATTAATCTAGGTTTATTACATTTTCCAACAGGGAATTGTTTACGTTTACGAGTCAGCTGACCGAGTGATGACACTCGGAATAATTGTTAAGAATAGTTGTTAGGTAAAATTATAGAAACTATTAAGTATAATTTTTATTCTAAGTCCCAAGACAACAATACACAGAAGGCACCCTACTGTTGTGAAATACATCAATAAGTGTCCCAATAGCTGACTCTAGACGATATTCCTGGTTCAGTAACCTGGCAAAGTATATAAACCCATTAAACAAAAAGACGGTGACAGCCGAAGGCTCTGCTCTTCGATTGACCAAGAGCATTGATTGTGACAGCCAACGGAATTCATTGGAATCAACTGTGGGAACATTACTGTCAAAAACACGGTAAAAACTACTATCAGTAATAGATGTGAGCCAATCGACAGTGAATTCTTAAATAAATTTAATTAAAAAATTTAAAAAAGTAGACTGACTCGAATTTTTGGTATTTCACAATAATATTCAGCTTGCTCTATCTTGGGATTTATTACTAATGCTTGCAATAAAGGTTTATATGCATGTTGTGGATCAAATATTGAATTTTGGGAATTCAATTGTTGAAATAACCCACGTCTTTAATTATCATATATATATATATATATATATATATATATATATATATATATATATATTAGAGGCTGTAACAGTAACTGTAATAAAAAAGAAGGGGAATAGATGTGATAATGTGTTTCTTAGAATTACAGTGTACGCACGATTATCCGCGAAATTGGGTGGCACAGACATAGCAGATATTGATAAATATACAAGAATGCTAAAAATAAAAGGAAAATAATAAAAAAGTAATTTTCACATAAAAAGACTTTAATATACTGTATACAAATAATGTACATAAAACACATAATACACAGTACAAACCTATAAATAACATAAGAGTAAAAACAAAAACATTTTAATGTACATTTTACATGAAATAAAAAAGTGTAATAAAGGTGATGTTCTTGTAGTAAAACAAAAGTATAATACAGGAAACATATTACGCTATACTAGTACAGTACTGTGATTTAAAAAACTGACTTTTTCATAAAATCAAACATTGTTTTTTGTTTCTTACTGAGAAAACACAGTCTCTTGATTCTTGACTGAACTTTTCATAGCATCAGTTATTCAGCTAACTGCTCATCGTCTTGTTCCTCTAAATACTGAAGCAGTCCATTGATGTGTGCAAGGCCATTTCGTGTGTCAATCGTGCATGCACGTTCGTTCCTTCTTCCTCTTCACTTACACTTTGGTCTTCGTTCGCCCCTCTTGCTTTGTCTGGTATTTCTTGGTCCGCCAGTCGCTCGAATCCCGGCTCTTTAGCATCACAGTTCAACCACTCTAGACAGTAACCTAAGCTTATCTCTACTGTACAACTTCATTATCGTAGTTTTACTGGTTGTTATAAGTACTAAACAGGTAAAGAGAGCCGTAAAAAAATTTTACTTATTTTTTCCGCAAGACTCACGGATCAACCACTCGCGGATAATCGGGAGAACACTGTATATAGAAACTGAACCACTGATTAGTATATGTATTTTATTTAACCATTGCTTTATCTTAAAAAATATCTCTGACTTATAAAAAATGGTACAAATTTGATTTAAACCCAAAATTAGGTATTAGATGAAACTAATCCTAACACTATACGACTGATGAATGTCATTGGTAATGTCATACAACTGATGTCATTGGTAACGTCATACAACTGATGTCATTGGTAATGTTATACAACTGATGTCATTGGTAATGTCATACAACTGATGTCATTGGTAACGTCATACAACTGATGTCATCGGTAACATCATACAACTGATGTCATTGGTAACATCATACAACTGATGTCATTGGTAATGTCATACAACTGATGTCATTGGTAATGTCATACAACTGGTGTCATTGGTAACATCATACAACTGATGTCATTGGTAACGTCATACAACTGATGTCATTGGTAATGTCATACAACTGATGTCATTGGTAATGTTATACAACTGATGTCATTGGTAATGTCATACAACTGATGTCATTGGTAATGTCATACAACTGATGTCATTGGTAACGTCATACAACTGATGTCATTGGTAATGTTATACAACTGATGTCATTGGTAATGTCATACAACTGATGTCATTGGTAACGTCATACAACTGATGTCATTGGTATTGTCATACAACTGATGTCATTGGTAACGTCATACAACTGATGTCATTGGTAATGTCATACAACTGATGTCATTGGTAATGTCATACAACTGATGTCATTGGTAATGTCATACAACTGATGTCATTGGTAACGTCATACAACTGATGTCATTGGTAACGTCATACAACTGATGTCATTGGTAACGTCATACAACTGATGTCATTGGTAATGTTATACAACTGATGTCATTTTAATGTCATACAACTGATGTCATTGGTAACGTCATACAACTGATGTCATTGGTAACGTCATACAACTGATGTCATTGGTAACGTCATACAACTGATGTCATTGGTAATGTCATACAACTGATGTCATTGGTAATGTCATACAACTGATGTCATTGGTAATGTTATACAACTGATGTCATTGGTAATGTCATACAACTGATGTCATTGGTAATGTTATACAACTGATGTCATTGGTAACGTCATACAACTGATGTCATTGGTAACATAGTAATACAGCATGTTTGCTGACCGTAATTTATTACTGTGTACTATTTATTTATTTATTTGTAAAATTTACATTCACATAACATCTATTATATAGATAGGTTAACTGTCATATTTCATATTACATTATGTTATATGGATTATATTATATACAATGGATACATCAAAATTACAGATAAAGTTATACAAAAAAGCACATAATTAGTTAAACACTATAAAATTTACTATATACAAACAATCTCATTAACTTATGTACTTAAGATTGTTGGGTAATTCTGAGAGTAAGATTAGATAATTTTTTATTTAAGCATTTATTTTTCACAGAAAAATTCATTCAAATAACTTTAAATAACTTACAATGTCAAAGACTTCTGTAATTTGGCAGTAATGGATTTTGTTTTTACTTTCTCTCACATATACAGTAAAGAGAAAAATATCTGATGAAAAAACGGTGTCATGTTTTTCGGCCCTTTGAGTGTAAAAAAAGGGGTTTTGGGAGTGATTTCTACCTGTCATCTGTCAGGTATAGTCCAAACGAGTGTACCGATTTAAATTAAATTTGGTACGTTTTGGACAAATATCCAGAAATGTTTGGCATTTTTGATAACTAAAAATTTGGGGTACCCATCATAAGGAATTTTTTCTCAAAATTGGTTTAAACGATTTAATCAAATTTTGCTGAAGTGCAGTTTTAAAGGACCTAAACAATAAATTTTGGTTTTAGTTTCTTAAATGTGTCGGTTTGTAAGTCAATGGTAAAAAAAAAAAAAAAAAATCGAGCTTAGGGCTATTATAAAGTATTTAACTTCTCCAAATTGGCTTTGCTATTTTTGTTCAAATTTTAGTGAAATATACAAATTTATCAAAGCTGTATGCAAAATCACAAATAAATAGATTGCTTGGCAAAACAAGAATGAACCATGATCACCGTCTTAAAAGCTTAATTTTAATGAAATACGATATATGCTGAAGGTGTGTTTATGGTACAAGCAAGGCAAATTTATGCCCTATTTAAATATATAAATATTTTGTCAAACATGGCATCTATAGTTCATTTTCATTTTTTGACTGACAACTGCCGAGGCCATACATTTTAACAAGGGCTCAATAATTTCAAGAGACATAAACTGATTATATCAAACCAAATCACTTATAAGTAGTAACCAGTATCAAGATTATATTGTTAAGAGAAGAGTTGGTAACTATAATAATTAAAAAAATTGATAAGTGGCCAACTTCATTTACACCTCAATCAAATAGTTACTTCAAACAAATATCTTGTGCATATAAAATAATATAAAAATAAAGAACTACTATAAACTGACACCTCAATTAACATTTAACTTTTAAAATTAATTTCTACTAATATTCATAAATAGTAAAGTCATCTTACATCATTACATATTTTCACCCAAGCCTATCACCCATATAGATTTAAGTATTACCCAAATAATTTGTTAGTATAAAGTTATCCTTTAAGTCTTACCTAAAACAAGTGATTATTATTTAGTTTTTGTTATTAAATTGAACATATTAGCTTTATAAACCAAAAGGGCTAGCTGAGGCATTTCAAATACAATATCCGAGCTAAATTAAATATTTTTAACTTAAAATAATTGCATTGTACTATATTAACAGAATTGTATTAATAAATATTAGTCATATTTATATTTCATCCATCTCGTTTATTTATACCAGACTCCTTCTTATCCCCCAATGACCACTAAAAGACCCCTCAAAGTCTCCGTGGCATCCTTAGATGTTGTCACTACCAAGGATTCTCCTGACTTTCACAGTCATGTGGTCCGGTTTCCTTATGGATCACCCATCATGTGTTGAATTATTTCAGACAATATAACCCCCCTTTTCGTGCCAGCAGCAATTTAACACCGCAAAATTTGGGATAAATTGCTGACCTTTTTGATGATACTGTTTAAGGAAATTGGCAATACCAACTTAATTCAATACTATATTAATATTATTAGCTCCAAGATTGCTAGATCCAGATCCTGGCATATAGATTCCTAGATCAATATGCCACTCCAACCAAAAAAAGAAAAAAATTATAATCAGGTACGAGACTGGAAAGACAACAGTTAGATGAGACTTATGGTAATCATGGCAACAATCTGTCTTAGGGACTTCCTGTCATACTGAACCAGCACCTTTGTCAGTGCAGGGATCTGGTCCCGAGAGAAGACGCTTACCCAATCTCTGGCCAGGAAAATGCCTCCATTGTACGATATGCTCTTCCTTGGCCTATTTTTTACCACTCATCTTGCTGTTGAAGGACTAATCCCGCAAGGCAGCCAGCGACCCCTTTCTTCGCCAACATATCCGCTCTCTCATTACCCTCAATCCTGCAATCCCCAGGTACCCATCCCAGGTGCACCATATTGGCATTGGACAGGATGCATAGAGTACGGAGAGAATCCCATTCCAATTTGGATGAGATTTCTACTGAGCTGAGGGCTTTAATTGCTGCCGCTTGGCTATCTGAGAGTGAGTGGTTGAGTGAAGACGAACTGGGATTGCATAACATCAGTTTGCATTTCCAACACCGAGTTCTTCAATACCTTATTGACGATTACTGAGTGCACCAACTCACTGGAGCTCCTCCTCCATTCGCCATGATTGAGTAGCCTATAGGCCATCATTCTCTCCTCTGACATTATGAAAATATCTACAAGCGGTAGATTTAAAAGCACTTCTAGAGCAACCATTGGTGTGCTCGTAAAGCCAAGGTTGCAAATTTGCGGTCCGCTGTGACTTGTGCGGTTTTGTTCACCATATCAGGGAACCGGATGTCAGTTGAAGTCTGACGATCCCCTTGTAGATCCAGAGGGCAATCTTCAGTTTCAATTCCCATTCATATCCTTCAAGTCATCTCGTCACAACTAGAGACGACTTTGCCTTTAATATGGCATGGTCCAGATGGGTGTTCCACATCAGTTTCTTTTCCAGGATTACTCCCCGATATTTCACCAGCTATAAAATGCCCAATCTAGTTCCCTCAAGAGACATATCTTTTACCACCAACTGTTTCCTTCTTCCTACTAAACGGGAAAATGACCGTCTTGGAGGGATTAACTCGAAGTTCCTCTCTCTTACAGCAGTCAATGGTGAATTTCAGATAGTAGTTAAGCATCTCCTCAAGTGAGCTTGGGAACTTTCCTTGATGACTATATCATCTGCATAGCCTTGCGCATATGCCCTGACCCATTAAGATCTCTAAAGAGGCCGTCCACAACCAGGCGAAATAACGCCTCGCTGCATACAACATCTAGTCATGTCTACCTCTAGTACCTCGTGGCCCAGGGAGGACTGTACTTGTCTACTGTGAAGCATAAAGTCCATCCACCTGCAAACAGTATCATTAACTCCAAGACCTTGCGCTGCCCTCACAATTGCATCAAATGAGACGTTATCAAAGGCACCTTCAATGTCTAAGAGGGCGCACATTGCCATTTCCTGATGTAGGACATATTCGCAGAACTTCCCAGGCTGATAAGCATGTTGGTTTGTATAGAGTAGATTTCCTGACAGTTTCTAATATATTTACCAACCAGTCTCTCCAGAATTTTCAGAATAAACAAAGTAAGACTGATTGACTTAAAAGATTTGGGATGAGTATAATCTAGATGACCATGCTTCGGAATATAAACCACCCTGCTGACTCTCCAGGCCCTAGTATACCCATAAGCTATACCAGCCCTAAAGATTTCAAAGATTTGACAAAAGCAATTCCCGGAATGGCCCTTTAAAATTCTTTGAAATTTAAGAAGAAAGGAGAAAAAGGTTAATAAGTTCAACTCAAATTTTAAAGGCAATTACAAAGGAATGACAAAAAATAAAAATAAAATTTGTTCAAAAAAAACAGTTAGGTTACATTTTAAAATGAACCTAAATTAAGGTAAAAAGTAATTTATGAGGAAGAAATAGAAATTAATAAAAGGAAAACAAAATTTTTGTTTAAAAAATATATGATGGGTTTTGAAATTATTGTATATGTAGTCCTATGGGAGAAATAACAATTAGCTAAATAAAATATTTATTAAACAAACACATAGGCTTAGTGTAAAAAATAAAGTCCATCCTTAAGACAAAATTTACTAGAGGATTGGTTAGAAGACAGATTACATCCTTAATGAAGCTAAAAGATAATTATTAGAGTCTGCGATTTCAGTGGAAAAAAAAACAGTAATATAAAAAGAATAATTTTACTTATAGGATTGACTCTGTGAAAAAGATGTAAAAGGGAAGTGAAATTTTGCTTAACGTAAAAATTCTGGGAATGCAAAATATCTTTAGAGGGTAAGATTACAGTGGCTCCTGAAAAACTATGGAAGATAATATTGAATTTAACAACCTCAATGCTGTGATGGTAAAAGTTGTCTAGCCTACAGATATGACTGTCATCCAATATGACAATCTTGGAAATTCCAGGTTTTATATAAATATGTAAAAGAGACATCTGAAACTGATCAGCTTTGTAATTTTAAACAACACAAAATATTTACAGTTTTTTTTTATGTCCTAAATCATTACACCAAACTTAACCTGAGATGTCTGTATAAATGAAAACTGAAAAAAAGTCGAAGACTACATTTAGTAATTTTTTAGTTTGCATATTATAACCGTTAATAACTAACGCTTCAACTAACTCTTTGAGTATAGAATTTCATTCGTATGACCTGTGTTGCCAGCTTCTTGAAAAGCAAATAACAATTTCAATCGTTCACACAGTTCATTCGGATTGTTCCAATAAACATATTGTGATTTAGTATCTGAATATACCATATAGGAATTGTCAAATTTGATTTTTCCTTATTCAGGAAATTAGTTTTATATTTCTTAGTTTAATTTGACTTTATTTTGTCAACTGCAGAATTATTGTGACTATATACATTATTTGTTTCTTTCAAAATATCTCCATATAAACCTATATATTTTTTTGTATACACAAAAGGATTCGGATTATTCGTAATAATTAATTCATATAGAGCCCTCAAGTTCTGGCATATCATTTATTATTATCATGATTATCTAAATCAAGAACCTTATCACCTAGCTTCCAATTATTTCTGTCTACAATGATGCTGAAAGTTTTATCAAATTTCTTACTAGCATTTATTAATTTTGTAACATATAATTTGTTTATTGGACTAGTAATTTTTTTATTTATCTTCTTTCAAGCATTTTCATTAAATCCTCCCCCAATTTCTTCAATTCATAAATAGTTGGCTGGACAGTGTTTTTCAGCATCCATTTCATTTTTCTCTATATGCGTTGTCCATACATGGCTAGTGTCTGGCCATACGCCGTTTTCTTGTCTCAGTTCTGACCACATCTTCAAATCATAAACAACATAATCATCAGAGTATAAGTCTAAACTAGTATTTTCAAGTCACTTGTTTTTCACTTTGAAGGGGATGAAGATATCTTTTTTTCAGGATTAGTAGGTAATAATACTTTCTGGATCTAATATTTCAATTTCCTCATCTTCCAAATCCAATTCTAATCTATGTTTATCTATTTGTTTGTGTTTTTTTGCAATTATTTCTGTCAACGATTTTTGTCAGATTAAATTTAATCATTTTTAAATTTTTTATTTCACTAATAATTTGTTTTTCAACTTCAACTGTTTTCAAAAAAATTTATATTCCATAATATCATGTGTCATGGATCTATGTATGTCTTAATATATTTACAAAATTCATTTATTTCAAAAACAACTTTTCTATCTTGTAACAATCTGCTAATATCACCGTTATAGCTGTCATTATCAGTCTTATCCTATACTAATACTCAATGTAAAATAAACAATTTACAAAATTTTCTTCCCACACTTTAAAATAACAAAATAATTGCCGCTTAATACACTGTCAGCAAACATGCTGTACACCAATGACAAAATAAACAATTATATATTCTCTTTCTAAGAATTATGTAGTATACTGTAATAAATTACTCTCATCAAACATTCTGTATTACTATGTTACCAATGACATCACCAATGACATAATCATCAGTTGTATAGCGTCATTAGGTAAATGTGAACAAGATCCCTTTAATCCCGAAAAATCTTGACAAGGATTAACATCGTCTGCTTCAAACATAAGAACAGCAGAAGAAGAGATATAGTTCTTGTTTGAGCTGGTACAATGATCTATAAATCTTTCACCTCTGGTTCACTATCCAGTGGTCACCTCTATCCTAGCCAAATTATTCAAGATAGGAAAGTTATACAGTGGATGGAGCATAGAAATAGGGCAAGCTACAGGCCAGTTGTAACCAAATTGAGACAAGCATTGACAATGCTCAGATGGAGAGAAGAGGTGCGTTTGGGTTTTCTCTATACGATTAAGCCACATAGGTATGGAAAATAATTTGATAGTTAAAAATTGAATTTTCTGGTATTTTTTTCTCTGTCAGTGATAGATAGTAGTAATAGCTGTCTGGCAATACCCCCCCCCCTCAGCTTGACACCTGGACTAGTTGCTCTACCTATTTAAAATCCATCCTTGAAGAAAACAGTGAGGCTTAGTAGATTTTAGAGCATTTCTTGCTTAAGGTTATGAATTGTAAATTCAATATCTTAGGTTGCTTCTGTCTTATAGTAGCCTTAATGTACACACAATAGTAAAGCAAACAAATCTAATAATAAAAAAGTAAGACCAAAATTTTAATTTAAAAATTAAATGTTTTAGTTGTTTAATTAATGAAATTATTATCGTCGTTAATAAATTAAGAGATATCATATTTATCAATGATTGATTATAAAAATAAACAACAATGATTGAATACAATGGCCATACATACCTGGAGTTCGATAGTGTTCTTATATTTTTCTGCAAAATCACTATAAAACATTGCTTTAAAATAACCACTATTTTCAGCTAATTTTATTTTCCTACATTGGAATTTCTGATCATCTATGAGTAATATCACATCATATTCAGTTTCGAGAGATTGTTCCTCTTTAGAGCCAGTGCTATCTTCCTCCATTTTGAAACCTAATTAAAACAACAATACCTTAATTAAAATTAGCTATATTAAACTAGAGATCAAAACATAATAAACAATCCATTCATTTTCTCACATAGGCTACACTCACACAACACTAAATCCTTAATTAACAAATTATCACTAACTTTAATAAAATATGCAATCAAACTTTACTAGTAAATATAAAAATGAACCAAAGGAACCATAACAATAAGAAGGTGGAGTAAACCTTCATGAATATGTGTGATTTTCCCCAGCCTGCAGAGAGCACAAGTTATTGACAATCAATATGTGAATGGAAAAGTGTATTCAGTATTGTTCGGATCTTCATTTTCTACAAAATGGGAAAACAACTTATGGAAACCATTCAGAATATTCAGCCAACTTTAGCGATATTAGCTCTAAAAAGTGGAATTTTAGTCAATTCATTGAATGCGATTATTATTTAGAACTTTTTTTTTAACAGCGGTCATTTGAAAAGGTTTTTCAGTCATTCCTTCTTAACAGTACTTATTATATGAGTCTATCCCATTAACCTAAATACCTCATTTTGGACAGTTGGCGATCAATATTTTATAATGAATTCATTTAATGGAGCAAACAAAATAAGGCAAGACACTTATTCAATGTCTTATTCAATATTTCATGTTCGAAGTGTGGCTACATTAAACACAGCAAATAAAGTCTTGTACTATTGTCAGCATTTTACTATTTTACTACAAATTGAGTTGTTGTTTTAAATTAAAAACATTCCTTTAAATATTGTTTTTACTTCAGCTGAATTCCTTTAAAATTTTTAATTAAATCTACAGTTTTATGATACTTTTAAGAATTTTGTAGCATGGTTTTAACTGTAATATTTATTGAACTACCTTAATACATTTTAGATTTTCTGAAAAATTATTGTATTGACAGAACAAATAAGGTTAACTTTAAAAAATAATAATAAATATGTAAAAAAGTAAAAATGATTATGTCTACTAATCAAAATATATCACTGATAAATTCTGTTTGATTTTTTGTTTTTGGTTGGATTTTTAGGTGAAAAATAAAAAAATTTGGTCAATATCGGCTTCAAAAAATTTGGCTAGAAGATCCTTACCATAGACTTATTATACAACACAAAATATTAAACTAACTAGTTAAATGTTAACTATTATTTTCCAATATTTTTGGACATTTATCCTATATCTAATTTGTATACAGTATTATATTTTAACCTTAAAGTTAGGTATGTGGTTAAAATATGTTTTTATTTAACGTTTTTTTGAATACCTTGATATTTTGAAATCAATTTCAATATTTTTATGATATGAAGTTTCTCCATAGGCCTATCATATTATTGATATTGTTATCTATATAGGCTAGGGTCTTCTTATCATCCACTATTGAAGTACAGTAGGTCTATTATTATTTTAGACTTTGATCATAACTGTTTATCTGTATAAATAACCAAATCAGTTTTAAGTAGCCTACAATAAGCTATTGTACTGATTGTCACAGCTGCCATAAAAATTTGAAGACAATAATCTCAAATTTTTAAATCATACACAAGATTTTGTACGATACTAAAATGGAGAACTTTACGTATTCATTTGTGTATGCCTAATTTTATTCAACTACATTCATTCAGTGTTCCTTTCATGTTGATTTTTTTTGTTTTAATATTTGAGTACACTAGTTGTGCATTGTACTCGATTAGTGGGGAAAGCAAAGCAAAGGACGATTGAAATAGCTATATGGCAAAGGTATCCAGAGAAATGCTAGTTAAAAGATCACACTGTCTTGTTTTTCAAGAGGTCCTCTTAAATTAATTACAAGATCAAAAACTTCATTCTTTCCAAAGTCCCAAATCAGTTCAAACACTTACGGTAGGTGGTTTACCTACTTGTGGAAATACGTTACTCAAGAGGTTTCATGGGTTTCTATAATAAAAGCGTATTTATCAGAGTCAACCTACTAGGAAAAATTACACTTCCGCCCTGTCATATATCACTCAAACAGAATTTCCTGGGAGAGGGCAGATTAGCTGCACCTAACAAGAGGGGGGTTGGTATCCTTCACATTCCTCACTCGAACACTCACAACACATAGACCAGAGGTGTCAAACTCAATTTTGCAGAGGGCCATATATTAAATTTAGAATGTGTAGGCAGGCCAGATTGAAATGAAAAAAATGTACTGAACTATTATAACATTTTATTTACTCATGTTATATATAACATTATAAACATGTTATAATGTTAATTTTATAGTATAATATACGGTTGTTAAAAATCATATCAAAGTTATAAAAGAGGGTAATTATTTTGAGGTCAAGGATCCAGATACAAAAATAATCTCTTGTTTTTGACAAGCTCATTGATGTTAGGTATCATATTCGTTGTAATTATGTTAAGAATTGATTGGAGATGTTCATTCGTAAGTCTTGTACAATGTTTGTTCTTATTTATTTTTATGACAGAAAACATTTGCTCACATAAATAGGTGCTACCAAACATGCACAGAATGTGTGCTGCATGCTTTTTTAATTCCAGGTAGTTTTCCAAACTCTTGAAATATTGTGTATAAAATGTAAGAGCGTTAACCTCTTTAAATTTTTCTTTCTAAATACTGTCCGATTGAAGATCTATTAACATAATTCTCTTCAGTAAAACTCATGTAATAAATATATAGGCTACATAAAATATACTTATACTTCATATATTATAAAGGATATCTTATAGAGTAGTCCAATTTTATTTATTTAACCTTTTTCATCGTAGAATAAAATTGTAACTTCAAAATAAAACTGTGCTAGAAACAGAAAATACCAATTTTTACATGTTGCTTATTTTCTATTCTCTAAATTTTAAAGAAAAATGTCTTAGACAAAATATAATTTTCTACAAGTCACCTATTCAGATTGACTTTGATTTTGCTATTGGCTTATTTTCAATACAATAGAATATATTACATTCTATTTTACAATAGAGCCAACATTTCTCAGAGAGGATTTTATTGATTCAGTTAGGTTCACTTTTGGTGTTTAGCAATATGATATGTGATTTGGCAGCCTTGTGATTTTCAACAAGTTCTCTTTCTCCAAACTCTCACAATTCTCTTGTTTTAGATTTTTTAAAAGCCTACTTGCATTCACTGTGGATTAATTTGTTTAAAAAGTTACTAGTAAATTATAAAAAAGAAAATGTCATGTAGCAGGAGAAAAGTACCTGGATTTGTTGTATTCCAGATAGAGTATAGACCTAGAACTCATGTTGTTACAGTATTTGCAATTTGTATAAACAATAATTTGCTTCATCCCTCTCAACATTTTTTTGAAGCGACTAAGCTATTCTTGATTTATTCATTCTTAAATTCTAACCCAATTTATAACAAAACCTACTAATTAAAATCACTAATAATATGTCATATTGATAATGACAGTACTATACTGTTTGATATATCTCTTAGTGTTAAAAAAAAAAAAAATTATTTCACTGCATGGTTGTAAATTTTTAGTTCCTAATTTCAATTACTTGATAAAATTGTTTTGTTTAGAAATGTAACAGTGGACAATCACTTTTTAAAATAGCTGTAATTGGTCGGTAGCAATCACCACTTCTGTTATTACTTGTATTTAATATGTAATAATACTCATAATATTTAGTTCTATCACACATATTTAAACAATTTTTATCAGTAGCTTAAACAATTATTGTTACTTCCTGTTGTTATTGGAAAATTTCAATATAGATAAACCACTATTACCAATTTTAAGTAATCTATATCATAAAAAAGACATCCCATAAGTAGCCAAGTTTTGACATGGTAGACCAGCAAACTTGATTATTATGCTGTTAAAAGAAATGCTTTGAAACTACTAGAGTAATTGGTTGGTCACAGGCAAATTGTCTCTGTATTAAGAGATGTTATTTATGGTGCCCCTCAGGGGTCAGCTTTGGGACCCCTATTGTATTTTTTTATAATGGTGAATGACATGAATTATAATGTTGATGCCATGAGTCATTGGCTATGCAGATAACACCTCACTGATAGTGGTGAATGATGGTGTATAGAGATTTTACCAGAAACTATGACAAAGTTACTGGACCATGCTACTGCCTGGTTCTGAGCTAATTATTTTTTAATGAATAAGACACATAAGGTAGTTTTTAGTTTAAGACATGTACAGAGTGACATCTTAACTAATGTGAAATTATTGGATATCAGTATTCATAAAAACTCACTTGGAGTACTCACATATTGTATGCACTAAACTCTTACAAATAATCTTCTTGGTAAGAAATTTAAAAGTTCAAGAATTATGTATAAACAGCTTAGATGGCTTTTTTCCTAAATGTGTTATGATGTATGGGCTTAAGACTGTGGGATGGTGCTCCTGATGTTAAATTATTAATTTAAAGAAAGCTGAAAAATTAATTGCAGAACCTGCCTCCAATGAACAATGTAAACCTATTTTTAATTGCAAAAGATATTATGACTGTATTTAGTTTGTTTGTATTTGAATTGTTATTAAAAATTTTAAAAAGACCTTGAATATCTAAGTTGTAGAAATGACATGGTCACAACATCAGATCGATGTATAAGGGAATACTGTTGGGATACAGTGTTATATTTTTCTCAAATTTTTTAAAAATTTTACGTAATTTTGTAATATTATGTATACTGTTTTAGAGCCACCTGAAAGTAAGATTTTTATTGATATACTGACAAAAAATGTCGTATCTTTTGTTATTGTTTCAGATGGTATAAAATATTTTATGGGACCAATACTGGAGCAGAGTGAGACAAAGTAATTATTTTATTTTTATTTTACAAAGTAATAGGCAACTGATTTTACAAAAAATAATTATATTTATGATTACTAATAGTAAACTTACTTTGATTATATATATATATACACACATTTTTAAGGAACAAAGACAACATATGGAAATGTCATTTTATTATAACATTATAGGCCTAAACTTATAATGGAAATATTTAAAACAACTACCGTAATGTAGCTGAAACAATAGTCTAAAAGAAAAGAAACAATTCACTTTAAATTTGGATATGCATTTTAATCAACAAGAAAAACTAACACATCTGCACTCCATTCAGTTCCTCCTGATGGATTTGGAGGAGGAAGTTTTAAAACAAGGTTTGATTTTTCAAATGAAGAAATTTCATCTGTTCGTAAAAACTTAAAATGTGGAAAGTTTTCTGCACACACACACACACACACACACACACACACACACACACACACACACACACACACACACACACAACACTTCAAAATCAAAATAGGTTTGCCCATTAACTTCACCAATGGAATAAATTTTGTCCTTTAACTTGTCCCTCTTCAAGAAGCACATAATCACCTTTAATTTTTAATGTTCAAAGGGTATAGACCTACATCACTATCTGAAAAAACTTCTGCCCCTAAAACTGCAAAGGATAAGCTATCTTCACTGTCATTATAAGAAGACGAGTATTCATCTTCTAATGATGTCATATCCATTTAATGTGATACATATTTTCTTACCCTTTGCTTACAATCATATTTTACTTTGACTTTGGTTAAATCATTTGCTGTAATAAATTTGTCCTTACTTTTTTCTTTCAGTCACACTAACTTTGATTTTGTTTAGTTTTTTACAGTTCAAAAGATCTTCAATCAGTTTATATTTTATGGGAGTGAAGGTTAATATCTGGCATTTTCCCCTTCCGTCTTTTACGTAGGCTTACTGCATATTTTCTTGGGGAGGTTTTAGGTAAAGGTCTAATGTCTTGTAGTGATATTACTTGTGCACAACTTTGAAATTTTGAAGGAGAAGTAAATGTGGCAGATGTAGATAGGTAGGATATAGGATTTATAACTAAGAGAGAACCTGATGAAAATGGTAAACTATGATCTTGATTAATTCCTGAGGTAAATGGAAGTTGAAAGAAATATCTTGTGTTGGATCAAGTCGATCTGTGATGTAAAAGCTCAAAAATCAGATGGGCCAAGATGTCACAATTAAAGGCCCAAATACCAGTTGAGCGAAACCTATTCACAATATTTGAATATATAAAAGCTTTAGGATATCCTCGGTCTAAAAGTTCACTCACATTATAGATTGAGATTGTCTGTCTGGGATGTGTCAACATCTAATCATCACAGGCATAATTGAAATGCAGTTTTAAAGATTTATATACCACTTTGTCCAATGTCTGTATTTTTCCGCTTGTGTATGGAAGAAATGTGTGATTCGCAATTCTCTAAAATTGATAGCATTTTAATATCTGGAATTTTAAAATAATGTTGAAAATGATTTAACATAACCTATGAAGAAATATTTCTCTGTTTATCTGTCCTGATTTTGAAGCGCTTCCTCCTGTCTCTTCAGGAGCACCAGCTAGCATATGAGTTTTGAAATGGACCCTTGGAAAAACAAGAAATGCAGGAATACTACAACATAAAAACAAGATTGAAGCATTTATGATACAACAATGATCTGTTACAAATACACCTCACTCTCTGGAAATAACTTGCCCGATCTGTTTTTCACCTTCCTTTGGTAGATTATGAAGAGTTGTTAATGCTGTTTCTTCAAGATTATATATAATCTCTGGCAAAGGTCAATTTAACTAAACTAGAGTTTGTGTTAGATTTTCAAAAAATTGTCCAACTGTAATTTTATTAAAACCTCTTGCACACTCTAAACTGGTAGGTTCAAGCTTCTTTATTGCTAGCTCTGAATACCGTTTTAAATAGCCATACAGCCACTCTACACCTCCTTGTTTCTTTTCAATCCAAGATTTTGGGATCGTAAGGTGAACGGATATCACATTATATAACATAACTGATATGTCCTGCAATCATGTGTATAATCACCAACTATAAAGTCTATAAGTCTAGTACAGTATCATATTTGTTATTAATCATAAGAGGAAATATTAAATTGAAAAAAATATGATGAATTAACATTAAGTTACATAAATACTTAAAGTAAAAATTATGATCCTATGCCTTTTCTCTCATCAGCTGATATTCATCTCTTTTTAACTTCAAGAAGTGCCAGTCCTTGTTGCATTCCTAGTCTATTCTTACACCCTGATATAAACAATTAACAATTGAGCATTTATTGTTAATAGCATAGCACTTCCATAGCATTTATTTGGCGTCTAGCAAAGGCTAGATATATTTTTATTGTTTTTAATAGGCTACCACATTTAAAGTATTGAAGTTTTAAACATACTGAAAAACATAAATTTTGTATATATGAATCAGAAAAACAAAGCCAAAACAACACACTCAAGAGGAACAATTCCCCACACAGTAATTATGGTAAATGTGCAGTGTACCTAACGTAGCGATTTAATAGTGAATTTAATGAAATCATGTTGTACCTATCTCATTTTTGAAACAATTGGATCATGCTTTACCTGGAAATAAATAGATTATAAATAATAAATTAGATTATAAATATTGCTGTAGACATATTTAAGTTGTGTTTGTTTATTTACAATTTTTTGGTACAGTCTATACATATCATTCATCGGTGCTCCAAACAAATACAGTATGTTTTCTACAGTTTTTGCTCTGAAAACGTGCCACTAAAACTAATAAAATATAAAATAAACACTACTTTTTTATATATTTTAATTTGGGAAACTCTGCAAAGATTTAAACAAGTTAAAAATAAAAAAAGTATAAAACACAAAGCAACTATTGCGCAAAACAAAAAAACTAACATAAATGGTAACGCATAGTCTCTCACACGACGATTATCTCACTAGAACTAATATAGTGAAGTAAACAGTTTTTATTTGGGACTAATATTGGCCTTGAGTGAGGAGGGGAAGGTATTCGGGTTGGGGCGCTCATTATCTCCCTACTCGATTTCCCAAATCGTCTGACCTGATAGGGCGATGGTAGGGACTGTCGTCTGACAGACTCCGCATTAACATTCTAAGGTTAAGATTAAATTAGGATCATCTTTTATCTTGGAGGACCCCTGTTAAGTATTTAAATCCAATATTTCTGTCTAAAATAAGCAATTTAAAGGGTGGGTGGGTGGTGTGTGTGTGTGTGTGTGTGTGTGTGTGTGTGTGTGTATGTATAAGTGTTTGTATATATATATATATATATATATATATATTAATTACCTTACCAGATCCTTTACAAATATATATTGAGGTGCCAAGACCTAGTTCACATAATTCTGAAATCATATAGCATAGTAATATTTACCTGTTACAAGACAGTTAATGCACGTCCATCTAAAGACATGCTATTTTATTTATTAACTATGCGCATAACTTATGAAACCTAGATGCATAGGCTTATTGTGCATCGAATGCAAACTTGTTAATTGCTTATTTTTTACAGAAATATTGGATTTTTATACTTGAAAAGGGTCCGCCCAGCTAAAGGATGATCCAATTGTTTCAAAATGAGGTATATAAAAACACAATTTCATTAAAAATTTTAATATTAAATCGCAACGAGATGTAGGCCTTAAACTAGTCATATATATATATATATATATATGACTTATGGTTTGATATATATATATATATATATATATATATATATATATGCGCATGCATCAAACCATAAGCGATTCCCATTTAGGCCTATATATATCTACATATCCTATAAATACATGGATTCCATTGCTTTTAAATTCTGATTTTTCAGTGAAAAAGTATATTCTGCATTGAAAAGATAATTTATTCTTAAGAAGTAAGGCATGTAGTAAAGGAATTAAAAAAAAAAATTAACTGTACCAGCATTACCAGCTAGGCTACTCTATATAATTAACCCCACATTTGTTGAAGCTTAGACTACAGTAAAGCTTAGTAAAAGAAAAATTTTCAAGACCACAATATTAAAATGTAAGAGTAATTAATTGATTATACAGTATTATGAGACAAACTCATGAATGGCAATAAATGACTCGGGGTAGGTCATGGAAGATGACCTCTGCAAAATGCAATATATTTCCTCCAAATGTAAAATTATATAGTAAAATTAATTTGATAAATATGTATTGATGTTGTCCAATTGATTTAAGTGTGAAATATCGGCAATTCGTCTTCTAAATAGCGTTTGTCCATTATTTCAATACTCCTTTACAACGCAAGAGGCTTTTTATCTTTTACAGTTCATTATTTACTTCACAATCATTGGAATTAAGCAATTTTTAATTAAATACCCCATTTGAATTCACTCGTGAAGCGCATGCACACTTTTAAGTTCTACAGATTGATATTATAGCGCAGGTTGGGGAAATGAGGGGCATATAGTGGGGGTTAACAAGCTGTGAGTAGATATGCTATTGCATGAAGGAGAATTCATGTTTCCCGTAACCATTCCTTTGGAAACATTTTTTGGTCCCCCTTCAAGTCTATCGTTATTTGAAAATAATTATTTCTTTTCAGTCGTATGCAATATTTCTCAATTAAAATTCTTCTATTGCCGACAGTTTTTCTTCACCGGAAACCCAGATTTCTAAGAATTTTGCGCAAGGTTTCAGTCGTGAAATTAAATTCAAGTTCTGGGTGTTGGGTTCTTAACTCTGTCATTAGTAATTTTGAACACAGTAGTTTGTTATATTTTAAATAGAAATTATAAAATATTTTTCGAAACGTGCTTTTCTAAAAGTTATCAATATTTACTATTTTAATTAACCGTCTGGATTTTACCAGATGTTGACAAAGTTTTTATTTTGTCCACATTGGTGAATTCTGTTATAAGTTTTTTTTTACGGTACTTAATGGTATTCCACATAAGTCAGCATTTCTGTGTTTAACATTATTCTTTGAGATTTTCTTCTACAATCTTTTTTTTAAACATTTACAATAAAACAGTTACTTTCACTTTGTAATGATACTCCCTGGCCTAGTCGATTAATTGATTTAGGTTGAGCCATTATAAACAATGCTAGATTATAATAAAGACCAAAACTATTTTGACTCTCTAATATGATAATCATATACAACTGCTGTGATATAGAAAGAGTGAGTCATGTTTCTCTCCCTCTCTAAGTTATACCATTGACTGGCCCCACTCCTCCCTACTCCCAATAGTCATGTCATGTATATGCAAACTTGTCAACTGCACATCTCAATATTGCTCTAAGTTAATTATGTCCTACTATACTATGTTTCTATGATTTACGATTCATGAAGACTAGGTCTCTGAAGGATTGTGTATATATTTACCTTACCAGACCTAGTAAAAGAACTATAGGTAAAGTAAGGTAGGCCTATATAATGATCTTACTTGACCTGTAGTTTTTTAACTAGGTCTGATTAGGTAACCATATATATATATATATATATATATATATATATATATATATAGTTACCTTCCCAGCCTGGTTTTTCAGTTCTTAGTAGTTTCACAGTTCTTAAAACAGAACTATTTTCGCGGTTGAAGAAAAACACAAAAACATACAGATTTTATTTAAAATTGATGAAATAGTGAAATAGTTGTCAAAATAACCTCAAAATGCGATAAAATAGTCATTTTAAATCTCTGTTTTCTGACAGAAATATTTAATTGTGAATGATAAAAAGTTAAATGCTTTGTAAAGAACTATCGAAATGATGGGGAAACTGCCATTTGGAAGACGAATTGCTGATATTTCACACTAAAATCAATTGGACGACATTAATGTATATTTACCATAAATTTAATATAGATAAATAACATTTGATTTTAATATGGGCCTAATAAGAGTTGTTGTTGTTATATACAAAAACAAATATGAAATTCATTATAAAGCCAATTTATTATTGAATTAAATTACTTTAAACAAAGAGCATACACAAGAAAAATAATTAAACCTATTACTTACAAATTAACGAACACCACTCTCAGGTGTTAATTATTGTTATCCAATCCCACAATCAGTCAAAGTGTCAAACTCAACGGGAAAGGGGACAAGAGGATCAAATATCAAATATCAGTTAACAAGCAAGCAAACGAGCAACTGATTGTTTTGTTTCAATTACACTATTGAAAATTAACTTTCGCCAATATAGAAGAACTAAATTTACCACTTCTTAATGATTGCTTCTGTTTTTTTATATAATACATGTAATTACTGTTCTCGTTACTATCTTATAAGTGTTAAAATATATAAATTACAAGTTGTTTATCTTCTTTGATATAAAAGAAAACGAAAAAATAAATAAATACATATTTTATATATCATATAAAAATCCGATCAGCCACTCCCATTAAACTAGAGATGGATTCAGTTGACTTTCATACTTACTGTATTTGTCTATAAAACTGTGATTTTGTGCTCAATAAAAAGAGAGATAAAACTAGTTCTAATTATTGTTTTCTACATAGTCCTTGTATTGACTACTATGAAAGTATGAAATCCAAGGAATTATAATAGTCAAGATCAAATCAGTGAATTTGCATAGGAGGGAAATGTGGCAGCTAACTTGCTAGCTATACAATGATGATCACATGATTCAAGTTCTTGAGATTACATCAGCTGATCAGCATCAGACTCTCAGACACTTTTAGTTTTAGAATCCCAACTCCAGCAAACTTTTTCATGACCAAACTAATAAAGTAATTCAGTTGTTTACCGTCACAGTTAGCGAAAGTTTATTTCATCATGTGAAATTTAAATTAAAATACTTCTTAGAACTTAAAATGTAGTTAATCTGGCTTAATTGCAGGTAGTTTTAGCTTGGGGTAAAGATTTATAGTGTTCTATATTTTTCAATGAGAATATTATGAGTCCAAGCGGCTAAAAGACTTCCATTAAAAATTCATTATACCCTTGGGTCTTGGGTTTCAGAAAGAGAAAGGTAGGTGAAAGTGGAGGCGTGGTGTCATAATCACACGCCCTACTTTACAAACTGAAATCTACCACCCTTTTCTCTTTATTTCACTTCAGCCGATCAACATTATTGCATAGAACAACAAGGTGTGAAAAAATTCAAATACAATCAAATTAGTTTAGAATATTTACAATGGCAATATCTCTGAATAAATCGTCAAGTTCTACAGTTTATAAAGTGAACAAGACTGTACAATATTCTCAGTCCACTAGTGAAACTTATACGGCAACAAAGACAGTAAAAATAAACTCAGATGGAAATAATATGAGCATTAACCAAAGTGATTCTATAAACAATGCTAAAATAAACAAAACTGTGTATATAGTGTTTGTGTCATTGCTTTTGGATTTATTGGCATTTACAATGATTCTTCCACTGTTTCCATCATTATTAGATCACTACCGCTTAAATGATAAAATGGATGGTCTTTATCCATATTTACTGGATAAAGTAAGATATTTTCAACAATTGGTTGGAGCTCCAGACAGATTCAATTCTGTGCTTTTTGGTGGTAAGTTTGATTTATCGCTAACTCTGCTTACTGTTTTCTTTACCTAGTAGTCTATATAATGAAAATGAGAGTAGCTGCACTATTGCAGGTACTCTCATTCTCACCTTTCCAATTTTATTCATGAGAAATGTCACTAAAGTCAGGTACAATTTATGGTAATTATAGGTTGGGCAACCAGGTGGAATTTAATGATGAAAAATCATGAAATCAGTTACTATCTACCTTAATTTGAAAAAAATTAGATCATATTTGTTTTTGGAAGATACTTTTAAAGTACCAAAACTCAATATTTATGTAAAAAATAAATATAAAAGTATAAAATTCAGGTGAGATTATTAATACTGACGTTAATATAAATGACTATGTTAGAATATTTGCCTTGTTTGTCATTAATCACATGTTTTTTTTACAGCGAAATACACACACGTTTCAAGTCTAAAAAATCATTATTTCTCAAGAAAATCAGAATAATGTCAATGAGAATATATTATGTATGAAGTAAGAAACGTACATAGATGTATGCTTTACACGATGTGCAAATTATCGACATTGCCACCCTAAATTTGAATGCTGTTACAATTTAAAGTATATATATATATATATATATATATATATATATATATAAAATTTAAAGTATATAATTACCTTCCCACTCTTTTGTCCTTTATTAGGTCTGGCTAGGTAACTATATATATTGGCCTATATAATTACCTTCCCAGACCCTTGTTGTTTATTAGGTCTTGATCTGAAATTATATAACATAGTAATATTTATCTGTTGTTAGAAGACAATTAATGCGCACTCATCTAATGACACACTATGCTATGCTTGACTTAAGAAGCTAGACGCATAGGCTCACTACATGTAAACTTGTAAATTACTTATTTTTGACAGAAATATTGAGTTTCGGTAGGCTACTTGAAAAGTGTCTTCTGAGATCAAATATGATCTACTTTTATAAAATTAAGGTAAATAGGCTAGTAACTGATTTCATGATTTTTAGTCATAAAATTCGGTAAATATCTATTGTATGTAATCATTGTTTTTTATTATTAAATTATAAAATTTAATAATAAATTTACAAGTTAACTATTTACCTTAATATTCAAACAATCAGTTCATAATATGATACTTACGTATTAACGCCACCGCAGCAGAAGTTGCTAATATTTGCTTACTTTGCGATATAATTATTTATCACAACAAGTTTGGCCAGGTATATATATATATAATCACCTGGCCAAACCTTTCGTAAGTTTATTGAAGTTAATAATTTGAAATTAGATCATGGATAAACATGAGCTTTAAAAGTGAAGTGCCGCCAATCTACGCCTAAAATTTTTGCGACAAATCATAAAATGAAAATATATGAATCTCAAAGCTGAAAAAAATGGAATTCTGCTTCCCTTAAACTAGTTTGCTCTTTATTGGCGCATGCGCATTAGCGCAACTTCTGCTGCGGTGGCGTTAATACGTAAGTACCCATAATATTTGTCGGACGAAACATTTAAAGTCACAAAATGCATTTTTTCACTGTGAAATAAGAAATATAAAAGTACAAAATCAACCTTAGGTTATGACTACCCAAGTTAATATTGATTACTAACTACAAAGTCAGTGACTATATGATAGCTTGTTTCATTAGGTCTGGCTAGGTGACTATATATAAAATGCATCCGCCTTACAAAGAATGAATCAATGATCGCTTATTTCATTAGGTCTAGGTAGTGAAACAATTCGAAATGTTTCTATAAAATATCTAAATAAAAAGGAATAGAGAATGACATTTAGAGAAATAGCGATACCTAGCGTAGGCTAGATCAACTTTAAATGTAATGCTTGACTATTACCAAATTGGCCTAGATACGATCAGAAAACTATAAATTAAAACAACTTTCCGACATTTAAAGACAAGGTTACCCATATCAAAATTACATAAAATTAAATAATGCACCTAGAAAATCCTCAAATCAAGACGACTCGACTTTAAAAGAGAAATATCTAAATTTTAAAAATACACATTGAGAGTTTTGGCAGACGTCGATAGGCAAGATTCGGCGAAACCAATTCCCAAATTAAATAAATATGGAAGACTTACTCAAGATTTTAAAGACTCGATTCAAAGACACACCCTCTTACGAAACTAGCACTCTGATTGGAGGAAAAAGCTTTACCATGTAAAAGCTAAAATCGACAGTGCAAACTATATTTTAAGAAATATTTAAATTAGATATTAAGATTAATGTACTAAAGAAGTTATTTGTTTGTTATATTATTCAAAATTAATTAGTTAGATCTTTATAAAAAATAAAATAATAATAAATTTTCATTTACATACACACACCATCCATTAATAAGAAAACACAGTGATACAGTGAAAAGTGATATAGAAAGCGGGTATTTTAAAAGGCTTTGGAATTTGATTCTTGAAGAATTATTGTTGGATTTTCTCTGGACCAGATCAGACGTATTTCTTCATGCTAAAATAAATAAAAAAATATCTGAAAAATCACCAAGAAGAAATAATACGATTTAAACAGTGCGACATTGAGTAATTAAAAGTATCAATTAGTGACGATCCCTTGAAGAATATCAAATGAAAGAATTGAAGAAGGAATTCTACAAAATTGGTGAGACCTAACCAAATAAGACAATTATAAACCCATAATTATTTTAAATATTTTACGCCATAAAAACTTTCTATCAAAGAGACAAAAGAAACTATACTAAAGTGATAAGACTATTGATATATTTTGAACTTAAATAACAATTAATTAACCCTTTTCCTTTCATTTCAGTTTTTTTTAACTAGCCTATATGTATTTGACTTAATTTCAATCAATTAACTATCCCAATTTATGTTTGTGTTAATAATAGACTTTGGGAAAAGCCGGCACCTTACCCGAACCCGAGATTAAGAGTGCTCTTAGAAATATATTTATTTTTAGCTAAATTATGTGTGTAATAATGAATAGACACCTATGAAAACATTTTCTTTTTTTAGTTTAATGATTTATGTGTCTTTTTTTTTTTTATTAAGATAGTGGAAAACTAAAAAACAATTTCACTATAATTTAATATAGAGAAAAATAGAAATATTAGTTTAATGATTTATGTGTTATTTTTATAATTAAGATAGTGGAAAACGAAAAAAAACAATTTCATTACAATTGAATATAGAGAAAAATAGAGATATAAGTCAAAAAACATTAATTAAAGACTAAGACAATTAATTATTACATTAATTCAAATTTGATTCATTGTAAGTTTTGCTATACCGTATAATATTAATTAATAAAAGTTTAATTTATTGTAAAATGACACTCCAACTTGAGACTATTTATTTGTAATAAAAATATAAAAGTTAAAATCGAACATTTCAATTTATTGTAAATTTAGCACCTCAACGTGAGGCTATTTATGTTAGTTAAAAATAAAACATTATCAAGTTATTGTAAATTGGCACTCCAATGTAAGGTAAAACATTATCAATTTATTGTAGTAGGTAACTAGGCCTATATACAGTATATACTTGTGGATTACAGCTTAATATTATAATGTTGTAAGATTGAAGAATCTTCTCTATTATCATAATAGCATGTCCAAACTCGATTAATTGGTGTTTTCTATATAAAAATATTAAGTTTTACATATTAAAAATGGAGTGTACAAGTTGCGAGGTGCGACTTTTTGATGCCGAAGAATTTAATCATGTGAATATAGAACAATTTTATATTCGACATAAAGTTTTAAATGAATGAACAATTTGTAAAAAGTGTAAGAGTAATGTTGTAATTAAAACTAATAAGAAAATGAGTTTTTAGTGACTATAAAATTCCCTTCCGAAATAAAAAATGTCATTGTTTTGAAATAAACTAGGCTAATTAGTTAACATGTTATAACCTAACATCAGCTGGTTTTGAATGTGTTATTTTTGACAGTGAAAAAATGCATTTTGTAACTTTAAACGTTTCGTCCGACAAATATTATGAACTGATTTTTTGTACAAGGTAAATAGTTAACGATTTCATAATTTTTAATAATTACAAACGATGATATTATAATTTATAACTTATGGTACATTATCACCAGATTTTATCATTTTAAAACACTGAAACCCCTACCATAAGTTTAGTACAATAACACACACATATATACAAATAAACTAAAATATATAATGTAGCCTACATGTTATCTTTTATATTTAGAGTAGTTTTAAGATATATTTTATCTCGCTATTGCCATATTCAACCTCCTGGTATTCCCAAGGACAGGGATATGTACAGTTAGCCGCTTTCACCTAGGTTATTGATGTGGTTCTACTTTGATAGGTCGAACTTCTCGTTTGGCTGACCACCACTATGCTTCGCTACCAGAGCGATGCACTTACATCTTGAGCAGTATGAAAAAATACAATTTTCTTAATATATTTTAATAAATTCAGTGACTTGCGTTCTTGTTGTGAGGCTACCTTGTTGCTGGAAAATTGGATTAGGGTATATACCATTTAACCATTGTGAGTATCATATTTTTTCTCAGGTGTTATTGTTCAAATGTAACTAAGCTTTTTCCTTATCTCTAACACCTTTGTACATCAGGGATTACAGCATAATAATTGTTACTACTATTATCACAATTAGTGGTAACCCATAATGTAAAGACCACACATCTTTATTTTAACTTTTTTACAACATTTACTTTTTTAATTCTCCTGTGAGTGGTAAGTTTTGTTCAAGTGTACAATACTGTGGTATACATTTGTGGTGCTCATTTGTAAGCCAACAGTTTAAACTAATGGATCAATGCCATGTCATCATAGTTTCTTTCAACAATTAAATGTAACAGCTGGTTTTTTTTTTCCATTTATAGATGATTGATCATAATTCTAAATTACAGTTAGTTTAATGGTTCTTATGGTGGAATTTAATTTTTGAAGAACAAAAGTAGATCCTAAAGGAATACTGGAACTGTTCCTAGTAATCATTTGGAACTCATCCCCGATCCAAATTTGCAATCGAATTCTAATTAAGTTTGAAAAACAAGGTCAGTTCTTAATACAAAGAAATGTGGTAGACCAGTTACTATTATCACTGAAGATAACTCACTGTTGATTACCGAAGGTTTTGTGAAAAGCCTTAAAAAATCACGAGTAATGGCTTATTTTATTTTTAACAAGACCCTAATATAGCTCTTTTGTCCAAGAATTACTGGATAGGGAGTTTTTTTGGTAAATAAATTGGTCCTCCTGGTCCTATTGATTGGCCTCTATTGATCACCTGATTTAACACCCATGTATTTTTCTTATTGGGAGTTTATCAAGGGAAAAGTGTTTTCTCATAAGCCACACATACTAAACAACATGAAACAATTCATCTGTGTAGCTCTGTTCTAGAAAGACTACAAGATTATGGCAATCAAGATGTCCGTCTGAACATCTTTACGAAGTTAAATTGTTTCCCAGATCGTCTTATTATTATTTTTTTGTAATGTATATAATCTATTATTACAGTTATAATTGTACTCATATTTAAAAATTGTTATAAAAGTGTGAAAAATTACTTATTTCAACTGTTGGTCAGGTTAGTCTACATATGAGCAGTCTTGTATTCTACTGTTTCTTTATGGTACATGAATATCGTTGTGACATGTCACGGGATATGCAGTTTACATTGGGTTTACAAAAATGACTTGTTGATGTATTAAAACATGCACGGAATGAGGTCTACTGTTCATAGAACCATTAGTTTATTATTCTTTCTCTTTATGTATTAATACAAACATGTTTTTTTTTTTTTTTTTTTTTTTAACTGATTTCAGGTTTTCTTGGATCAATGTTCTCATTTCTCCAGTTCGTTGCATCTCCTTTAGTTGGTGGTTTATCAGATGTGTATGGAAGGAAGCCAGTTATGATTTTATGTTTGGTGAGTTCGTTTAAATCAAGCATTATTGATGTAAAAATATTTTTTGACACTATTTGTGCACCTATTGTAATTAGGTTGACGGAATTTAATATTTTTATTAAGCCTGTATACCATACTCCTAACACTGATTTTAAATGTTTTCTAAAAAAGTTTTGAAGATCTAGAATTTGTCATGGGAAAGTCCTATAGCCTACTTACTTTGCATTGGTGGGAGATTTTAATCTGGACACATTGAAACTCAAGATTTCCTAAATATGTTTAGATCCTTCAATCTGTATTGTATAAATGACAAACCTATTCGTTATCAGGACTGTTTGGATAATATAGCTGCTAATGTTTTGGGTGAATCATATGTTTGCTCTTTATTAGGACAGGATGTAATATCTGACCATGCTGGGATATGGGTTAAATTTTGTATAATATGACTTTAAAATCTAAATTTAAACCTATAACAAATTGTAAGAAACTCTATTTAAAATGTTTTACTTCTTCAAAACATCTGGATAATTTAAAAAATATTTGAATGATGTTGACTGGTCACCTATATATGATATTGGGGATGTTAACTGCATATACAGTAGGACCTCCATATAACGAAATTGAAGGTTCCAAAGAAAAAGTCCGCTACATAGAAATTTCGTTATAAAGAAATTATATTTTTAAATTTTTTTTATTACAGTTTAAAAAAACATAGAAATACTGCAGTATTTAACTTGTGTTATTTTTTGTATTATTTGTAAAAATAGTCGACTATCTTAGAAGCAGCTGATTATTTCTTTGTAAAGTTTGCCGACTAACGTACTGAGTCGACTAATATTAGGGAGGGGATCGTGGGAACTAGTAAACAAATCCTATTCTCCGGAGATGTACTTTCTGCAATTCTTGGAACTAGCTTACTTTTTTGTTTTCTATTGAAGAGTGCTGACGGACACATTCACACGCGCGGCTCGGCCTACCTGCCGCTAATGGTTCTTCTATGAATCACCAACTATCCCTTGTGCTACAAAATAAAATTTTTCTAGATTTTAACTTTACCTAATTTTTACTCTAATTACTGAACTCTAAATATTATTTCTCGCAAAATGAGTCCAAACACGGTACAATTGTGACAACTCTAACCGGTTTTAGTGAGTTTAAAAACTAGAAAATAAATAAAATGGGTCCTTTATCTCGTACGGTATTTTATATTGTAATAATCAGATGTCTTTAATATAATAGTAATCAGATCAATAACAAGGAAACTGTTTAAAATTATTAAACTGAATTTTTTCTTTCTTCTCCTCCAGCTTCCTGACACTTCAAAATTGCATCCCTATTTTTTATTACTGTTGAGAGAGTGCTTGGAGGAATTTCATACTTCTGTGCCATAAGTTTCTTCTGTATGCCATGCTCGACATCCTTTAAATGTTAATTTTATCTGCTACATTTAACGCCTTCCATTTAGACATCGCGAATGCTCTGTTCTCAATGACAACTCAGTCTATACTGAGAGATCAGATATACAGACGAGCGCTGCCAGTACCGCCAAGGTGGGGAGAGAGAGGGGGAGTCCGGAGCCGCAAGCTGTCGTGATTCATACTAACTCGCTGACAGATGTGGGTTCTTCTATGGCGCCTCTCCTTGTCACCATTACATAAATTTTAATAATAAAAATTACTTTTTGGATTTTTTTTTTCGGACATTTTAATTCGTTGTATGGAAGATTTCCTTCGTTATATGGAAACATTTTTAAATGGAATTTCATTTGTCTTTTTAAAAAAATTCGTTACAGAGAAAATTTGTTATATAGAAGTTCGTTCCGTAGAGGTTCTACTGTATATTAATTTAATATTTTTATTTCTAACTATGAAATGTCCTGGCCTTTGATTTATATAAAAGATAAGACTAGGTTAGACCTAAAAAATATTAATGAGATGGTACAGTAGGCACCCTCTTAACCGGCTACTACGGAACTAGTCCCTGGCCGGTTGCCGATTTGGCCTTTTAAACCGAGTGACGTTGAAATGACAGTTTTAAACCTAACAAGCAACTGTACAAAGTGTACTACTGTACAGTTTACGAGGCAAAAATACAACAAACTAGTTTTATTTATAATATAAATACCTTGGTAGGTCTTCTTCAGTTTTTTTTTTTGTTGACTTAACAGTATAGTACAGATTTCAACTTAGAATAAATGAATAGGTTTTGTGATAGACTCTCCTTTATCAATTCGTTATAAAGCGTCCCAGTCTCTTCTCCATTGTGACAACAACCAGCTTTCGTTTTCCACTCATTTTTACTGTAGTACTGTACACTTATAAGAACGTGAAAAACTGAAAACTAAAATTTACTTTACAGTACAGTATACTGTATAAACTGTAAAGAACACACAATATTTATACTGCAAACTCAACTGAATACACTGCGTCTACAGCATGCCATGAACTCAACTGAACAAACAGTATTCAGTATTGTGCAATACGCGAAAACATCTGTTCTATATTTTCTGTTCTATATGCTGATGACATAACTTTGCTCAGCTCTGTTACTAAAATTTGTTTAAATTTTGTTTGTTGTAAATAACCATAAAATTAATGAAGATAAGACTGAACATATAGTTTTCTCGCTGAACCACAATTTCTTGGAAAAAGAAACAAATAAATCTGTCAAAGTATTAGGTATTTATTTGGATAGCAAACTTAGCTCGGAGCCTCAAATATCAAATCTTAGTCAAATACTATATCCCAGGTAATTTATCTTTTCAGAAAATTAAAATGCTGTGTTAGCACTTAGATGCTCCTAATCACAATACGTGATTATTTACGTGTGAATACTAGTAATTTTCCAGAACAACATTTAAAACTGTTATTGCAAAATGGTTAAAAACGGCTTTTTATTTTATATCTGAGATTGTGGAATCTGATTTATGTGATATTTCTTTGTTGTATGCAATGTGATGTAGCTATAATGTAACTTGACTTATTTTTGCCTACTATATGTAAAATATTTAATGACAATAAAACTATTATTATTATTAAAACCTTCAGGAACTTATTATGTGACTATTAAACAGATTTCTTTTATTTAATTCTTTAAATATATATGATATATTATTTGAAAGAATTAAGGATTGGTAATTAATTAATATTATATAATGTTTGGCTGTAAAATATTGGTTTGGATGTTTTGTGTAAGTGATTTCTTATTGTAAATGATGATACAAAAATTACAAAAAATATTGCAATCTTAACTAGCCATTACTTATATTTATTTTTTTTATATATTAATTAAATGAGTCATCTGGATAAGGTTTTCTAATGCATGTATCTTCAGTATATAGGACGTTTTTATGTTGTTCAATTTTTAATCATAAGGTATTAAGTGGAAATAATTATTGTCCATGGAACAATATTGTTATGTTTGATAATATTCCAACTATGAAGAGAATAGACTGTTTTTTTTTGTTTTTTTGGTAGCCATTTTTGGCTACATGTTGAGAATTTTTTCTTTTTCAATTTTTGACCATTCACAAAATTTGGGGAGAACTGCCATAAGACCAAAAATAAAACTTATGATTTTATTAAAATCTGCTATTACAATTTTAAATGTTGTTACAACATGAAAATATTATGGAACCAAACCAATATGCTAATTACAAGGAAGAGAAAAGTACATTTCATAAATAACTAGCAAAAATCAAAAACCTAGACCACTTTAATTAAAAACTTCATTTCAATCCAATAAGATTTACACTCTGAGCGAGTTTATGGTAATTTGGACAAAATTGTGGCCACTAAAGCATTACTTTGCTAAATGATTTTTTAATTAATATCTTGGTAATAATTGTGATTTCATAAAATATTAGACCACTAGTAACAAAATTTTTAAATTTGGGTTCAACCCTAAAGTGATTTTCATTCAAATCTAATCAACCCTGTTAGGATATCTAATCTGGACCAATCAAAAATATTTTGATTCCAATATCTAATTATTCTATTAGGAACCCATCATTGGTCGGTATGATATTGATCAAACCTCATAGTTTTGAATCAATACTACCTGCTCTTGAGATACATATTTTATATGTAACAAAAACGTCACAAGCAGAAAGACGGACATTCAATGTATACAGAACACCCATATCATTGATATGGTCTTAACGACTTTCTAGGAACTCAAAATTTCAAGAACAATCAAGGACTTCACCTCAAAATTTGAACCCCATTTTGATACTTCCATTCCTGATCGGAAAGTAAAAATAGAATCATTAAAAACATAATCTCAAAATTGAAAATAAATCTGTAATAATAACTTTAGAGTACCAAAATATTGGTAGTCAAAAATAGGTTTTTACAAATTCAGTTTTACTATTAGTGTAATATGATTTTTAACCCACCATTGGTGAAGAGAGGTATACCCACCCTCGTATATCAACTTATCCATCATAAGAAATACAGGTGGTAAAATTTGTAAATAATTTTTTTTTTAATTTCTCACATAAATAGCAGTAATAATCTGATAACTCGGCGTGTTTGGGTCTTCGAAATCCCAGATTACCAAATTAAAAAGATATCTTTTTAGTATGTAAATATCTCTAAAGAATAAAGCTTATGTAAATCTAAACAGCTATGATGTGTTTAAAAATAACATATACCTAATAACAACAACTATTTACTAGGCCTATATTAAATGCAAACCATTCAATATTATTAACAAACAAATCTATAAGTAAAAATAAACTTTAATATTAAAAGTTTATATTAAATTATATTCTTTAAAAATGTTTCAAACCACTGTTATTGTCTTCACAATTATGCAGTCCATATTAACTCGCAGAAAATGATGGTAGCTTCTTATAAAAACTGTATTTTCAAAAGCATAATTATCAGACATGGGTTGTTACTGTATATACACATTTTTTAGAAGATGGCGAGATATATTATTTTTTGTTTGTATTTGTTTTTTAAGATTGTGTATGTGAAAGTTAGTGCAGTGTTTTCACAGTTTATTTTTCTTTCTGACTATTCCAAGCTCAATTTTTTTATGTATTTTTATCTAATTTTTAACAGAATATGGTATGTAAATACTTAATATAATATATAATTTTCCAAACATAATAAAATTAAGTAATTGTCTTATTTCTAATTAGATGTTTTGATAATAAGTTTTTATTTTTTCCAGGTAGGAATAGCCTCATCATACATTATGTGGGCACTTTCACATAGTTTTACATTTTTTGTATTCGCACGTATAGTAGGAGGTATTAGTAAAGGTAATGTAAGTCTGTCCATGGCTATCATTACTGATGTTTCCACTTCAGCTACTAGAGGCATAGGTATGGTAAGTAGGTTTACATTATATGATTTTCTTATCATTGCTGATAAAGACTTAACGACTTTTCATTTGCTTCATAATAATCTAGTTGCATAACAATATGTTGTGACTATCTTTTTAATGTTAAAGTTGTCATGTTTTTTTGTTAATAATACAGATAACACTTTAAATGGTAAATCATTTATCCATGAGCTCTTGAATTTTAAATATATTTGTTTTGAAATTGTAATATAAAACATTATAAATCAAAAATATGGTAAATCATTTGTAACCTTATGAATATTGAAAAGATTTTAATTTGTAATTTAAATGATTTATATGGAAGTAGTAGTGACTAAGGAAATGTTTGTATTTTTTATCAGGTAAAAACTTCCTGCAGGAAGTTTTAAAAATAGTTTTATAAATGTTTTCGAGCTTGACTCGTGAGAAACAATTATTTTTAATAAATAAAAATTCAGAACACGATTCTGAAGCATTTGTCAGGAATATTTTTATAGCGGAAATTCGGCTAAATAATAAATCACTTTTTTTTCAGATTAATAATTAGGACAATCACTAAAAATTTAAAGTAAATTGTATTTTTTTTGTATGAATTGGTTTTACAATTGGTTTGTATTGTAAATTGGTTTGTGTGTGTCTGTTGGTTTATCTGTAATTTGTCACATAAATCATAATCAGTGAAAGGAAAAAAAAAGTAAAGTAACTGGCAGAACTGTTGGTGCCTAGTGTTACTCTGAACAAAGTCACCAACTTTAAAAACTTTTGAAACCATGAAATTAGTTTTGAGTCATAGGCTGTGTCTTACTTGTGTCATGTACTTGGGTCATGCTGGCTACCGGGCTGCTATTGTTTCATTGTGTTAAGTTGTAAAACACCCAGGCGGGGATGGCTACCTGCACTTACAAACTACTGTAACTGTATTTTAAGAACAAATGAGTGGATGTCGTAAAAAAGAGCACATTTACTTGCAGTTGAAGTAATTCTTATTTTTGAAGAAGCGTTAACAACAATTGATTCTTCAGCTGTATTTTCTCGTAGTCGCTGACAATATAATGTAATCTTTTGAACATGTTATAAGTAAAGATAACAATTATGAACTTAAAATCATTGAATTTTATATATCAAAATGTTATGATAAACCCTCCTCCAAAAAGTTATTATGGAGGGGGTTATACAAGTTATCATTGTATTTTTTTTAAGATATACAAAAGTTTTGTATAATATTTGTGAATATATTTAGGAAAAAAAAAAATTTGTTACATTTTCAAAATAACAAAAATTGGTTTACGAAAAAAAAGGAATTTGTTATGCTTATTTTCAAAAATTCACCAAAAATAGTAATATTTATGAAAAACACAACTAGGCTATAATACACAACGGAATATATCATTATATTCAGAAAGGTGCATAGAATTTAGCTGTGTAGTGAAAAAAAAATGTTAGATGTAAAAAATTTGGAGTTATGTCAAATAGCAAAAAATCGGAAAATAATGGAGGCAAGAATTTCACAGAAATGGTAATGTACACCATACAAACTTTTTTTTTTTTCCAAGTAGTACTACAGATTTGTAATATATTTGTGAATATATTTAGAAGAAAAATGTTACATTAAAAAAACAAAAATTGGTTTACGAAAAAGAGGAATTTGTTACTCTTATTTTCAAAAATTCACCAAAAATAGTAATATTTATGGAAAACACAACTTCTATATTATATATTGTAACGAAATAGAGAGCTCCCAAAAGGTCAGTGCTCGGCAGGCCGTAAATTGTAAAGAGTTGAAAGGGTTGACAGCTAGAAAAACTATTCTAACATCAGTCACGGATCTCAAGGAGTCAAATAAACCATTCCAAAAATCAATGCCTTCAACCGAAAATATTTGAAAAGGACCCATGAAAGGAATTGCGTCAGTTCTGAAATAACGTACAAGATTTTAAATAAGCCAATAAAGGAAGAGGATCGGAATAAAGCATTTGAAAATAAACATTATAAATAGGGGTGGAAGAGAAGCGCATAAGGTTCTTTTGGTTGTTAACTTATTGAAGGAGGGAGTTCCGGAGCAAGTGTTTCTTTAGTAGAAAATAAGATCGTTGTGAAAGATTTAGCCGAAATCAACCGTCAAAATTAAATAGTAATCGTCGTTTTGTACAAGTATTTATTAATAATCTTCGAAATATAGTTAAAGGATAATCGTTGTTTATAAGTTTAAAAGAGTTATCGTCATAAAAGTGTGTGAGTAATAGCGTCGTTATAAAAGTGTTTGAACAGGAATAATCGAATAAATTAAAAAGTAATCGTCGTCATAAAAGTGTGTGAGAATACAAGTGTAAAAAGAAAAGAAGATTCGTCGAAAAGATTAAGGCAAATCGATCCATCTACTGGCAGTCTACACGGGAACCACGTTCAAGGAATCAGGAACATTAGAGCTATAATAAAACTTCCAATCGATAAGTACAAATTAATGGACAATCTCAATTAAACAAACTACCACCAAATTCTATTTTATATTATGTAAATTATAGTCACCAAAGAACCTAAAGAACCCGTAAAGAGAAAATAAATAAAATTAATAAATAATAAATTTCAGTTAGCCGGAGCATTTTGTCAAAATAAATAAAAGTAAAAAAAAAAGTCTGATGCACTCTTATTTCTTTATTTTATATTAAGACATTGTAGAATAAGTAACTTATATTTAACCATATACTTAGAATAAGTAGTAGATTAAGACGTTAATGGTATAATTACATTATATTCAGAAAGGTGCATAGAATTTAGCTGTGTAGTGAAGAAAAAAATGTTAGATTTAAAAAAATTGGAGTTATGGCAAATAGCAAAAAATCAGAAAGTAAGGGAGGCAAGAATTTCACAGAAATGGTAATGTACACCATACAAATTTGTTTTTGAATTTTTTCAATTATTACTAGAGATTTGTAATTTATTTGTGGATAAAAGTTGCTTTAACCCTCGATTTGGCACATGTTAATTTGTTTTTAAATTCTTCGTTTGTTTAAAAATTAATAAAATATATTAATATATAACAAAACCTAACTTATAAGACATCATTTTTCTCAGAAAGATGCATAGAATTTATCTATGTAATAAAAAAAAAATTTTTTGAAACGGTTTTGGAGTAAGTATGTCATGTCCAAAAATGATGTTATCATTTTTCAGAAATACCTGTATCACCCAAAATCAAAAGCTTACAACCTTTTTCTAAGATGTACAAAATTTTAGTGATATATTTGTGAATACATTTCGGAAAAAATATATCAAAATTTGTTACATTTTGAATATTAAAAAAATTGTTTTACAAAAAAAAGAGGAATGGTCCAGCTTATTTTCAATAAATCACCAAAAATTGTAATATTTATGGAAAACCAACTTCTAAATATAATTATGTTCAGAAATGTGCATAGAATTTAGTAGTGTAATTTTAAAAAATTTTGGAGTCAGTATTACAAAGAACAAAAAAAAACACGAAAATCAAAGGCCAAATTTCACTTCAAAGTCCAATTGAGCGTAGAAAATCTATTTTTACATTTTTTACGAGTATTACAAAAGTTTTCTAGTATAAATATGAATAACAATTGGTAAAAAAAAAATCAAATTCTAAAATGTTCAAAATAATAATTGCACTTACCCTACAAAGGAATAAATCCATGCATACACGCATCTAAAACTTGTATCTAATGCTTTGTAGGCCTAAATCAACTATCACTAGATTTCACTATAACAATAAGACACAATAGATTCTACAAAGAATAACACACATATAAAGTTATATAATACACTTTTATAATCAATCAAAACACTCGATTTATCACAAGAAATATGTTGAAAGCGACAACTCGAACGCCATTTTGCTTTGGTTTGCAACGGTCACTCTGAAACCACGTTGTCTTTATGTTCCATATGACTGACTAAAACTTGATGGTTTATATCTTTAGAAAGGTCTGTATTTTGTCTATACAAAGAGATAAGAACCTGTCAGATAGGGCAAATCTAAAGTTATTTATAGACTAAACAAGAGAGGAAGTAGGTTACAGTTCTTTAGCCGTCGAGTGATGGTATCTGCCGGGAAAAACAGTAAACTTCCAATTCCAATTATTGAATTTTGCCCTACAATACCACGATAATCAAATTACATAACTCTAAAAGTTTGAAATATGAGCTTTTCAATGGTGTATATTTCATGTTTCTAAGAATTCATTTACTAGGGTAAAGTTGACTTGAAGAATGCAACCTTTTTTTTGCTCTAAAACTGTTTTTTTGTGTTTCACAATCTAGAATGAAAACGATTTGTCTTACTGACATGTGGCGAACTCTGTTGGATAGGTAAAGATTTGTACTAAGAACAGTACAATTTATACTTCCTTTAGTCAATTTAGACATATGAAAAGAACGTTGTAAAAGACGACGCCATTTTGCTTTCCAGTCCGAGTTTCCATAGCCGCCATTTTTATCACTCAAACACGTCAAACTTTACCAATTAATTAAATATTTTTATAGCGTTTTATGAACTTTTGATTACATGTATATGCATCTACGAAACGTCAGCTTTACAATGGTATAACATTTATTTCGATAGGATGGTTTTAAGTAACCCTAGTGACGAATTGCAATATCAGAGTTTTTTACAGTGGTCTGTCTGCTTCAGTGGCCGTCATCGGCTCAATTTGAGACGTATGCCACTAAGAGAGTTAAAAGAAAAATCAATTTATAAAATTTTCATAGACATGGTGAATTTTTACGTAAGAAGTGAAAATTTGCTCAAAAGGTAGGCATATTTTCAAAAATTCACCAAAAATATTATTATTCAAACCCCAAGTTTTTATTACCTATGTTCTCACAAAGATACATAGATATTATCTGTGTAATGCAAAATTTTTGAGATGGAAACATTTTTGAGTTATTATGTACAGAATCAACAAAATTACCCTGTAACCGAGGCAAAATTTCACAAAAATAGGTATATAAACCAATGAAAAAAATTTTATAGATAGGCCTATATAAATTTATAAACATTTTGCATACATTTTGGTAAAAACATAATCATTTTATAAAATTTTTATTAGACAAATTTTTTTTTATATGTAATCACATGAAATTACCTAAAAGGCTAAACCAAATAACATAACCTAACTCTTAGACAGCCTCAGTATTTGAAAAGTTAGACAATAACATTCACTCAAAACAATAAATTCTACAAACAATAATACAGATATTATAATTTGAATACACAAATTATAAAAAAATAAATAAACATACCTAACAAAATAAGTTCACAATAACAGAAATAAACCAAGCCTGCGCAAAACAGTAATTTCAAGTTGAGAAAGAAAAAAACATGTAAAACAAATGTTTTGAAAATGTTTTGAATTCTGTATATATGCCTATACAGTTATTTTAATACACTAAAATAACTGTATGACGTATAATGTGGTACCGTATGAAAGATTTAAATTTCATCTTCCTAATAGTGTAAAGATCGGTTACAAAATATCAATGTAATATTTCCTATTTAGTAAATTGCACCGAATGAAAAATGAGATGTTCTGTTTGGTTACTACTTTGGTAAAATAGATATATCTCGCGATATGACAGATAGAAAAATCTGTAAAGCACAGATCGAAAGAGAAAGAAAAATACTATATAGTATTGTCAACTTGTGGCATTTGGACAAGTATTACCATTTTGTAAAATCATATGAACTCAGAGAACAGAATTTTCTACATAAACCCGCTCACGGCAAGCGACGCGATCTAGCGAAAAAGTCAGCAACTTTATCAAGTTCTAAAAAATAGAGTTTTCGTGTGATGGATTTTGCTAAACTTGATTATGAAAGATTGAAACATTATCTTTACAGTGATATATAATTCATTTCGATAAAATAATATTTACTAGGATAAAAGTTGAATTGGGAAAAAATGTAATTTTTACCATATAAAAATGAGTTAAAATTCTTGATTTTGTTTAATTTTTATATAATAAAAACTATAACAGATAGAACAATTCGAAAAGCGCAGATCGAAAGAGAAAGATGCGATCTATCGAACAGTGTTATGTTCGATCTGTTTGACAGAAATATCGAATTGGGAGTATTAGAGAAAAATGACGTCAGTTTTGTTTACAACTTGTCAGCGCAAATCTTTGACGTTACATATCAAATATATGCAAACTTTAGCAATTTTTGGAATATTATTTATAACGTTTTGTGGTTTTTTTTTGCATGATTATCATCTACCGAACATTAGCTTTTCAACGGTATTTTATTTATTACGATAGGACGATTGTAAGTGGGTGAAATGTTGAATTGCAAATTACGTGTTTTACGGTCGATGAATGACTGACGGATGGGTCGTTCGACATGACGAGGGTTAAGGGTTTACTGTACTAGAAGAGGTGGGGAAACTAGTTTACCTTAAATAGCTGTTTGTATTTATTTTCAGGTCTATTTTGGACCAAAATGTTTCCATTTACTTCTATTTTCAGTCTCCTGTAGTAGGAGCAAGTACGGTTGTGACTCCCTGTTTGGTAAAATTCTGTTAGTTGTTTGACCATGATTTGAAATAAAACTAAATAAATATCTGGAGAACCCTTTTTTCAGAGTTCTGTGTTATATTTTTATTTATTTATTGTTTTTTTTTTTTTTTTTTTTTAAATCGAAAATAATGACCAATTTTCCAAATTGGAAACCAAACATCTTATTCCTCACTTTTCAATATTTAGCCAATTTTATTTCGTTTTCTTCTATTTTTTTTATTATTGATAAAATATTATGTAAGCTAATATTATACAAAGATTTTATAACCAATTTTAACCTATTTATTTTTACTTTATTTAATTATTTATTTTCACTCTAGTTTAGATTTATAAAATCACCCAATTTATTATTTAGTTATTTTGTAAATAATCAATAATTTACATCCACTGGGAATACACTGACTTTAAAAAAATGAGAACAAAGAATTGTCTTTTACGTGTAATCATTTAATAATCAATGGACTAATCGCACTATGAAAACATATCAGTACACACACACATATATTTTAAAATTATTGATTTTGTTTGCACCTTCAAAGTGGTAGCATTTTTGTGTAAGAGTTAAAAAAAAATTAACACAGTTAATAAAATCAGTGTTATGAAAACTTTAGATGCCTCTAAACTGTGCGGACGAAAGGTAGCAGTAGAAAAAAACCTCTACTCCTGCCTCAGAGTTTAGAGTTGGAGTCTGAAAACATGTTCCCACCAAGGTAAATATCACCGGATAACATTGTTGATCCTTTTTGTTCTTGGATTTAGATTGAAGGAATTCTACATTCACAAACGAAAAATTATTCCAATTCTTACACTTTAATAAAATCACTGTGATTGCTTATAGTAGTGAAAATATGGAGTCGTGTTTTTAGAAAGCTATGATTATTGCCTTTTAAAAAAAAACCTCCCATAAACAGTGGGAGGCTCATGGCTATTCTCGTATTCAACATTTTAAATGTGACCATCCCCCACTTCTTTTGACCAGCTGGAAGCTCCGGCTGGCTAGAGACCGTGTACATTTTAGCCGAATCTTGACAGGATGGGCCAAGGACTCGGGTTAGGACGCTAAATAAACACACGCAACGCATGTTAAATTAAATGTTATCTTTTATTTTAGCGCAGAATTAGAAAAATACAGTAATAACTATTATTTATAAAAAGGACATAACGGCTAGATAAAGGCCTTAATAGTGGCCGAAAAGCATACCCATTAATTTAGATAGCATGTGGCCGAAAATGGACTGACCTCGTCCTATCCCGTAGCGGTCTGCCGTTCAACCTTCTTCTCGCGGCTTCTCTGAACAGACTCTCTTCCGGCTCGCTGGTTCAAGCCCTCCACACCTCGTCTCTCCCCCCCTTCTACGTGATCTTACACTGCTCAACAAAATCGCGATGCCAATTGATATTTTATTATTTAGGATCCCTTCCCGTTACATCCTAATTTATTCTCATTATAGTTTTTATTTGGTGGGCGCCTTGGCTGGGCCACATAAATAAATTTTAGTTCATAAATTTACCTTGCCTATACTTCTTGTATATGCAAGAAAGTAAAATATGAGTAGATTGAAAGTTTTTGAAGTAATACATTAGAAACAATAAAAGAAACTAGAATATAGCTGCACAAATAATTTAAAACTTACACTACAATTATAGTTTAATGTTTCCAGGCATTGGTAGGCATCGCTTTCTCCATAGGCTTCATTATTGGACCTATGATTGGAGCAATGTTTGCAGTATGGGCACAGAAACAAGCTGGACATTCGGATTGGTTTGTGATGCCTGCTTTATTTGCATTAGGACTTGCACTTTCTGATCTTCTCTTTGTTATTTTCTGTTTTAAAGAAACTCTTCCAAAAGTAAGTCTTTTCAGTTAAAAAATTGTTTTCAAAGATAAATATTTGTGTACATTTTATAATCTTGTGTTTAATTTTAATCTATATTTTTTCAACTTTATGTACTAAATTATAGATTAAAATTTTATACACTGTATTCCCGATTATCCGCGAAATTAGGAGGCACAGACATTGCTGATAAGAATAATCGTGGAAAATCTGCAAGAATGCTAAAAATAAATGGAAAACAATAAAAAAATAGTTTTGATATAAAAAGACTTTAATATACTGTACATAAAACACTTAATGCATATAAATTACATACAGTAAAAACGTTTTAATGTGCATTTATCATGAAATACAAAAGTGTAATAAACGAGTGTAGTAAAACAAAAGAACAATACAGGAAACACATTACGCTACACTAGTACTGTACTGCAATTTTAATTACCTGTTTTTCAAAAATATCAAACATTTTTTGTTTCTTACTGAGAAAACACTGACTCTTGATTATTGACTGAACTTTTCTTACCAACAGTTAACTGAGCATCTTCGTCTTGTTCCTCTAAATACTGGAGCAGTCCATTGATGTGTTGCAAAGCCACTTCATGTATCATTCGTGCATGAACGTTTGTTCCTTCTTCCTCTTCACTTACACTATGGTCTTCGTTCGTTCCTCCCTCTTGCTTTGTCTGCTATTTCTTAGTTCGTCAGTTGCTCGAATCCCAGCTCATTAGCGTCATAATCCAACCACTCTGTAATGTTCTCATCTGCATTATCACCCCCCCCCTCGGAACTGACTTCAATAATCAACCTGTGTAGAGCCTGGCAGGTCTTCATTCACTTCTTCGTTATCATTTGTTTCCACATCTACACTAGGCAGCAATTTTCTCCATGAGTTTTGAAGAGTTGAGGGTTTGACTAAATCCCAAGAAAACACAATATCATAGATGCAGAGAACTCTTTTAGGTCCTTCTTCAATTTTCTGCCGTAGTAGCTTTAATCTGTAAATTCTTTTCATGGTTGCAATAACTCCCTGGTCCATGAGTTGCAGTAGCACCTTAACATTTGGGGGCAGAAAATTAGGGAAAATTTTCCCATCTGAGGATTTAAGCAGACTCGAAGCTGGATGTGAGTATGCATTGTCAATCAACAATACAGCCTTTTCTGGCAACTTTTTTGATTGAAGATGCTTATGTACTTGGGGAACAAAAATATTTTCGAACCACTCTTGGAATATTTGTTGGTTCATCCATCCTTTCTTCTGGTAGAAATAATCAACTGGTAAACTTTCTGCTCTCGTTCCTGTTAGGACTGAGACTTGAGACTTTCCAATCCTTTATTTTGGCCTAGGTTCTTCAAAATACAAATGCTCATTGGTTCAGTTTAAATCAACTTGTCTTTATTATTATAAAAAATACACTCTTTACTCAAAACAAATACAATACTTTATCTTACAACTTATACAAAAAGAACTTTATATTATTCTCTATTAATCACTAAACAATTTAACTTTTTATGAACACAGAATAACTCTCAATTGTCATGACTTCTAGACTTGGCTTTACTTTGATAATATCAATGTTTTCAAGTTAATTGCAAGTTTGTGAATACACAGTAAATCGCTCAACCCTCTATCATGATGCTCGTTCCTTCAGGAACTAGTTCCTGCTCTTTGGAGAATCTTTCTCGCCATCTGCGTCTGGCTATCGACAGTACCTCCAGCGGTCCTTTCGTGATTCACTGACCCCTAGCTCTCTCCTTCCAATGCTTATATATCATTGTCACTCAATATCTTGTGAGGCACGGAAGGCAAGCAATTACCTAACTTTCTGAAGTATGTCACAATAATTGTTGTTTCTCTTGGATTCTCAATCTAAACTTCTACAACTATACATATTGCTATATCCTACAAGTCCTAACATTTCCTTAAACGACCTTGGTTTCTTAGACTTTCCTATGACGAGAAGCTTAAGCTTATGATTTCCTTTAGCGTTGCTGTATGATATTATTGTTATCCTTTCTTTACTCTTTTTATGACCCGCAGCTTGATGTTCACTTTCTAATGCCACTGTGCGCATGGGAAGATATTTCCAAAACCGCCCTGATTCATCTAGAATAGGTCATTAATTGTTTATTGTTCATTAGAAAAATTGTCTGACAAATCAAATTTTTCCAAAATACTTTGAAAATAGTCTCTCCATGAAGTTCAATCACTCGAACACCATCACATTGCTTGAAATGAGTTAGCCAACCAGAGGCATCAAAATTACCCTGAAGACCTATAAGTGCAAAAAATAGTTTAGCTTTAGCCGATACAATAAACCCTGACACTGGATTGCTCTCACTACGCACTTGAGCCAACCACTCTGCCAATGCTGAATCAAGTTCATCATACGTAGAATTTTTCGTAGTTTTTCTATTTTATTATGGAAACGTTGTCGGACATCAATATAAAGGATACAAGTTTGTCTTATTGTTTCAAAATGTCACGAACTGTTGTTTCACCTATCCCATAGTCTAATCACATTAGCTTTCTTGGAGCACCATTTTCGATTTTCACAATTAATTCAAGTTTTTTGTTAATTGACAAAACTACTTTTTTACATTTTCCATCCATCATAAACCAAAAACTTTTAAAACAACAAAAACACTAATAGAAAACTCTAAAATACATTTCTGTAAAACAAGAAATCGCGGAACACACCTGTCACTTTACATACTATTCATCAACTAAGTAAGACAAGTGGTTGGCAACATTGGAATGAGGGAGAAAGGCAGATGGAAGAGGTTGGGAGAGGGGTAGTGAAAGAAGGGCAAGATTATCGAGTGAGTCACTCACTGAAACTGCCACGTTGATCTTGCGATTAGGGAAAGTGAGCTTGTGAGACCTGAACAAAAGATTATCAATCGGTCTGCCACCCCAACCTATCATTTCTATAAGGCTTACAGTCTTTTGCTAGACAGTAAGTTTATCTCTACTGCACAACTTCGTTCTAATAGTTTTATTGATCATTACCTGTACTAAACAGGTAAAGAACCTTAAAAAAGTTTTACTTGATTTTTCTGCAAGGCTCGCGGATCAACTGCTCACAGGGTGTATACTGTAGTAGAGTCAGTACTGCAGAAATAGATTTAACGACCTGATGAAAGTAAATGGTACCTTTTTATTTGCTAAGTTAGATTATGTCTCATAGTTGACTGAAATAAATAAAATAATCTAAATGACACAGTACAAGGTACAACTAAATAATGTGCATAATAGCAACAAAAAAGTTTATTATATATTTAAAACTATAAATTTGGTAATTAGTCTACACACTAAAGAAAAAAGTTGTCTTTACCACCACAGATAATCTTCATCAATTACACATAATCCAATTTTGTATAAGGACAGTTTTTATTGAAGATAAAGTTTCCTGAAGATGTTTATAGTTTTGTCCTGCATTGATTTACTTAATGAAATTGTAAATGTATTTAAATCTACAGTAAACTATTGTACAGTGGAACTAAAAGACTGAGACACTGAGTGTAGATATATATAAACAACGCCATAGCTTAAATAGCAATGTATTTGAATTCTGAGTGATTGTAGGTGTAGGCCGTGTAGAGTAGCCATGATCGATGTGCATGAGATCAGCTGACAGCGATGATGACTTACTCAGGCATACAAAATCTGTTGCTGAATTACTTGTTTCTAGCCATATTTCCAATTATTGTTATGGAATTAAAATTGTCCAGATAAGATTAAGTCTAAACTAATGAATGTTTACTGTATAATTTATTATTATTATTATTTTTTTTTATAGAGGTTTGGCAAAATGCTATTACGCACTCGTCCCTGAGGACTTATGTGTCGGACTCTCCGAATGGCCTACCGACTAAAACCTTCCTCTTTTCCAGGCATTATTCCACTCCGGTACCGCTCTCGCATTTCATCAGAGTGGTGCCTGCTTTTGTCCTGTTTAGGTCTCCTCTTCTGCTATTGTTATGGTTCTAGCCAACCTTCCTCCTTCTTACATCGCAATATAGCCTCATTTACTTTGATATTGCTTCCCATTTTTTCTCTCTGGATGTTAACATCATCTGCATAATGGACTCGGTTGTTAAGTCTCCTACCTTGTTGTTGATATCTCTCCTCTGTTGAGAAAAACGCTCAAAATCAAAAAGCGTATGTTTCACGTCATCTCTGGCGTCTCTACACCTTATGCAGCTAGCTGACGTAACCTTCCCATCTTTTCCAGGTACAAGCGAAAGTATCCGTGACCTGTCAGAAATTGAGTTGTGAAAAAATTCACCTCCCCATGTCTTCGATTTATCCACTCTTTGACATCTTTTATAAGGGTTGCTGTCCACCGTCCCCGTGATTCCCTGTCCCAGCGGAGCTGCCACATGGTTAAAGTGTTCTCCCTTGCTCTTGTGCGAGCCTCTTGCTTGCTCATCATTCTATTGAGCTCATAAATGGTCTTCCGCTCTTGCGCTAGCAGATCTATTGGGATGAGACCAGCCACCACCAGAATTGCCGGCTCGGACACTGTACGGTAAGCACTGGTAATTCTCAGCGCTCCAATTCTCTGTATCGAGGTCAGCCTACATCGGTATTTCTTAGTTCTGATGGCCTCAGCCCATATTTCAGCCCCGTAGAGCATTATGGACTGTGCTGTCATCCATAGGAGTCGCCGTTTACTCTCCCTTGGGCCCCCAATATTGGCCATTAGCCTTCCCAACAAGGAGGTCACCACCGTTGCTTTTTCGCAGGTCGTCCGCAAATGTTCCCCAAAGCTCAATTTGTTATCAAGTATAACTCCTAGATATTTTGCCGATCTCTTGGCTCTAATAGTCTCTCGTTCAACTACCATAGGGATGAGAGTTGGAATCCGCCTTCTGGTCAGCAGGACAATTTCCATTTTTGCAATGGCCAGTTGTAGGCCACGCTCCTCCATCCAAGTTTTAATACGGCACATTACCTGATTCAATCGTAGCTGTGCTAAATCGACGTTCCTGTCTATTATCACCCCCGCCACGTCATCAGCATACCCCACCACGTTCACTCCGTCTGGCATCTCTAGTCAGAGCAGATTGTCATACGAGATGTTCCACAATTCGGGACCCAGTATCGATCCTTGTGCCGCCCCAGCAGTTACTTCCTTAACCCTACAACTGCTCAATGTTAAAGGTTTTATTTTCTTAAAAAATTAATAAAAAATATTAATTTTACACAAACCCTAACTTATAAGACATCATTTTTCTCAGAAAGATGCATAGAATTCATCTATGTAAAAAATTTTTTTTTTTGTAACGGTTTTGGAGTAAGTATGTTACATGTCAAAAACGACGTTATCATTTTTCAAGAAAAACCTGATTCATCCAAAATCAAAAGCTTACCACCTTTTTCTAAGATATACAAAAGTTTTGTGTACTATTTGTGAATATATTTAGGAAAAAAAAATAATAAAATTGTTATATTTTAAAAATAAAAAATAAATTTTACGATAAAACTGAATTTTCTCTTTATTTTTTCCAAAAAACATAAAAAATAGTAAAATATATTTTATACAGAACTTCTATATATCATTATGTCCAGAAAGGTGCATAGAATTTAGTTGTGTAGTGCAAAAAAAATGTTACATGTATCACATTTGGGGTTTTTTGGTCAAATACCAAAAAATCGAGAGTTACGGAGAGTAAAATTTCACAGAAATGGTAATCAAAAACATACTAATACATTTTTTGCAAATTTTTCAACCATTATTTGAGATTTCTAATATATTTGTGAATATATTTAGGGGAAAAAATAATAATATGTTACATTTTCTAAATAAAAACAACGATTTTGACTAAAAAGTGATACTCTGACGGTTGAGGTTAGGTTTGTAACCTCCACAATTTAGCCTCACTAGTAACAATCTGAAGATAGGCCAAAGACAAAATCATTATATTTTACTAAGAAAATATATACTTTACAAAGAATAACACACATATTCACTTTTATAATCATATAAAACACTAAATATAAGAAAATATGCATATAGGCTAGACTTACGATATTGGCCTAGGTTATCCCAAATATGAACCGTTCAAAAACTAAACTATTACTCAAAAACATAAACTTTAGATATAAAACACATATATTGTAACTTGTACACACAATTTATATACAATTTGTATACACAAACCTTCAAAATAACAAATATCTAACCCCAAAACAATTTGCGCTACGTCATTTGTTACAGTTTTTACGTTGCACATTTGCCTATGTTCCGAGATGAAAACAAAGACCTCTAAGAGTTCTAAGTAAATATCAAGTGGTACCAACTTATAGAATGGAATTTCCCCTACAACTTAGTGTAAAGAAAAATAATTTTAAAACCAAAGAGAAACGAATACGTGTATTCCTAAAATGCACCGAATGCCAACTGAATTTCATGTCGTCAGGTTTGTTCTCTGCTCAACTAGGAATATCTCTGGATCTGTTAACGCAGAATAATTTGTAATCTATGGTTAGAAAGAGAAACATGTGATCTATAAAACAGTGTTTTAGTTGACTTAAATGACAGAAAAATAGAGTTGTAATGATATCGGGAAAATAGTTTCGTGTTTTATGAAAAGACGCAGAGTTGAAAATTACAATTTTACGCAACAAAAATACGCGAACTTTACCAATTTTCGGAATATTATTTATAACGTTTAGTGGTAATTTTTTTTTTTTTTGCATGATTATGTATCTACGGAATATTAGCTTTCCATCACTATTTTTTTTATTGCGATAGGACGATTCTAAGTGGGCGAAATGTTGAATTGCAAAATATGTGTTTTATAGCCAACTTGTCCGGGAGAATGGGTACGATTTTGGGTCTTTAACAGATGGAGGGTTAACCCACCATCCTTCTTCCATTTCACACCGTAGCCATCGATTCCTAAGATAATCTCTCATAACCGATACTAGGTAGTTAGGCACCGCAAAATCACGTGTCAATGCTTCCAATATATCGGTCCATCGGACAGAGTTAAACGCGTTTTTTACATCCAGCGTCACAACTACTGGCCTTGCTGCGTGACAAGCCTTATCTGCCTCATGGACCGCATCTATCACCTGTCGGATTGCACTTATTGTGGAGTGGTTCTGCCGAAAACCGTGCTGTCGGTCAGAGAGGCTGCCCGCTTCTCGTATCGCTTGCTGTAGTCTTGGTTTTAACAGCTTTTCAATAACTTTGCCCGCTACATTCAGCATACACAAAGGTCTGTATGCTGCCGGAGAATCAGGATCACCCTTTCCTTTGTTTATCAATACTAATCGAGCTACCTTCCAAGGAGTAGCAAATATCCCCGCCTGTAGGCATGTATTAAACATTTTTAGAAGTAGGCGCGGTTGTACACCATCCACTATTTTCATTACTTCTGGCGGAACTCTGTCTGGGCCTGGAGCTTTCCCACTCTTCAGCGACCTTACTGCTCTAGACAGTTCCAGCTCACTAAACAAAGGAATCTCTTCATCTACACCTCGTACTTCGCTGTGATTCCTACTCGGATGCGCAGGGAAGAGAGTGTCCACAATTTTTTTGCTTGTAGCTAGGCTCATTGTATTATTAGCACTTGCGCCGCCGAGCTTACAGGTCACTATCCGATATCCCATTCCCCAAGGGTCTTCATTTAGATCGTCACACAGTGATCTCCAGCATCCTTCTTTACTTTTACGGATGGCCGTCACTAGCGCTTTCTTGGCTACCTTATGCTCGGATGTAAATTAATACGCTTCCGATCTACTGCGGGCTCGTTGTGCTCTTCTTCTTAATTTTAAGCATTTCCGCCTCAGCTCGGCTATGTCCTCGGACCACCAGTACGCCTGTTGCCTGTGTTTAAACTGTTTTTTGCGGGGCATCGCTAGCTGGCAGGCCTGTCGGATAATACGGGTGACGTCTTCCACGATCTTCCCGCATTTCCTGCGCTCTGCGGTTCAAGTGTACAGTATTATTATTATTATTTATATTATTTATATTATTATTATTATTATTATTTATTAATTGCAATGTTCAATTAGCACTATGGAGAAATTGACTAATATGAACATATTTTAGAAAATAGTTAGTTTATGAAGATAGTTTACTCCGAAATACATCAACTATTTTCAGAATATTTTTGCTAAATCTTTATAATAAAACCTATATTTGATGTATTTTGGAGTAACTCTTACATAAACCAGTTATTTTCCAAATTTATTGCTTTTTTATGATTAAACCACACAGAAAATTATCATAAATTTTTTTTTATTGATAACAAATTTTGAGACATCAAGCTGATAATGTATTTTTTAAATCTTTTTGAAGCCACAGAAAGGCTTTCTGTGATTTTCAAAAAAAAATTATTGTAAGCTCTGTGTAACTATTATATACAGTATTTAGGAAGTAGCTTCATGGGGATATCTAAAAAAAATCTTTTTGAGCCCAAAGTTAGGTTCTTTTAGGTTTACTTTTATTTTTACCACCTTATAAATTAAGAGCTTACCTGAAAAAGTAAATTCCATAAATAAAACACAAAGTACAATAGTCAAATTGTATTATAAATCTAAAAATTGGGCTATTTGGGGTTTATCTTTAAAGATAACCTTAACTCTGTAATAATGTGATGTACTGTTAAAATGCTCTAAAGAGCTGATTTTGCATGTTAAGGATCATCCTTAACCACATTATGAAAAAATTATCATGGAGGTAATATAATTTATTGATGGAAATTGTTTTCCTTTCTAGCCAAACTTGTTTAGTGAAGCAGTACTGTCTATCACTGTGAATTTCTTAATAGTTGGAATAAAAAAATCCAAATTTTGGGAATCGTAGCTTGGTTACAAACACTTAATTTATGGTACAACTTTTTTTAACTCCCTCATGTGGGAGCTGTAGAGGTTCAACTCATATCTTAAATGGTAAAGGGAGTGTCATGTGACACCTCATTATAAAGCTCTTGAATGTTAGGGGGGGGGAATGGTGAAAATAAAACATAATTGCATTGTGCTAATTTTAAATACTAGCAGGTCAAAGTTTAAAACAAAACTCTGCAATCAAATTGTTCATATAAGACACAGATCAGTTTTTAATAAGCAAATTATTGCTATTTAATGGTCCTTTTACTATGACAACATTTTCTCAGTATTTGAAGTTTGGTCAAAATTAGATGGGCTTTATTAAAGGTGAAAAATGTGTAGATTTGACTATTCTGTTCTTAAACATCCAGTATGTTCAGTAAACTGCAATTTGTTTGAACAAATAAACTATATTTTCTAATAAATCACCACTGGCATGTCTCGTACTCTAATTATATATCTGAAAACTGTTTTGATCAATAGTTTAATATTTTATTAATAAGTTTAAATTATGCTTAAATATTTACAGGAGAAGCGAGCAAAATCTGTAGCAAGCAGCGTAAGTCAGGCTCTGGCATACGTCAGTATTCCAGCTTTATTCAGATTTACTGCAGTACGTAATTTGCCTTCTAAAGGTAATAATTTTATTAAAATTTCACAATCTTTCAAATATTTATAAATTTTAGACTATTCTTTTATTTAATTTTTTTTTAAATTTGTAGCTGTTTTATTGGCAAACAAACCTCTGTTTTAATTTTAGTTCCTAGGATAAACTTGTAAATGAATTCTCTGATAAGGTGTGGGGCGAACACTCGTTTAGTACTTACATTATAAATCGAATAAGGATTTGAACTAGCTACAAAATTAAGAAAAAATGGAAAGTAACTGCAAAAATAATACTGAAACTGCTAACAGAACAAATTCAACTCTGTCTGTACATCTCACAGGACATGCTGAACTCTCCAAGTGGTGACCCCCAACTTCTTGAATACTGTGATCACTATTGATGAGTTTTAAGTTTATGGATACAATCCAGAAACCAACACGTCATAGTGGAGAGGTTCATCACCCCGAGACCAGAACAAGGGTGGAGCAGCATGAGTGTACCTCAAGGATAAAACATTATATAAAAAAAAAAAAATTTTTAATAAAAAATCCTAGGATACCTCTCACCATTGATGCAGCGTGTAATGCAACCTGTAGGCAGCAATATCTGATTCAAACTCTCTTGACCAAACACAGCTCTTTTATGGTCAAGCTTCTTACTTTCTGATTAGCTCTTTATGATTTTTTGGCTATCTTCTAAGAAGGAATGCCACTGAAAATGACTCGATTTGAGTTGTGAAAGACGCAACGGAGCAAAGAAGTATTCCAGTAATGTTAACAACAAGCAGGACTGTTGAAAAAAGTGTGTGCATTCCCAAGGAGACTACTTGGAGTGGAATTAGAGTTTCAGTCCTCTTGGAAAGTAGTGTATTTTCCCTGAACAATGATTAAATATCAAGTATCTTTTGAACAGACCTTGTATATATTTAGCTGTAAATGCATTGAGTGTCAGTATTTTCATAAATTTCTATATGATACAAGTAAAATAATATCTTGGTTCAATAGTATTAAATGTCTAAATCTTTGAAATTTATACAAAATAGAATTTGGTAAAAAACCAAAATGGATGTTTCAATGATATTTGTTAAATTATTTCAGATGTGAAGCAGTTGCAATCACTAGGTGCCGTTTATTTTATTTACCTGTTCCTTTACTCTGGTTTGGAGTTTACAATAACTTTCTTAACTCATCACAAGTTTGGGTTTTCTTCAATGCAACAAGGTTGGATGTTCTTTTGCATTGGTATAACAATGGCAATACTCCAAGGATCATGGGTTAGAAGAGTACCTGCCAATGCTACTAAGAAGATGGCCACTCGGGTAAGTTACACGGGTTTATATTAGTTACATACTATAAATGTTGAATGTTGGAATCATAGTGATTCTTCTTGATATAATGTAAGCATCCACTACAACTTTATGGATTTATAGTGGAGGGTGACTTGACTAGAATTTATCCGTATTCTACTCTGACTTTGTATGAAGGTCTTAAGAATCATGGGATCAGCATCTCTAAAATATTCAGGGCCCACTGAACATCTGCTGAACAAACATAAGATGTTCTGCCGACCTCTTCCCATAAGAGCTGAACCAACAGATTTTATGTTCTACCCACCCCATTTTCTTGAGCTCACTGGCCAGTGACTTGTCAACAGACTTAACGCCCATTTAGTCCTTTCTACTAAGTGATAAATAATTTATGGCTAATGAATTAGAAAATCTGATAAATCTCTTTGTCCCCACTCACATTTGTTATTTGACCTTTCGGTCTTCAACAGACGATAGAAGGTAATTTGAGAACAGTTTCTTGCAAGGCGATAACAGCCTCGTTTCCATTAATGCTTGTATGACTAAGCACCCACTTTAGTGTTTTATTGTTCATCCTAGCCATATAATTCACCACATTAAAATTCAATGGTGAATGATTTTAATCAGTCTTATCAGTTCTCCGTATTTAGGACGGCGATTTCGTATTTTGAAAGCAATCTTCGGCATTCTATATTTGCAATCAATTTCTCCTTATTTTAACACAATTTGGTTTTTAACAATAAATAGCAGTAAGGAAAAAATAAAACCACATTGTTAATTTGTTGTTTATTATATTATCATGAATAAATAAATAAAAAATAGATTGTATTTTTTTTTAAATCTATTGTGGAAGAGTTTCCATCAATTTTGGAGTCAAGAAAACACAATACATTTGTCTTCTCCAGTGCTTGTTGGTGAGATTTTATTGTTTCGCATGGAAGTTGATAGGGCAAAGTGAAACATATTGATACAGGAAAACACAAGTTTTGTGTTAATTCCATTGAGAAAAATATGAAACTTAATTTCAGTGTTATCAAATCAGAATGCTACTTTACGCATGTTCTTGTAAAACAATTTCCTCTTTGTAGTTCCGATCATGCAGTAACACTCTATCGCAAAATGTTTCCTGATAGTAAAATCACTAAAATATATGTGCTTGTGCTCGAACAAAAACAACTGCTATAGTTCGGGAAATATCATTTTAAAATGTTGACACAATTTTAAGTCTGATTTAAAAAATGACATTTTGTATTTCTACCGACAATAGCAACCAGAAGGATGTAAAACTTTACCCCGCTGTTCTTACATATTTAAACAGAGGACTTTTAAATTAAATATGGTTTAATATCTTTGCCTAATCTTAATGATGATGTTACAGGACTTAGAATTTCAAACCCTTTTTTGAAATAAAATAAAAATTGAAAATCTGCGATAGGACAACCACATTGCGTTTAGCGCCGATAATACTCCAAAAATGAAAGGCAGAAAAAGTGGTGTAACCAAGTTTTAAAAAAATGAAATTGAAAATTTAATTGTAATGGTTGTTAAATAAATATTGAGCTTTACTTGTGAGATAATATTAGATAGAACAAAACTTTAACACAAGATCTCACAAAAATTACGTTTATTTAGTCAAACATGTTTCAACAACAAAGTCGCCACCTCTCTGATACATGAGCTACAATAACTAAACTAGCACTGCGCTAACCCCGTATTTATACAATTCTAAATGGGTGTGGCCTAAACCTAGTTTCTAATATTAAGGCGTTAACAAGTGCCTAGCGTCAATCTAACTTATTTAATTTCAAAATGGTTAGTGCCATGCATCTAAGAATTGACTCCTCCTCCCACGTTTGCCATGAAGAACACTTATGAGTTTGTGAAAATATTGTAAAATATTGAATTGAGCCCTAGTGAATACTTAGTTTCGTTTGATGTTGTGTGTCTGTATCCAAATGTTCCATTAAGTTTACGACAGAAGTGGAAAAAGATAATAATCTTCCATTTTTGGATGTAAATGTGTTTAGAAAAAGTAATCATTTATCGTTTAGTGTTTAGAAAACCTACACAAACAGATAGATATATAACTAAGGATTCACACCATTCACCCGCGTATAAAAGAGCTGCTTTCAATTCTATGGTTCATAGGTTAATAAACTTACCTCTGTCTAAAGAATATTACGAAAAAGAGCTTCAATATATTTATAGTGCTGCAATTTTAAATGGTTATCAAAAAGAAACAATAGATAATGTTACCAAGGATTATTATTTTTATAAGATTTAAGAATTATTGGAACCAGATTGGTAACATGTTTAAAATAAAACGAAGCAATTTCTAAACAGTGCTGAAATTTATTAACGCTGGAATAAATTGACCATTTACACAAACTGTAAATACAAGTTAACATTACTTAATTAACAAATTTTTATTAATACACAAATTTGTATGATTATATGCCCTTAATAAAATATAGATTTAATTTAATTCCCCCCCCCCCCATACAAATTGTTACAGTTGAAGTTTTAAAGAGGAAAAAAAAATTGTAAAAAAAAAAATATATTATTGAAAATAAATTTTAGTTCAAAGTGTATATTAAATCTAACAAATTTTCATCATTAAATTGCTTATAAATTATTACAATTTTATTTATTAAATTTCTTAAACACTAAGTTGGCCAACTAAAAAAAATAACCAAGAGATTAGTTTATTATATAAAAAAAAAATTAAATTTTTATTGACGTCAATATATTTTTTAATTTAGAAAAATAACCCCTTTGGGGTCGTTGGGCCGAAAGATATGCATGCTGTCCCATCCTATAATTAATTTAAAGTTTGTACATATTGTTTCATCAAGAATAATCACCAGGATAAGTTCACTTTGTTACGCTTTTTTTTTTTATTAAAGTTTTTTAACAGACACAGGTAAAGTTCTTTTTTGATTCCTTAATAAGGCACTTTCAAAAGATTTTTTTTAATAAATTGAACTCTTACGAGCTAGGATGTCTTTTTTTTTCCTGACCTTGAACCAGCATTTGCTGCACAAAAAAGTGACTTGTTAAATAAAGGAGGTTTAAGCAATCTTATACAGTTTCTTTAACCCTGCAACCGGCACGGCGACCTACAGTAGGTCGCCCACGTGCTCCCAAGTGATTTCACCAACTCTTAATCACGTATTTTGCCATTCAACGTTACGCCCACTTAAAATTGTCCCATCGCAATAAATAAAATACCGTTGGAAAGCTAATTTTCCGTAGATGCATATCATGCAAAAAAATTACCACAAAAAGTTATAAATAATATTCCAAAAATTGGTGAAGTTCACCTATTTTTGATGCGTAAAATCGTAATTTTCAACTCTGCGCCTTTTTGTATAGCTTGGCTCCATTTTTCCTGATATGATTACAACTCTATTTTTCTGTCATTTAACACGTTCGCTACCACAATGTTAAAAAAAAAATCGTAACCACAGACTGCCGCCGCAATTTTGCTGCGGGCGTGACCTACTCCTAGCCCAACGCCGCAGATCTGCGGCGGCTGGGCTCATTAAAATAGACTGCCGCCGCAGATCTGCGGCGGTGATTTCTTGATACTAAATGAAAAATTTCTTCGCAACAGTCTATTTTGAAGGTTAGATCGTTTAGGCACGGTCTACAGGATAGTCCGCCACATATATGCGGCGCTTAGTCTGTAGCTAGGACTATCGCTGACGTCACTGGACATACTAATTTTGAACAAATTTTATTCGTGGTCTGTGGCGACGGTCATAACCATTAGGACCAGTCTACAGGGAAGTTCATGAATTTTTTCGTGGGCTGTGGGAGTGACCCGGCTGCCGCATATATGCGGCAGCTGGTAGCGAACGTGTTAAGTCAACTAAAACACTGTTATATAGATCACATGTTTCTCTTTCTAACCGTAGATTACAAATTGTTCTGCGTCTAACAGATCCAGAGATATTCGTACTTGAACATAGAACAAACCTGACGACAAGAAATTCATTTGACATTCGATGCGCTTTACAAAAAGACGAAGTTCATATCTCTCTGTTTTTAAAATTATTTGTCTTTTTACTCTATGTTGTAGGGGAAATTCCATTCTATAAGTTGGTACCACTTGAGTTGAGGAATTGCTTACTAAGAATTTGTTGTTTTGAAGTCCAAACATACTAAACATAGCAAATGTCTGACATGAACACTATAATATTTGGCGTGGCAAATATTGGTTTTGGGATTAGATTTTGGTTATTTTGAAGGTTTGTGTATACAAATTGTATATAAATTGTGTATACAAGTTACAATATATGTGTTTTTATTTCTAAAGTTTGTTTTTGAGTGAATTTCGAGTGTGTATATGGAATAACCTATAAATAACAATGGTAACTTTAGGCTATATGCATATTTTCTTATATTTAGTGTTTTATATGAGTATACAAGTGAATATGTGTGTTATTCTTTGTAAAGTATATTGTATTAGTAAAATCTAATGCTTTTGTTTTAGGCCTAGCTTTAGAAAAATACTAATTATGCCTAAAAGTTTGACATGTCACCCTAACCTTCAAGCGCCAGAATACAAATTTTTGAAAAATCGTCATTTTTTTTTAGAATATGTAACATATTATTTTTTTTTTCCCCTAAATATATTCACAAATATATTAGAAATCTCAAGTAACGGTTAAAAAAATTGCAAAAAATGTATTAGTATGTTTTTGATCACCATTTCTGTGAAATTTCTGCTTCGTTACTCTTAGATTTTTTGGTATTTGACCAAAAAACTCCAAATGTGATACATGTAACTTTTTTTGCACTACACAACTAAATTCTATGCACCTTTCTGGACATAATGATATATAGAAGTTCTGTATAAAATATATTTTACTATTTTTTATGTTTTTTTGGAAAAAATAAAGAGAAAATTCAGTTTTTTCGTATATAATTTTTTTAAATTTTTAAAATGTAACATTTTTTTTCTTTTTTTTTCCTAAATATATTCAAAAATATTACACAAAACTTTTGTATATCTTAGAAAAAGGTAGTAAGCTATTGATTTAGGGTGATACAGATTTTTCTGAAAAAATGTTAATATCATTTTTGACATCTAACATACTTACTCCAAAACCGTTTCCAAAAAAAAATTTTTTTATTACATAGATGAATTCTATGCATCTTCCTGAGAAAAATGATGTCTTATAAGTTAGGTTTTGTATACAAATAATATATTTTATTAATTTTTAAACAAACGAAGAATTTTCAAGACAATTAACATTGCCGGTTGGAGGGTTAACAAGATTTTTTACATGTAATGAAGTTAGGTTGAAAGTAGTTAAAAAGAAAAATATTTTCACAATTGCAAAATGTCTTCAAAAGGAAATTAGAAAATAAGTTTTTATTAATAAAGAAACCAAGATAGCTCGATCTTTGTCTGAAATCCAAAACTGGTACAAATTGCAAGAAAAATAGAAAATAAAAGATTTGAATTAAAATGAAAGATTGATTAATTAATTCTTTGATTTTATGATTATCTTAAAGATTATAATTTGAATTTAAGTTAATTTTTAAAATGAGAAATGGTTACTTTACTTTTATAAGAAATTATGTTTTTCAAAAAAAATTACTGACAATTCAAAAGAAAATTAATTATGATTGAATTATTTCTAGACAATACATAGCTGTGCAATTAAAATTAAAAGATATAGACATAAATTTTTTAATATGGTCAATTTAATCTTGTTACCTGGAGTTGGTCGACGAAAGCTTACGCTATTTGCGTGAAAGAAAGTCATCCAAGAAAACAATTTGGCGAGCTGCACATTATGCACTTAAGACCCTTTAAATTATTTAGTACATAATTTAGACTGATTTTAACAACGAATTTTGAAGAAGAGCCTAGATTATTTAAATAAAGAAAATTAACTGGAAGTTTTACATTATGTGACTACTTTAAGATACAACTAGGCGGCCTTCGAACTAGGTTCTGACTTGATTGCTTCAAGGTTGACCCGGGTTAAGGTCTAATTAGCAGATCGCGCGATACCGTTCCCAAAGTTGCCCACCAGATAGTAGCATGATGCAGGAGAATTTACTAAAGCATTTTAAATTTAATCTACCTTGTTGGTAACTTATGTGTTACCATTATTTTGCTTTATTTAGCGGGCGTTAGAATAATATAATAAAAAGAAATTTTAGAAAAAATAAGGAATCGAGAAATACTCTTGTGAGGCAATATACTTCAACAACAGTGGGTTAAAACTGCATTTGAACCTCCAATGTCAAATATTGTAAAAAATCGCTAAGAAAATATGCAAATTTAAATGTATCAATATCAGCCGAGAATAATCTTTGTAAAATTTTGGGAAATCCAAAAGATAAAATTAAATAACAAGATAAATCAGGAATTTATTGTATAATTGTGAAATATGTCCGGAAAAATATATAGGCCAAACAAAACGAAATGTCAGGATAAGAGGAAAAGAACACTTTTCCCACTTCAAATATAATAGGCCTGATAAATCAGCTATGGCTAAACATTGGTTAGAGGAAAAACATTACTTTAAAATAGAAAACTTTGTGTTGTTGAAAAATGTTACTAAATTAAACACAATAGATGCATGGGAAACTTTTTATATTAACAAGTACCATAATATAACTGTTATTAATGAATTAGGCCCTATACAAAATTCTATATTAAAGTAAAATATAAAATGTAGTGTTAGATATAAGATTAGTTAGGAATATTGTATTTGTTAGATTTTAACTTTAAGTTATTTATATTGACACTAGGCACTTATTAATTCCTTAATATTAGAAAGTAGGTTTAGGCTACGCCCCTTTAGTTTTGTATGAATTCGAGGGTTAGCACAGTTCTAGTTTAGTTATAGTTTTGTTATTGTAGCTCATGTATCACTGAGGATGGCGACTTTGTCGTTGAAATGCATCAATTGTCAATTCACTTCAGTTTGGATTTTACAATTTACGATTGGAAGATTTAAGTATCATATTAAATTATAAAAGAATTGACACATAATGGGGGTTTAGTTAATAAAATTAAGAGTGCTGATGGTGTAGTTAAATTTTAAATAATATTGCATTAGTAATATAGAATATTCTAATTATTCTAAATAGTAATGCTGAATGTGAACGCATATTTAGTATGATGACTAAAACACGGATTCAATTTAGATTGAATTTAAGTGATAATTCCTTAGAAAAAATTCTAACAGCAAAGTCCATGCAACAGGGTCTATGCTATAAGTCTATGCAGGGTCTATTTCTTTAAAAAAGGAAAATCTGCATCATCAGTGCAACTTTAATGAATTTCATAGTTACTGTATGTGAATATATATATTATAGACTTTTGTTAAAAAACTGTCTTTTTAAAACTTGTAAATAGACTATTTTTTAAAAACTCTGTTCTTTAAAACCTCTGTAGCTATAGATACATTTGTAATCCAAAACTTTTGTGAAAATTCTGTAAGTAATTCAAGCAGCACACACTTGTATATTTTAAAAGTATGGTATATAGACTATATTATATACTTTTCACATGTTTGATTAATTGTAGCCTACTTTGTTTAAAAGAAATATTAGGATTCAAAACTACTAAAAATAAATTGTATCACTTAAAAATTAGAACTACTAATAGAAGAGAATATAGATTTTAGTACATAACTTCTGTCAAGTCTATAACTTCTTTTAAATATCTCTTACAGTTACTAATTTCTAATTTTTCTCTCCAAAGTCTCTAATATGAAATTACTGAAAGTAGTTCACCAATGATATTTGAAATTTCAAAAACCTCTTGTTCGTACCACAAACTCTAAGTTAAGATGTTAATTGTTCTATTTATTCACACAAGCAAAATAAAAGTTTTTTTTTTAAAATACAAAATTTGTCTTTTTAACTTTTGTTATTGAACTTAAGAGTCGGTCGGAGTTGGTTTGTAAATCACAAGGTACAATGCTTGCTACTCATGACCTGGCATGGATCCGTCCACAGTGTGATCTCTCGGAGGTAGTGACAACTATGTCAGTCACACGGTCTCTATTGTCCCCGTGTTCTGTTGATATTTACCTCTTGTAAGAGTGGCCACCTATTCTAAATAAATAATTATTTTATTGTTGAAACCTTGAAACCATTTTATTCTTCTTCAAAATTGACAGCAATTTTCAATATTATTGCCTTTGTTTTAACTTAACCCATACTTAAAGCTAATCTTTATAATTATTGTTATGAGTAATATAAATATAATAAACAGAAATTAGTATAATTTATGTTTTTACTGTGTTATCAGTTTTGGTTCCTAACAGATAAAAAAGTGTCATAAATAAAATATCACTAATTTTGTCATTTTTTCGACAAAATGTCACAACTATCTATAAAAGGAAGCAATTTTCGGAAATTCGTCAGAAGACAAAAAGTGTTAATTTGATTTTTTGTTAGTAATAATTAATTGACGGCCCAACCAGAAAAAATAGAAAATATATATTTGTACTCAGAAAAATAAACATAATAGAATAAAAAAATGTTTCTAGTACTAGAAATGCAAACAAAGAAATGGTTGGTTCGTGCTGTGGTTAGGGGAGTAAACTGGGCTTGCCTATTTTGACTGACTGGGATGAGGTGGCAAGTAGCGAATGAGTCTTAATTTGTTTACATCTGGTGCAAGGGAAACTGACCTAAACGTTGTAATACAATAGTTGTTACAATAACATTAGCTGCAATATCCGAGAAGTATGGTTTCTTTAGTAATAAGTAGGATCTACTATTACACACCGTTCTAGAATGTAATTGTGCTTTATAGTCTATAGTAGTTACTGCCTTCATGACAAATGCACCTTTTCCTTTTATTATTTACGAGCCATTTTATTTATTTATTTTATTAACTTTTATTTATTCAAAATTTTATTTCAGAACAAGGAATATAGTTTACATTTATAAATAATTGTATATATATATATATATCCTTTCAACTTATCTTCTTTTGGTGTTATAATGTTGTAAACCTGAGCCAAGTTTTCTTTTCTTCATATAATACGAGGACTTTGTAACTTTTCCCTTTGTAAAAAGTTTTTACTCCCAAAACTTAGCTATATTATATACAATTAAACAACAGTCCAGCACTGCACACAACGGCAAAGATTATTTTTCAAGGTGGCAAAAACTATGTCTACACTGTCAACAGACTATATTACCAAATTCTTATACTAGCACTGACCCTCTGAGAAAGAGGAAACTACTATTTGGGCCAATAATTGATGTTTTATGTACGTGTTGATTAAAAGTATTTTTAGAATGATTATGGTTGAAATATTGATATTTTGGCACACTTAAATTTAATTTTTTTTTATGAAGATTCGTATTCATTTTTTTCTAATTTTTTTTTTTTTTTTTTTTTTTTTTTTTTTTTTGTGTCTTGGTGACTTTCAGGTTTTAAAATAAAATACGTAAAAAAAATCACTGTTTTTAAATGGGAGTTTTTATTTTAATGATTAAAAATAAATGAATGATTTATTACATAATTTGCCTGTTAAATATTGATGTTATATATACTACTTCCAACTAAGTATCACGAAAATTCAATATTGGCTGTATTTAAACATATAAACAGTGATTTATAATATTCACCTATTTATAAAGAGAAAAGACAGGGTTCAAGCCACAATTATTGGCTGAAAATCTTATCAAATTCAAGTAACTAAGTTCTCTGTTGAAGCAATTGAATTTGAATTGATTAAATAATGGTGAAGATATTGAAATTACTCTTATTAACAATAAAACTAAGGGGCACCAGTCATTTAAGCTGGAATACAACAACACAATGCTTCAAAGAGCAGAAAAGAGAAGCAGAGAAAACCTTGAAGTTCAAGATGAGGCTCAAACTACCAAATCTAAGATTATAAAATCACACTTGGAGAAGATTACCTCAGAAACTTGCTTTTTTTGTGGAGAATTGGTAAATACTAATGAACGCCTTTCGTGTACCTCAACATTTGAGCTAGACAGACATGTAAGAGCAAGTGCTACATTAGGTGACACAGAACTCCTGGCTAGAATTAGTGCAAGGGACATGGTTGCTTTGGAAGCGAAATATCATAATAAGAAGGCTTATATAATCGATTAAGAGCTGTACAAGAGACCGGAATTGACAAGGAAAATAAAATATCAGGTAAGTTTTTGCAGAATAAGTAATGTATATTAAGGAGATACATGAGCAGTCAGAGTGTGGTAGTATTTAAATTATCTTATCTAGTCCAACTCTATGTCAGGAGATTTGAAAGTTTTTGAGTCAATCTTGATTCTAAAGTTCACAGCACTGACGGAAAAATAGAATACTTGTGCATTTTCCAGTTCTAAGAGGCTCTTATATAATCAAATCAAAAAATGGATTTTATATTTTATAAAAAAATTTCAGACGACGCAAAGAGGACTATATCCGTTGAAGGATCTGAGCATTATCCTCCAACATCGTCTGAATGGAATTTGATAAGGCAAAAGTTCATTGCACACCTCTTAACACAACACATTCAATGAGGATGTGCTTTTGACAACACGCCTTGACAAAATGAGCATTATGGCGGATTCCCCCGTTTCATCAGAAATCCATGTGTGATCATGGAATGACTGATACTTATACAGGTAACCACTTCCTATCGACGACTGGCACATGTGGATGAATTCCACAGACGAACAGTATCTTTTACTTTCCTCAGCTTATTGGAATCTGTATTTGTCCACTTTTCTTCCATTTTCTATGCAAAATAATTCCGTTTTGTATACAAAAAAATGTATGTTTTGTTCAACTTTGTTTTCCGCTATGTCTATATCGAAACAAGTGTACATACATTAACTTATCCAATTAACCTAACTTTTCCAATTCGAATTTGTTTTTGGTCCCTTAAGCTTCGAATTAAACAATTTCCACTGAATTATATAATATTCCATTCCATAAAAATGTTGATAAAGAAAGTTTGTATATACAGTGGAGTCCCGGTTATCTGCCATAAACGGGCCGGCGGAAGAGTGGATAGCTAAAATGGCGGATAATAGGGAGGGTTGAGTAAAACACAAACGGATTACACAATTAACGTTTGTTATTTATTTAGTAAACAAAAATAATGTATAGATGTAATACATTAGAAAAATCATACATTATTATTGCATAAAATTACGAAAGAGTAACTTAAGAAACATGAAGAAGAAATACAGTATAGGCACTAAACATTATAAAACGTAGGCTTACAATTACTGTACCGTACAATAATGAGAAGATATAATTATAGGCCTGTTATAGTAATATCATTGTACAGTATTAAACTTACAGTATATTTACAAGTATAAATTAATGTAAAAAATATTAGAATAAATTTAATTTTTTTTTTTTAATTTTTTTTTTAAATCCCGATTGTTTGGCGGATAAAACGGAACGGCGGATAACTGAAGGGCAGATGACCGAGATTCTACTGTAAGTAATTTTTAATAATTTTAGTTTTAAAAATTCGTTCTTATATTGTAAAAATGAAGAAGACTAACAATGTAATTTGATTGATTGAAATATAGTTTTATATTGTTACATATTTTGAATACATCTGTGTTACAGGGACTATTACTTATCGTGCCTTCCTTTCTATGTGTGGGCCTCTCAACTACTCCAACGCTTTTGTATTTTGGACTTTTCCTCTTTTCTGTTTGTAAGTTTAAGATTACTTATGTATCTCACGTATAACTTTTGTTATGTAAAAAGACAATACATTAAGTGGCTTGTATTTATTTTGCTTAAGTTCTAGTAATTCATTTAGAAATTACTTGTGATTTTAGAAATTCAATACGAACTATAATACTTCTGACAATAAAGTTAACATAAGAGTATTCTTCTTAAAAAACTGTAATAAAAATTTTATTGCAAATTTAGTGAACAAGAATGATTGAAGATTGATGATTGTAAAGAAAGAAGATGAGATGATAAATTTTAATTTTGTTATTTATGATACCATAATAGAAATTAATGTGAAACAGTAGATTTGCAAAAGAAAAGTTGTTCTACTCTGTAAATAGTTGTAATTGTTAAGTTGGATATGGTCATACCTATTGGTGTATTTTTGTAGAAAATAAGATATTGAAACTATCACATTGGCAAGACCTAAATCCATTTGATTTTAATGTTGCTGGATAATGATGGATTGTTCACATTATTGATATAGCTTAATTTGACATTATTTGTGTATATACACAACATTTTGAGAGTTCAAGTCTCAGTACCGACTCTCAACTAATTAAACAGGAGTTGATTCATCATACTCTTCAAAGTTATGTTTTACTTTTTATATATGTGCACATCTCCAATTAAGCTCTTTCAATAACCTAAATCCAGTTGTAAAATTCAGCTTGAAAATGTAATACAAGGTTTATTAAAAGAAATATACGACTTGATTTTTCTCTAGGAAACATGATGCACAAAAAGTTACCTTCATTCTGGAAGTGGAAGTTATGCATTCATCTGTAAATTTTTAAACACCCTAAGCAAACCTGAATTGTTGACAGTCAGCCTGTAAGTGTGGGAATATACTGAGAGCTTGATGGATTTTCATTTTCTGCTAAATTGGATCCCTTTTAGTGCCATTTATAGCTTGAAGAACTCAAATAAAGTACAGGAAGTCATCTTAGAAGAATAGGGAGTCTGACATACCACAGGAGTGCTATGTTTGGTCAAGAAACTCAGAATCAAATGCGAGGAATGAGATGTTGCAGAGTTATGATGAAGTTGCCAGGATTCCATTATATAAAAGTCCAGTCTCTTGTAATGCACATCACAAAGATTATGAAGTATCTACAGGTAATGTTTTAGTCTCATTGACTCATGATGCACCACTCCACTAAAAAATGAAATTTTACTTTGAAGTTGCTGAGCACATTTCTTCTGTTTTTATCCTTGAGAATGTTGAATATCTTGCAGTGGTAAACACTGAGCTTTGGTTTTTGGATTGTATCCTTAAACCCATGACCCATCAACAATGATCATAGCTTTAACCCTGGAAGTGCCATATAGCTCGGACCGAGCCGATAAGTGACATGTCTGAAAAAGTACTGCCTCGCCGACCATTATAAATCACTTTTTTTTTTACAATTCAACATTTACCCTAGTAAAAATCATTGTACTGCAATTATTTTTAGACTTTTAAAGATAATGTTCTATAGATTCATAATCATACAACCAAAAGTCCATAAAACGGTATAAATAATATTTAATTAATAGGTAAAGTTTGTGTATTTCACCACTATCAAGTAACACAACAGCTGAAATACAAAAGTGCATATTTCTGTCTAACAAAACTACAGTCTCCTTGCGCAAGGCAAATGATGCACCTGGTGTTGATTTCCTGATGTGACAATTCGAATTGTGGCGAAATGCCACAAAATAATATTGTATCAGAATCTGTTATATATCATTGTAAATGTAATGTTTCAAGGTTTCATAATCATGTAACCTAAATTCTATACAGAAAAAGGTATAAATTATAGAATTCAATGTAGTTGGAGTGTTTTGTCACTAGGGAGGAGCACTTCATGGTTCTTCGCAATATAAAATATATGTTATCATTGATCATATAATTTTTATAAATGGTAATACTTGTCCAAATACCACAAGTTGACAATATTTTACTCCCTCTTTCAAATTATCGTAGCTGTCATAGTTGTTTAGGTTTTTTTTAGATATATACATTCTACAAAGATGTAACCAAGATTAACTGATTCCGTTTTCTTTTCGATACGTTTACGAAATGTTAAATATTGATTAATAATAATATTTCGATTTTTTATACAATCTTTATATCATTGGAAAGAAGAGTTTCAGATTTGTCTAATGTTTTATTCCATTCCCCTGTACACTAATATTGGACTGGTCTGTACAAGCAAAGACCCCACTACAATTAATTGTGTCTGGTGATCTTCCTCCTAAAGCTACATAGTTTAGTGTTACCAATGAAACGGCTCCTGTTGTCTGGTTTGTTTACTGCATAAGTAAATTGTGCTTCGAGTGTTTTTCATTTTGAAATTGATTGCGAGTTATTTATTATATTTTGTTGATATGTGGTGATACAGATTTATCTTCACAACTATTGTGAAACTAGTGTTTGAATAGTCTAAATAAATTTTTATGCAAGTTTGTTGGTGATTTTAGGTGTGTGTGTGTGTGCGAGCGTGCGTGCGTGTGTGTGTGTGTATTCCCATGTAGGCAACTTTTCTCATTCTTGATTACTTTGCTCTAAAAATTTTCTGTAGAAAATTTGTAAATTGGCAGTTTAATTGTAGATACATTTCTCTAAACATTGGTATATATAACAAGTTGGATTTGAATTAAATAAATATTTTTTTGTGAAATTTGTAAAATAAGCTTAACTTGGTAGCTATTGTGTTAAACTTTATGCATACAAATTTAATTTTTCTAATGAAAGTTTTCTAAATTGATGTATTTTTTTATACCCCTTTATTCACAAATTAATTACCCTATAAAACTTGTTTTTTTTTTTTAAGGTTGCAAACTTTTTGTTATATGGCATTATAGGCTTTTTTGTGACACTTTAGTTTCGGTTATTGCACGATTTTTTTGAATCCTGACGTAATTCCAAACTTGTTACATATAACATTTTTTTTCATTATACAGATTTATAATTTATTTTTATTATAGATTTTTTCATTATACATTTTGTGCATCTTTCTGACAAAAATGATATATAACAAGTTGTATTTTCTATAATAATAATTTTTTGGTGAATTTTTAAAATAAGCCTAACTTTTCAGAATGTGTTTTTCAAATAAACAATTGATTTTTCATATGTAAATTATAAATTGATTTATTTTTTATCAACATTTATTCATAACATAATACAAACTTTTGGATATCTTGAAAAAAAATTGTTACTTAGTAAGTATTTCTGTGGTGTTTTCACTTAATTGTTTTGCACATTTTTTTATTCTTAACATACTAACTCCAAAACCTTTACATCTTACACTTTTTTCATTACATAGATAAATTTTTCTCACCTTCCTGATAAAAAATATCTAACAAGTTGTGTTTTTCATATTATTATTTTTTTATTTTTAAAAAAACAATTAAAAAGTATTGCCTTGGAATGAAATCCAATTGCAGTACTAATTCCAGGGTTAAGAAGTAGAGGTCATCATTTGGAGAGTTCAAAATGCCCTGTGAGACGTCCAAATGGAGTTGCCTCTGTTTCATCTTTATAAGTTTTGGCATGAATTTTGCTGATACTTTCCATAAGGCTAAATATTTGCTAAAAATGCAATGTATTGAAATGATGGTTGTTGTACTGATGGTGACATTGCTGTCCTGCTTGACCAAAGTATGCACTTGGTCAATAACTTCATTATTTCAGCTTGTTGGATGATGTACCTGAATGTAAAGCCGCGTTCCCACGGCCAGTGTTTTCGCAGACGACAGGCGGCCCGATGTCGGTACATGGATAACGTGTCGCCTGTGTATCATCAAACAGGACCGTTCCGACGGCCCGTGACCTGTGAAGCGCGGCCTGTAGTGGCCTGGCAGGGACGACCAATATTCCGACATTGATGATTCCGACTCAATAACAACCTCGTTCGTTCACTCCATTGCTAACGTAGTGACGGTCTCAGCTTGTCTGTCTGAGCAAACAAAATTATCTCGCCTAGTCTGGCGTCTATCAGGTCGTGAACGATGCCTCGGAACAGACACACCCACCTCAACCATGACCACAGGTCTTTGTAGTGCCGCCTCTTTTCCCATTTTGTACGGGACCTGTTCAGGCAGCCCCGGACGGCCTGTCCGTACGTCAGGCGTACACGGGCAAGCTGTTCCCACGACCTGTTATTTGGTAGATGGCAGACGAGGCCTTACGGACGGCAGGCCATGGGAACTAGGCTTAAGATAGCCATCTTTGAAACAGTTGTACCAATCCTTAAATTGTGTAATGTCCGTGACAATCATCGCTGGTAGCCTACTGAATCTAAGAAATGGTTTCCACTTTGTTTACAAAGCTTGATGTAATAACACTACTTAAGTCATCCGTCATTTCATGGATTACTTCTAATGACTGCTCTCTTTGGGCAGAAAAAATTTATGCATGAGGTTAAAGATACCCTTATTTTCCCTTATGTCTATTCTTTTTACTTTTCGAACAAAACTTCTACATACCTAAGAACCATTCTTTTGGAAAAATGAACCACTATTTCTCAACATACTACATCCTTATGTTTGTTATTTGTGTTATGTTATATTGGCATCAAACTAATTTCTGTATCCTGTCCAGATCCAGATGGATCTTTTATGACTACTGTATTAATATTATATTTAGTCCAAGACCTTAGCTCCTTAGGCCCATTCTATACGAGCGTTAATGCGTCGCTTTAAATGCATGACGTTAACGCCAATGCCCGACAATAGTGGTGACATTCTATAAGAGCGCTAAATGCGTCGCGTTGTTAGCGTCAACGCTCAGCAGTGGACCTTCTATATGGGCGCTAAATGCGTCGCGCTGAGCACGAAAACCGTCAGTTCAGTCACCAATATGGATGCTGTGCAGATCGGTGCTTTAGGTTTTCAGTACCTGCTGGTTAGACCTACCTGCTACATCCTTTCTCTCAGGAGTCATTTCCTCCCAATTTTAATACATCGCTCTTCTAATGTCGGTCCAGCACTGCGCTTTTAGTTGTTTATTGGCATATTCTTTCAACATAACATCAAACACTGCTGGTCTCTTCTCCACTTCTACAATAAGTTTCTCAATGTCATACATGACTTAAGTCTAAATCAAACATTCACACACTCAGATACGCTTTAAACACCGTTTCAACGAAAAAGTCGAAAACCACCTAACGCTGGCGCTAAAAGCGTTTGTATAGATGCTACCTGTCTCGCGCAGTGTTGTTTGCGCCGCGTTGCTAGCGCTGCCAGCAAGGCAGGCGGCGTTAATAGCGTCAACACCGAGTGAACAGGGTAACACTGGGCGTAGAATGCGCTCGTATAGATGCTACAACTTGACTTGTATTAACTTCCAAAACGAAAAATAACGGGACGCATTTAACGAGACGGATTCAACGCTCGTATAGAATGGGCCTTATGAAGGTTATATTGTGTATTATACAATGACATTTTGTGGTGATTTTTAAGAATTAGTATTCTATGTTTTAGCCACTGCCATGGTAGTGCCTTGTATGATGACAATGGCTTCAGAATTTGGGACAGCAGCACAGAAAGGTACTGTGATGGGTATCTTTAGGTCACTAGGAGCATTAGCCCGGGCACTAGGTCCTGTAATAGCTTCAATAGGTGTGTATTGTTAATATTCTTCTTATTTTTTAAGATCAATATTATTTTAGTTGGAGAGCTCATTTGGAAACACATGTTAAATATATATGACTATACTATATTATTTAAAAAATCATACTTTACTCTTCCCATTACGCCAAAAATACAGTTAAAATTTTTTTTAAATAAATTAATATGTTTAATATGTCTAAAATATTTAGATTTAATAAAATGTGTGTGTGATTAATTTGAGTTCAATCTTCTGCCAATCCTAGCGTTTTCTTACTATTTATATTTGTTCATACATTTCGAAGTTCCTCCATCTTCGGGAATTACTTCAGTACTCTCGAAGTACTAAATTTTACTTCAGAATACTGATGTAGGTTCGAAGATGGAGGAACTCCGAAATGTGTCGCCAAATATAAATAGTAAGAAAATGCTAGGATTGGCATAAGATTGTATTCAAATTAATTAAGTATATCCTAACAGATATGATTATTATAATATATGTGTTATATTTTTTTTATAATTCTTTTATTTTATTTTAAGATTGAAGAGCACCTACACATAACGCTGTTTATATTAATCCTCTAACTGTTCTTTGACAACACTTTGTCAAAGAGAACCTAGATAATTTACATTCAACATTTCATCCACTAAAAATCCTATAACAATAAATTAGGTACTATTGTAAAACTAATGTTCCAAACTTTTATATTCATATAACCAAAAATCCATAATATGTAATATATAATAAATCACTAAAATTAGTATGTCTCGCTGCTACTGCATAAATGTCAGCATTTGTTGAAGCACACTACAAAATACATCACTTTTGTCTATTTTTCTCAAGTCTACATTTCTGATGTATCAACTCCAACATTAACACTATCTTGAAGTATTTTTCTTCCTCTTTCGTTTCTATATCTTCTTTATTGTGATTCTTATAGTTTGCTTTTTACAGATATTCTGCTAAACCATTATGGCGACAAAACTCAAAGTGGTGTATCGACCAGATTTTGTTATTAATGAGAGGTCAAATATTGATTAGTAATATTTTGAATTTGGTAATAATTCTTATATGGTTGGAAAGGCAAAATTGAGGACTTTCTCATGTTATATCACAGTTTCACAGTATTGCAATAATTTTGTTTATACTGTACATCCAAAGTCATATCTGAAACAGAAATCTCTTTCACTTTGTCCTACTTAGTCATTTTGTGAAATTTTCAAAAGAATTTTTTTCTAAATTGATGTATTTTTTTATACATTTTTAAACATTATACATTTTATACATTACAAAACTTTTGTACAAATTAGAAAAAAAAAATTTTGTTCCATGGTGTATATTAGTTTTTGTGTTAGCGGCAAAATATGTAAGTCTTTGAACATCAATTTTGTAGCCAATTTTAATTCATTTTCTGCTGTAGCTCCTCAGATGTATAAAATCACCTAATTCAATTTAGTTATTTTGTAAATAATAAATAACTCATATGGAATGGGAATAACAAATATATATATATAATAATAATAATAATGTAATCATTTAATTATCAATTATTAACAGACTAATAACTATAATGACAGAATAACTTTCAGAATTTCTAGCTGTCCTCCACCATCCCGTTCTGATGTGCCTTACCGATGTCAATCTTGCCTCTGACTTTATGTACAGATTGAGTAGCAGGAATCCTAAAATTACTTCCAGAGCTACCGAAGTGTTGCTCCTCAACGCTCTCTGCAGGCCAGCCAGTCTTCCAATTACAATCTTTTGATTGATCTTAGCCACCACACAAACACCCCATACGTAATCTGTGGCTTTATCACCACATTGTACAGCCATCGGTACTGTAGAGGCCCATTCCGCCACTTCAGATCAATGAGGCATTTTCTTATTTTGAGAGATCGTCTTGCTTTCTAAATGGTATGGCTTAATTGAGCATTTCATGTCAGCTTCATATCTAGGATTACATCCAGATTTTTCACCTCTTTTTTTCCCCCTCACTTTTTCTCCAGCAAATTCCAAATAGATTAATGGGTTCAGGTTCCTGTTCTTAGTGAATTGGACTAGGACTGCTAGTCTAGTCCTACAGTTTTGTTTACATTGAAACCTAGACCTTCGCCTCTACACATCTGTATGTTAGTGTCATAGCGTTTCTCACAAACTCGGAGACTGTATCAGGTTAATAAGCAAGACTATGTTGTCACCATAGCCCTGACCAAAGTATCTCTGGTCGTTCAGCAATAGGAGATTATCTATCACCAGGGACCATAACAACCACAACAGTGAATGCAGTATGCCTCCCTGAAAAACATATCTGCCTGCGGACACCTCAACAATTTCATTTAGTGGTGAGCAGTCTTGCAGGATCTACCTGCCTGACGAGCTTATTGATTCGAATGTCCGGCCCTCTCTGCACAAGTTCAGGAAAGATGCCATCTCCTCCCAGTGATTTAAATGATCCAAATTTATTAATGGCCCATTTTATTTTGCTTTTAAAATAATGCATCACTATATAAATTTTAAAAAAACTACAACAAGAAAATTTATTTATGGAATTCTTTCTTGAATTGTACTCCCTAAAATATTGGTCAGAACAATTATTGTTACAATACTTGGACTGCCTCACAGTAATTTTTTCTCTTTTGGATTTACATTTCTTAGAATATATAACACAATGTCTTTGCCTATGTGGAAACTGTGCAGGCTTGGCAACTATAAGTACAATAAATTTTTGTTTTCACCCCATTTTTTAAATCTTCCATGGCAATTATTGTTGAGAGTAAAAATAATTATCTAAAAGTTGTTAGTATTTCAAAGTTTTAGGTTTAAGAAATTAATTTAACAAACTAATGTTATATTGGACACTTTATAATGGTAGTAGAAATCTAAAATGAATATTTCACAGCCATAAATACAGAACTGAGGGCTAAAATTTCTCTTTGTAGACCAAATCAAACTTTGTCACACTAAGAAGAAAAGTAAAGGTGAAAGAATTGCATCAACATGCTAATCAGTTGCAATAAAAATTTTTCCAAATATTCTATTGTCATTGCAAATATTTACAACTGAATGAAGCTTGTCAATAAACTTCATGAATGGAACAGGACCATTCCAGTGGTCTTGCATTATAACCATACATAAGGATAGATATGTGAGTTGAGGACATTCACTTCAGCAAATCAAAATCACGATGAGTGAAGATTTATAATTAGGTCAATGACTAATGTGATTGAAAACCCTCCTATTTATGAATGTCTGAATACATCAAGTGTGCTGTTTTTTTACACCTATTTGGATTTCCTAGTGTAATGAAGTAGAAGTACAAAAGAAAGTCTTGTTTATTCAGACAGGATCTGACTGTCTGTTTGTTATTTACCTTTTTAATCTGTAGCCCTGTAGATTTCAAAAAATTAATCATTGTAATACTTTCTAAAAAGTGTGAATAAATTTGAACGTGCTTATTTAATTTCACTAGTCCAGGAAATCCACAATATCCAACTTTTTAATCATATTTATGCTTGAATATTTTCACAAATTCCCAGACCCCTCCCATATGGATACTCTGAGAAAGTTTAACCCCTCATTTGTAAATCCTTGATCAGCCTGTAATGAAATATCCTAGATCCTAGAGCGATTTGAAATTCCAAATACTAGTGATGTCTCTGTGCAGACCTCTTTAGACAACATTCAATGGCATATTGAACTCGTTCAATATTTTAAGGTGTTCTGAAATATTTTCAGAGTTGACAAGTTTTCTCCAGTTTTTTGTTCAGTACAGAAACAAATACTCTAAAATCACTAATCTAATTCTTTATTGTGTTTAAATTACACTCTTTCCAAGAATTTCAATGTTAAACTGTCTTCGAGTTGCAAAAATGAGATTACTGTTATATATATAATATATATATATATATATATATATATATATATATATATATATAATTATATTTACTGCCTGCCAACACATGGTGCTGAACAAAAATGGCATTAAAAAGCTAGATAATGATGAGGTTTGTGTATTATATTTTATCACCATAGCAACTAAATATACTGATGATTAAATTCATGACGTCAACTCTGCCCCATCCATTATATCAATTATGGTAAATTATTTATGTAAAATATTTTAATTTTGTTGCAGCCTATTGGTCCATCGGTTCAACTACAACATATTGTATTGGAGGCGTGGCTTTACTCTGGCCATGGTTTAAGCTAAGATCAACATCAACATAACCCAGGCCTAGGATAAAGAGTGCAGGCCTTATTTTATATAAAGTGCATTTAATATAAAACCAGTATTACAACGATTATTTACGCTTACAAATGATTCACTATTTTGTTTATATTTTATTACTGAATTTGTACAGTATTTTTAAAGATATAAATGAAAACTATATTTTATTATATTAAAAACAAATGACTTGGTGATGATAGTTTATTGAACTGAAACCAGTTCCTTATTTTATTCTTCATTTTAACACATTAGTTTAGAAACATTTTGGTTTAGAAGTTGGCACATTGGCTTATATCTTCACATTTCACCTCAAATTGATAGAAATAGCTTTTGCCGATTTTGAGATATTTGTACTATAGAGGTTGGAGTTTATTTAAACTTAGATTATTTACTCTAGATATAATTGTTCTGGGACACTAATTTATACGTAATAAAAGGTTTTTAAAAAAATAAGATTAATGAAAAATATAATGTAATAATTAAAACAAACACTTTTTAGTATAAACCACAACTTTATAATTTACCGACCATGTTTTCGCTAATTACAGCATTGTCAAGGTATTTTACATGAATGAAGAAGAAAGGTACAGTTCACAATTTCCAAACAATAGTTGGGTAAAACCTCTTTGTTAACCTAAATAAAGGAGGGGGAGAAATGGGAAGGGCTATGACCTAGTTAATAGTTTAAGGAGTGGGGAGTTGTTAAATTCTAGTTGTTCGTTTAAAACTAACACATTTTTATTCTTAACTATTCTATTAATATCTAGATTTTCAAAATGATTTAATTTTTTAGATTTATTAGATAAATGTAAGATTTTAAAATTCATGTTGGAATGAAAATTCGAAACACTGCATTTTTAAATGGTTGGCAAAACTAGAGTCATCATAGCCTAAACTCCAACTTCTCTCATGTTCATCTAATCTAATTTTAAAACTTCGGCCAGTTTGATTGACCTATATATATATATATATATATATATATCATTACAAATTTTACATGTTAGTTGATAAACTCCACTTTTACTCATTCTTGGTACTTTATCTTTACTGTTAATTAACAATTTACCTAAATTATTATCCATATAAAAAGCTGGTTTTACACACTTACTCTTTAGTAATATTTTTCCTAATTTGTAGCTAGTTTGACCCACATAACCTATCTTCCGCCATTTTGTGGCTTTATCAACACACTTAATGGGGAAAATATATTTTTCGGCACTATTTTTTAACTTTTTATTTAACATATTGTCAATTAATTTGTCATCATATCCATTATTTTTAGCTATTTGTTTTATACAATTTAGTTCAATAAAATAATCATTACTCAACATAGGAATATTAATTAGACGATGCAACATACTATGGAACGCAGCTAACTTGTGGTTCACCAGATGTTGAAAATTAGCGTGATTCACATTATCTGTAAATGTAGGTTTTCTAAAAATGCTAAAATAATGCTTACCATTTTCTATTTTAATGTTTTGGTCTAAATAACTAATGAGATTGTTTTGACTTATATCCATAGTAAATTGTATCGCCTTATTAATTGAATTTAAATAATTAAAAAACATTTGAAGTTGACGGTTTGATCCATTAAACAAACCTAAAACCTCATCCACGTATCTGTACCAATAAACAAATTATCCCATAAACCGTTGAAAAGTTGGTCTTCAAAATTGACCATAAAATATCTCTGCTAACAAAGGAGAGATAGCCAAACCCTCTGACTATTCATAAAAATTGTTTTGAAATTGAAAATAATTTTGTTTCAAACATACATCAATAACATCCATTAATTCTAATCCTAATACAGGGATCAACCTTAGATCTATTTAACAATAATTTCACACTTTCCAAACATTCCTACACTGGTATACTAGTAAATAAACTCTTAACATCAAAGGATACAATTTTAGCATTAGAAGTTATATGTACATCTTTAATTTTATCTACCAACTCTAAAGCATTTTTTAATCCATATTTTGTATTAAAATTAGAGGTTGTTTTTAAAAAACCATTAGTAAATTTTGCTAAATTGTACAAAGGAGATTGAACATAAGACAACTGGTCTTATGGGGATATTAGTCTTAGGCAATTTTGGTAGACCCTATAATCTAGGTGCCAACAAATTCAATACTGGTAGACTATATACTCCATACCACTTTTTAATTTCATGTTTAATCCAAGCTTTCTGAGGAACTTTTGTAGCTATTCTCCCTCTTTCTGTTAATATATTGATATAAATACTTGCATATTTAGGCACTAGATTTCTCTTTAAACATTCACTATTGAACCATAAATGTTGTGAAACTAAGGCTTTCTTCTTCTTTAACCTTTTGAATAGAACGGTCAAACAAGCTGTACTGGCTTCTTTTAAACTATTTATGCTAAAGATAATGTATTCGAAATTGTTGTTTTCTGTGCAACTGAATTCTTGCCAATCCACTCTTGCTAATCACCGGCTATTTAAAGTGGGCCTTGCGGGCTGGAAAGATGTAAACTCAGGAAAACATTATGTCCTGGGTAGGATACAAAACTACACCCTTAGTATCACTTTTAAATAGAAATCAATGATTTAAATTGCTAGGCTAGCAAAAGACTTGGTCACTATTTTAACTTGCGTCTTAATTATATTTCCCATACAAGAACACATTTATTAGACTTTCTATATGATGGGTTTGGTTTTACAAATGTATTAACATGGATTATACAGAGTGTTACAAAAGTTTGTAACTTGTTACTGAAACATTTCAAAATAATATTGTTTAATAAATCAGTATTAAGATGAAAACGTAAGAGAATCCATTCAAACACGAGAAGACACGCACGACACCTACCGGGGAAAATGCACAACGGTAGTGATATAAACAATTGCCTACGAATTTTAGACTTTCAACCAGATCGAAATTAATTAAAGCCATTTATCGAAATCTTAGATCTATGTTACCCACATCAAAAATAATCTAAAGAATCCCACCTATCTATAAAAACCAATATTTATACAGTAAAAAGAACTTTATCAATTTACAAGTGAAAACGGAACGGCCTAGAAATTTATATCGAATGGAAAGGTCGCCAGTATTTCAGTGATTATAATAATATAAAAGACGCTGGGACAAAATAAACTTGACCAATAAATTGACCATATATTTATACATGAAAAACATCAATCCAACAACCACTTAAAATGTCTAAATATCTTGGGAATTGCATTAGAACGACGTAAGTCAGGGAAAATGGCTAAACTCAGTAGATAGCGTTAAACAAATGAGACCGTAAACCACGCACACGATAATCTGATTGGGGAATCGAGTACAACGAAACATCGCGGGAAATTTTTAATATGCACAGAAAAACTATGATATACTGTAATTATAAGATAGATATTAGTCAAGAGGAGTTATTAATTCCCTGTAGAATGTCTTAAACAATATTTATTTAGTAATTGTAGAGTCGGTGATTTTAAAACTATTAACAGATTAGCTTTTGCAGTTAGGATGATAAATCATTTCATAGTGTTCTATACTTCCCAGTGCAGTACAATCGGAATTATAATTATGAAAAAAACAAGAAGAAATAATCTCTATGCATAGCGTCGGTTTCAAACAATGGAATAATTCAGTTGTTGAGGTATGGCTGAACTGGATGGACATATTTATCCCCAGCTCAGATTTTAAGAAGAATTTTATAGGGAAAATTATCAGAAGCAATAGCCTAAATGTGGAAGAAATAAGCTTCAACAGAGCAGTTTTTTTTTTTTTTTTTTTTTTTTTTTTTTTTAAGTGAAAGTTCAACTACCTGTCCAAAGGCAGGATACTAGTAAAGTAATATCAAAAGATAGAGTGCCATCAGACTGGTGAGATCAAACTATTTCATACAACTATTTTCATTGTTTATGTCCAAGACTATATTAAGCCTAGAGGAGGATGTCTCACAAGTTCCATTTAACCGGCTGAAACATTGGCAACTCATACAATCCTTCACCCAGAGACTCTGGAAACGGTGGAGTATTAAATACCTTCATACTCTCCAGTAGCGCTTGAAATGGACTTCATCATAGGAGAATCTACAAGTCGGTGATCTCGTCTTGACCCACAACCACAATTATTATCTACTTTCCTGAGCCATCGGGAAGGATTCTGGTCACACCTTGGAAAAGATGGTATCACTCTCAGGACTTCCTCAGGAATTCTTTTTTGACCAGTCATCAAACTCTTCAAGCTGCCAACAGAAGACTCTCTTTCAACACCATTAATTCTCTATTCTCCTATCTTCGCTTCTTCATATCAACTCTTTACTATACTCACTGCTTCACAGCGTTCAGCAAACTCACTCTCTTCAGCATCGTCATTACAACCACATTCTACTTCCTGTTGTCACAATGATTTGACAATCTCCAATCACATTATCCATGCTCGGTGGAATGTTTGTCCAATGTACAATAAGTCCAATATAAAAATTGTCTCTGTGCATATTCAACAATATTCTTTGGAAGAGGGGAATAATTAATTATCACATACTCTCTAACACATATGGAGGAACCATATATTTTCTAAAGACGAAGGGTATACTATCCTAAGTGGGGACTTTAATTACCATCATCCAATATTTGGTAGTAAAAAAACTTGTAACAAAGATAAATTTATCAGTCAAGCTTACTTTGAATAAAATTTTTTCTTAATGATCATTCTCATACAACCATAGACCCTCTAATAGATCTTCATCCCTTCTAGATTTAACTTTTGCTTCACCTAATATACATAGTTTAGTTGTATAAATAATTGGAAAGTAAATAAGGATCCTGTGGGTAGTCATCACCTCCCAATTATTTTTGATATTAACACAACATCTATATCACATAATCAAATAGCATAATAATTGATTTTTATAAAAAACCCCAAACCTAATGACAAAAAGAGCAAATTGGCATATTTTCAAAGATTTTATAAAAAAGGAGATTGACATAATGCATAAAAATAATATTGTAATTACATGTAACATAATATATGAAACAATTAATAAATAAAAAATCAGGCTATCCCTAATTATATATAATTCCAAATCACAATGATAGAAAGAGTAAATATAAACCTAAAACATGATGCAGATGAAAATTTTTACATGCCTTTGCATTGAGAAGATTATCTCTAAAAAAATTTAATAAAGATATGACTTACCGGTATGTCAATTATAATAATTACAAGAAAGCATTATTTAAATCTAAAAAAAACCAATTCACGATGCAAAAAATAAATAATGGGAAAACACTTGTAAGTAAATAAAAAATACTAACTCAGCTAAAGCTTGGAATAATTATAAAAAAATCAAGGGTAATTTTAACAGTAATAAAAAATTGAACTTATTTTATAATTTAGACCTATGTTATAAAATAATAGATTATTTCAATCTGCCCTATATCCCACAATATCAAGAAATAAAAATTCTGACAATTAACAACTAAAAACACTTTTTAGATGATTCATTCACGATGGTTGAACTAATTACAGCAGTAAAATAAAAAATATATATACAGCACTAGGATTAGATGGTGTGAGTTATTTTATGATAAAAAATTTACCTTCTAATGCACTGGATATTTTATTAAATATTTAAAATGATAGTTGGATAAATAATTTTAAAATCTCCTTGAAATATGGACAAATATTAAATGAATAGCCAATATTAAAACCAAATAAAGATAAAAATAATATGGAATCTTACAGACCTATATCTTTAATATCATGTTTTATAAAAATTTTCAATACAATGGTGAAATATGGACTAGAATAGTTTGTAGAACATATTCAGAAACTCAATATTTATGATTTTAGAAAAAGGGGCTGTTGTGATTACCTGCTTTACTCAATTACAGATATCCAAATTTCCATGACACACAAATCTTTATTAGCAACTTCAATAACTATCTTCAGGGCATATGAATATGTGTACATTCCAACTTTAATTTTAAAAAGTGGGATCCCAGTTAATTTTATTGTCCATTGTCATAAATGGTTAACAAATAAAATAGTAACTTCACTGAGTCCCAAATAAAAATTATTACACATTCATACAGATGATTACCCCAGAGAAGTGTTCTCAGACCTGTATTACTTTCAATATATATTTAGGATATCTATAGTTACATTCCTGCACAAGTATCTTTCATTACAATGTGCAAACAACATAATTTTATACTATTCAGATAAAGAATATATAAATACTTGGACTATTATGCAAAAATCTATTTGTCAAAAATTAATAGAATATTTTGATAAGCTTCATTTAACACTGAATTCTAACAAAAGTAATGCAATTATTCATGGATAAAATAAAGCAATAAAGCTTAAAGTTTTAAAATATTTTAATAATATAAAAGAGCTACAATTGTTTCGCCTTGCGGCATCATCAGGCAACTTGTTTTATACAACACCCATACATAATTTTACAATTCCTAGAGGCTGTTATGCTACACGATTCACGGTATACATAACACTCTACATTCACCTATATGGATAGGTTTTTTGACCGTGCAAAGCCGTAGCACGTTTGGGAGTGTTTACCAGACCAAAGTATGACAACCTTTGAATTTGGTAAGCTGATGTGAGCTTGCTTGCTGAAGACGTATGCACGGTTTCTGTTCAGTAGCCAGCCACTTTGGTCCTTGGTCAGGAAGGGTTCCTGATGGGGGAGGTGTCGGATCCTCCCTCTCCAGTTGCGGGTCTGGACTGATGCCCATCCAGTCTGGTTAAAGAGAATACGGTACGCTAGGCCCTAGAATTCTGGGGTATGGAAATGATTGAAAGTGATCCAAGGGTATATCCGTTCCCAGAGTCTCATCTGAAACCGTCCAACACGATGCACTGGTTAAACCTTTTATGGCCTCTACTTATCAAACCTTCAACCCAGGAAATGAAAAGAGACTGCTATCGGCTTTGTCCGAGGAGTCTGTCTGTGTTGAAGCGAAGAGGAAAAAAATTTAGACATAAGAAATCCTGGACATGCTCCCAGATTACTTATTGTACGTAACAGTGCTGAAGGGTCATATCTGTCTAAGATCTCTTCCTTCGTGTTCAATAACGCCATAACTGGTGCTGCAAGAGTTATACGTTCCAATAGGAAACTGTGAAATGGGACTTAATCAATACAGACTAACTCTGATAAACAGAGTTACTCTCTATTAAAAATGAAGTCCTTTTTCGATGTCGTTAACGTGTGTGTTGAACCTTACAAGGGTTTAAATTCTTCAAAAGGCGTTATTTCTTGTTGTAACCTTTTGAATGAGAGCACGGAGGAAATATTGAAAGAGATTGCCGAACACCACGTGACTAATGTTTATCGTATTTATTGAATTAAGAATGGTGAGAGAAAACCAACCGGTTCAATTGTCTTAACATTTGCTACTCCAAATATTCCTGAACGATTGTTTGCTGGATTCTACAATTTAACTGTAAGACCATACATTCCAAATCCAAGGAATTGTTTCCGATGCCAAGGTTTTGGACATGTTAGCAGCACTTGTTCAAAAAAGGAAGTTTGTGGACAGTGTGCCATTAAAGGCCACAAAAGTGATGGATGTAATAGCGATGCAAATTGTGACGGCAACTATTCTGCACGTTCACCAAAGTGCACAAAATATAAGATCGAAAAGGCAATATTAGAAATTATAGCAAAAGAAAAACTTTCCTTTATAGAAGCTAGGAAAGTATACAGGCAAAGAACTGCTTTACCTCCTACAATGGGAAAATGGTACGCAAATGCGAAATAATCCCCAGCTTCGAATTCATGTTCATCGTGTAAAGAACTGGGTGTAATGGTTCGTATCCTTGCCGAGCAAATAAAACAACTAATAGCAGTCCAAAGCGGTACTTCTGTTAACTTGCCATCTTTTCTCATGTTGTCCTTACTATATCAACAAAACCCATCGCATCGAAAGCTAAATCCGTGCCTTCACCACTTAACAAACACAAACTCCCTCTGATGACTAACAACTAATTAAGCAAAAATCACAGCCAGTATATGATCTTCCAAAACCTTCGTCTGTTAATAAAGTTCAGGTTAAAAATACTCGAAGCAAGGCCAGTAAACCCAGTATAGCAATGGTGATACAAATTGAAAATAAAGTTGGAGCGGGACCATCAAAATCCCTCCCAAAATTACCTCAGGCATCTCCCAATCATTCAACAGTTGACATTCCGATTGTTCCTTCAACAGCCAGCATTTCAGTTGTTGAGGTTTCTATGAAGCTTGACCCTGAAATATGTAAAATTAAAATTGAACCACCTGACAGTCTTTCTACCCAGGCAGGTGGAAATAATGATACAGGTCCAAACCCGTTCTACTGTAATTTTTAACGAATCCATTTATATTATTATTTTTATATCTCAATCCTAAAATATGACCATGAATTTTAACTTGAATAGTGTGATACAATGGAACATTAATGGCGTAAGAAGTCACGTTGAAAATCTTAAGGCTCTTGTACGTGATACATCCCCTTTAGTCATTTGCCTGCAAGAGACTTACCTCCATTAGGCCTACTCCTTTATTGTTAAGGGGTTTTCAGTTTTTAGAAAGGACTATGTCACTGTAAACAGAGCTAAGAGTGGAGTAGAAATATTTGTCCAAAACTCCATCTGTAGTATATCTGTGAACCTTAGGACTTCATAGCGATAACGATCACTACTCCATAAAAAATGACAATTATTTGTTGTTTGTATCTGCCACTTAATTACAGTTTTTCTTTTGGTGGGCGATTTTAATGCTCACCACTATACTTGGGGGTCAAACAACCTGCAGCCCCAGAGGGAGCCACATTGACAGGATTCGATCCAATTTAAATTTGATTCTGCTCAATAACGATTCACCAACTCATCTGGCAGCTTCTACGTGTGGTTGGACAACTGTCGACTTGTCAACAGTTGTAGCCCTTGTCTTGCCACTAAATTTAAATGGTCTGTTCTATGTGAAACTTAGAGTAGTGATCAAGCTCCTGTGAAGCTTGCATTTTCTGACTTCTCGCACTGTCATTATCGTCTTTTTAGATGGTTTTTGCGCAAAGCAAAATGGGAACGTCTCACTAAGAAATTTGTATCACCTATTTATAATAATATCATTCCTATCAATGAAGCAGTACAGTCTTTTACGGTAGCACTCCTTACAGCAGCAGACAACAATGTTCCGAAAATGTTGACAAGACTACTACGTCCTTTTGACGTTTTGAGCTCATCATTTGCTAATTTTTCTTCAACCTATGCTGACAGCGACAAGTTTTGTTTACATGCTAAGACTGGTGAACCATCTCTTACTCGACAAAGACAGCAACTACAAATAACAAATTAATATTTGTAGTCTGCACTCCAAACCATATCATCCGGCTTATGACATATTATTTAAAAATCCCTTGGCCGATAGATCTAATTGTCGTGAAAATTGTATTGCCCCTTTCGGCATTAGAAAATTTAGAATCCTTGACAATTTTGGCGTTGTACTTCCTCGATTGAATGTGAATAGTCCTGTTTTATTGCTCCATGGCTCATTCAAATGCCATCTTTTGATTTTACACTGTCCAGGTTCATCAAATACAACACCACTCCTGATGTAGTATATCATCAGGATTATCACTATAAACTTGAATAATAATAATCTAGTGAAATTAGTTTCACAGATGGTTCTAAACCTGACAATAAAGTTGGTTGCTCATATTACTCATTCGGTCAGATATATATGTTTGGATTTCCCTCAGCTTATAGTGTATTATGTGCCGAAATGTTTGCTATTTTGAAATGCCTTAATTAATACCATTATATCTGGTTTCCATCACTATCTTTTGTGTTCTGATTCTAAAAGTGTTTTACAGGCTATCCAGGATATGTATTCTAAGAATCCCTTGGTTGAAGATATTTTGTGTTCCATACATAGACTTCAACTACAGGACGTCGGAGTATCATTTTGCTGGGTACCTGGGTATTGCGGAATTTCAGAAAATGCAAAAGCTGATGAAGCGCCAAAGGAAGCTATTAGTCATTCCATGATCAGTCATGGATTTCTGATGGAACAGGTGAATCCGTCACAATGCCCATTTTGTCAAGTTTTGTTGTCAATAAAGCACATCCTCATTGAATGTGTTATGTTAAGAATGTGCGACGAACTTTTGCATTACCGAATTCCATTCAGTAATATCGCCTGAATTGCATTATCATTCAGGTGATATTGGGGGATAATGCTTAGATCCTTGATCGGGTAGTGTCTTTTTTGCTTCGTCTGAATATGCTTGATAAAATTTAAAGCAACTTCAATTCTATTATTACAGGCCTCTTTACAGCTGTGTAATATTTGTTTTTATAATTATTAAAACTCTATCTTTCATAAGTCGTTGCAGAGTCCATTTACAGCCCTGTAATATTTGTTATAATTGTTACTAATTATAATTTATCGTAGTTTGTAATTGTTAAATTGTTACAGGGCCTATTTACAGCCTTGTAATATAATATATTATGTTGTTGTTGTTTTTTGTTTTTGTTCTGTTACTGTTTTTAATATTATTTCTAAGTTGTTAAGGTAATGGCATCCTTCTTGAAAAAAAATTTGTAGGCGATAATTACCGATTTGGTTTTCGCCTTAAAACACCAAAAAAAAATCTTTTTTTTTCACTTAGTAGTGGACATGATTGGTAATGTTCTCTCCCGGTACACGACTCCAAGGGAACCCGCCTAATTGTAAATGATCAATTAGCTTAAACTCTCAATATTCTGTGACGACAAACCCTGAATACTATAAGCAATGTTCAAAGCATAATATATACTTCCTATACTTATGTATGTAATATTAGTATATCGCGTAGTTATAAAAATGGAAAAGATGTGATGTATATTATTTGTGATATAACAAATACGATTTTTAAATATATCATTTTAATTTACTTTAAAATTTTTAAAACATAATATAAAGTATTTTTGAGTCTAAGTGACTGTTGAATAGCGCAAAAGTTAGTTGAACTTGACTAATAATTAATTATTAAACCTATTTATTTAATAATTTTTATAACTGTTTGCAATCCATTGAAATTTAAGAAATAAGTGTGTGCCATTTACACTGAAGATGTAAGTGCTAGTAAGTACTTTTTCTAACTAGGTCACATGACTCAACTATCTAGAATTAATTATGAAGACAGCTGTGGTCAGTAGTTAGCCAACATGGCTGACATATTAGCATGTACGGGAATTAGTTTATTAAAAAATTCGAAAATATTAGTGAATGTTGAAGAAGTTTTACAAGATATTTTAGTAGTGACTTATGCTTTAGAAAATAAACTTTACCAAGGTGTTTTATTGGATTCTACCAAACGGTTAGTAAATGTATTGTAAGTTAGAGTAAGAAGGAAACAATAGGCTTAGGCCTAAACATAGGTAATTGCTAGGTAGGCTGCTTATCATTTTTTCCCTGTTATGTAAAATGTATTATTAGCCAAATGAAAAATAGTCGATGTTTTTTCCAAACGTAGATATTATAATAATGCTTATAGGCCTACGTACTATTTAGTGTTATGTTTTAGCTATGAAATATTTCCTAAGTAAAATCTGTAGTGACTGCTTTAGATTTATATTTTCTTAAATTGATTGGATGAGATAGTTTAGTAATTATAGCCTATTCGTTAGACCTCGATAAAGTTTAAATTCCTTCTAAAACCAAATTATATATTTAGTCAGAAATGTGATTAACTTAAATTATATATTAACTTGGGCCTCAACTATAGGCTAAATGAAAGGTAGCATACCCCCTACTTTCTGATTTAGAATATTTTAACATGAAATTGTGTTTTTCAGATATGTCTGCTTATAACATCTGTAAATATTTGTTGTACATTGTTTTCTATAAAAAAAAAAGAAAAGAAAACAATGTAGGCCTACCTTCTAATCAAAGAATCAGATCATTTACTTGCCACAATAAACATTTCAAATCCCAAAATCCATTTCTTCACTGTTAAATAACACATAGAAATCAAGAGAATACAGCTATTAGGTTAAAGTCTAATATCGAAAGCCAGTGTTAATATGTATGACTACATTAGTGAAGTTAGTGTATGTGTTGCCGGTAATTGTTTACAAATAAATCACTGCATTTTTGCAATTTTTTTTTAAAACATGTTCTACATACCTTACTTCCTAATAATAAAATAAGTTTTCATTGCGGAGCTAATTTTTTGACAAAAAAACATAATTTCAACTTTTCTAGGTTACCCCTTTAAACAGGTCTATACATGTACAAACTCTTTACCATGAATTGTGCAGGGACTCTTTCACTTGCATTTCTTATCATTTACCCTCGAGAATAACACAAGTCTTTAAATATACTAAGTCTATACTATAATATGTGCAACAATCCGTCCATTAGCAACTTTCGAAATGAGTTAATGGCAATCAATGTGTTTAAACTAGACTTAACCATCAACTAGGATACAAATTGCAAATTACTTGCAAGTGTCACAATCGGCCATTTTTTAATTACCCTAGAAGCCATTATGATGACAATCTAAGCACACTCATTTAAAAGTTTGAATCAATCATACCACATTTTTTTATATATATATTACAGATAGGTGGGCATTTGTGATGTGGAAAATTTTACAGGTATAACATTATTTTATTGCATCTTTGTTTTTGTTTTTATGTAGTTTTTGTAGGCTACAGTTCTACCAAAAGTCATTTTCCTTTATAACTCGAGAACTGTGTTAGTACTAATTATAATAATTTCAAACTAAATAGTATTTAATCGTGGTATACATTTCGGGACCGAAATGTAAAGTGACTGAGTAATAGCCTAATGTTGCTGGTTCGGCCAGAGATTTTCTGTGTTAGATCACATCTTTCTGTTTCTATCTATGGTTTACAAATTGTTCTATGTGTCATAGATTGCAAGATATTTCTACTTGACCATAGTTTTAACCTAACAGAACAAATTTCACTTGGCATTCAGTGCAGTGATTTAGATAAGATTACTAAATAAGATAATTGATTATTCAATCGATATTTTGTATCCGATCTTTACAGAATGTTGTAGAGGAGATTTCATTCTACAAGTTGGTATTATTTGATATATCCTACAGTTCCTTTCAAGATCTTTTTTTTAAACTTGGAATATGCCAAGGTTTTGACATAAATTGACACGGAGAGGCGTGGCAAAGGCGTAGCGCTTTGTTTTGGGATTATTTATTTCTGTTTGTGTATACAAATTGTATATAAATTGTGTAAACAAGTTATAATATATGTGTTTTTATTTCTAAAGTTTATTTTTTTGAGTGAAGTTCTAGTTTTTGAATGGTTTATATTTGGACTAACCAATTGTGGAGGTTACAAACCTAACCTCAATTTGTCGATTACTACTTTTTAGGTGAAAAAATTATTTCTATTTTGAAAATTTCAGAATTTGATTTTTTTGTTAGCAATTATTGTTATTCATATTTATACTAGAAAACGTTTGTAATACTTTAAAAAAATGTAAAACAAAATTTTCTATGCTCAATTGGACTTTGAAGTGAAATTTAGCCTTCGATTTTGTGTTTTTTTTGTTCTTTGCCATACTGACTCCAAAATTATTTTTCAAACTTTTTTTTTCATTACACTACTAAATTCTATGAACATTTCTGAATATAATGATATATAGAAGTTGGTTTTCCATAAATATTACAATTTTTGGTGATTTTTTGAAAATAAATTCAACAAATTCCCTTTTTGCGTAGGTAAAGCAATTTCTGTATTTTTGAAAATGTAACAATTATTTTATTTTTTTTCACCTAAATATATTCACAAATATATTACAAATGTTTAGTAATACTTGAAAAAATTCCAAACTATATTTTTGTATGGTGTACATTACCATTTCTGTGAAATTCTTGCCTGTGTTACTTTCCGATTTTTTTGGAATTTGACATAAAAACTCCAAATGTTTTACATATAACATTTTTTTTTTCACTACACAGCTAAATTCTATGCACCATTCTGAATATAATGATTTATAGAAGTTGTGTATAAAATATATATTACTATTTTTGGTGATTTTTTGAATAAAAAAGGTTAAATTTACCTTTTTTTTCGTAAAACAATTTTTTTAATTTTGAAAATGTAGCCTAACAAATTTATTTATTTATTTTTCTAAATTATATTCACAAATATTACACAAAACTTTTGTATATCTTAGAAAAAGGTGGTAAGCTATTGATTTTGGATGATACAGGTTTTTCTGAAAAATGTTAACTTCATTTTTTGACATCTAACATACTTACTCCAAAACCGTTTAAAAAAAAAAATTATTAGGCCTACACAGATGAATTCTATGCATCTTTCTGAGAAAAATAACTGATGTCTTATAAGTTAGGTTTTGTATAAAAATAATATTTTTTATTAATTTTTAAACAAACGAAGAAAATTAACATTCGCCGCCTGTATGGTTAAGCCTTACCTTTAATCTTTTATGTATTATATAGAACAAAAACTCGAATACAAGAAAAATCTGATATCCGTACAACGTGATGGCAGGGTAAGATTACCAAAATTAGAGCTAAACCGATGTTCCGAATAAAATTAAAACAGCAAACATTATTTTATTTTAAACGTTTATATTTCAAATCCATAAATCAACCTTGAGCAATTTTGAGCTGGTGGTGCAATTATTTTAATTAATATTGAGATATTAACTAATTGGTCTATCCTTTGCAGCTGCAAACATAAATAATTTTAAAAGACAACTTTGTTAAACAGACACTTCACAAGACGAAACCTTCATTTTGACTTTAGAATTATTTTAGTATTGATCATTATTATGTATTTAAGATAAAATAAAATTTTAGTCTGCATTTCTGTAGCTCTTTGCCTATAGTCAAAACTAACGAATACTTTTTTAATTTTGTAAAGTCTTTTTACCTTGCTTTACCCTGCAAACAAATGCTGAAAATTGTATATCTATATAAAATCAATTCATGATTATTCCTAAGTAGTTCGCAACATAAATATTTGACAAGACGTTAAAATAAGTTACAAAATATTATTATTGAAATAAATTTATAAAAACAAAATATTTTTAAATGATCATTTATTATTGTTTCATAATTATAACTTTATTTACCAGGAGGCTTCCTAACTTCTTTTGTCTTTTAAAATACTTTGTCGAGTTTTCCAATTTATCTTCTATCAATAGTCAATCAAATAGTAGGCTACACTCTCTAGTGACATGGCCTCTTTTAGTTACACATATCAGAAGCTAAGAACTTAGCTTTTAATTGAATATAATAAAAATTGTGCGTCCGGTTAATTATTAAAAATGACCTCACCAGTCATTCAAATACCCAGCATATTATTGTGGGGGGGGGGGGTCCATGTAAACACAGCCTCCATTATTGCTCAAATTAATGTTCTTGGTGGTTGTTTTAAACCTCTAAGAAACATTATCCAACATTTTTCTTTTATAAGACCACAAATCTTGGAAATGATGAAAAGACTAAAATGATACTCCAGTTTGCGAAAATGTAATTCCTTTCACAAAAGACCTACAAAATGAGATACACCTCAATACGGAATTGTATTTGAGATTCAAAAATCCTTGTATGTCCCCTCCCCCCCTAGATCCTCCTTAGGTTGAAAAGATCACTAATAGTAAAAAAAAATTGAATTTTTGATTCTTATGAATTAAGATTATTTTTATTTACTAATTGCGGAGTTATTAGCCTATACGAAGACCTTTTTGACACTGTGTTATTGTAGTTTATTTATGCTACACAAGAGACTAGCGTAATATAAACATTTTGTAAAAAAAGTGTTCAAATGGGGTTTATTTATTTTAGGCTATATTTTAGTTTTATAATAAAAATGTTTAGTTGAAGTTATTTATTATTTAGGCTATTACACAAATATGGTAGAATTTTATAAATAAACCATAACCATATAATTTTAATTTACATAGTGAAATTATATAAAAACTAGGCCTACTTATTTTCACTCCTTTCATTAGCTGGCCAAAAAACCTTCCTCTGAAACCTTTTTTTGAGAAAATCATATTGGTTTAGAATCCTATCTTTAGGATCTCTTTATTTAGCCTACATTATTTAAGATAGTTTTAAAAAAAAATAATAATAAGAAAATGGAAAATAAAAACAAAGTACAGTAGGCTTTTCCTGCACTGCCTAATACAAAAATTAATAAAAGCGGATTTTTGGGGTGGGTTTAATTTAAATTACAATCAAATACCAGTTAAAATTATTTATTACACAGTTGAAAAAACATATATTTCAAGTATTATCCAAAGTTTTAATTTGTAATCAATTTACATAGTGAAAATGATATTATAAAACAAAACTTATTTGGGATACTAACATGTATATAAAGCTAGAAACTGTAGTGTCTATACTTCAACGATACATATTTAAGGCTATTATTTAAAGATTAATGTCTTTTTATACTAATTATACCTCAATTAATATTTTTAATTTGAAAAGATTTTTCTTAAGACCTTGTTGTATCGTAGCAATAGAGCAGGTGTCTCACAATCAGGAGTCTCATGGTCATATCACACAGGTGACGTCTCAGACTTTTTAATTTTCTTAAAAACACTTAAAAGAAATAAATTAAATATATTTAAATAAAAGGGATTGGATTTATTACATTTCAAATTTGGAATTGAAAATTCTATTGTTTTTAAATGAGTCGTATTATAAATGTAAAATAAGATTAAAGTGATCCTATTTGTATAATAAAATGCAAAATGATCAATTGTCAATAGTTAAAACGTCTCAGTAGTTAAAATCCTTAGCCTCTCTAAATTCTTTTGTCATTGAATTATTTAAATAAAGAACTCTAACTTTAACATCTGGGACAACCTTTGTCTTGTACTAAAAATTGTAACCCTTACAAATTAATATTGCATTTATTTAATAAAAACAAATCCAAATACCCAAATTGGTAGTCGCTAGGACCATTTTATGAAACGTTTGGATAAAAAGATATATACATATCATTAAATGTATTAAAAGCAGTAGTTCATAACAGGTACAAACTTACTCTAAATCAACTAACATTAATTTTTATTTTCTAATTTTTTTTTTTTTATTGATTTAAAATTCAGTAATAGTTCACATTATTCGCTATGAAAAACATAAGAATAGGTATAACAAAGTAACATCCAATAACAAACCAGAAAACAATTTTAAATACAACTTAACTATACAGTGTAGGCCTATTTCTGTTTTGTATATTCTATTTCTGGTTTAAAAAAAAAAATCTACTTTTTAAATGCACAAATTAATTGATTTACACTCTTTTACAAATAATACTGCCTAAAACTATTGTATTCTCTCCATTGTGTAAAATGTTTTCCATTAATGCAGAATCAAAAATATTGATATATTGAAAAATATTGAATAATATCAAAAATGCTAAATGGTAGCTTGTGATATGATTTTAATAATATCAACTTATATAACGTAAAGATAAATAGAAAAATATAGGCTACTGAACATTTTCTAAAACAGAGTTCAAAAGAAAAATTTATAATCAATATCACAAATAGTTTAAACCATTATAGGCGGTTCCAGCTTAGCTGGCACTTGACCGATTGATAAAAATACTTTACTAGCCTAGGTCAAAAACGTTGTATGCCGTCATGCGGGTTGCAACAACTGTTCTTGCGACCCGCGTGAAGGCACTAAGTAGATGAAATACGAAATGATATTAAGTGATGTCTACTTACATTACTTGTGTATAATAATTAGCTGCTTCAATATTGAATGAATGATCTGATTAATATCACAGACCCACTCAAACAATATTTATAGCGGTGTCTCAGCTTTTTAAAAATTATACAGGGCCTAATACATATTATATTTACAATACAACCACAATCATAATATAAAACAGTACAATATATAAATATAATGAAATTAAAAAATCATAATACATTCTTTACATTAACATATACAAAATCACAAATAGCGGCCTCTTGGGTTTTGATATTCTATAATACATATTATATTTTTTTATGATTGTATTGTAGAAATATAATACATATTAAATTTCTACAATACAATCACAATCTTAATATAAAACAAGATTTTCTTCAGAAATCTTGTTTGCAACTTTGAAACAAGTGGTGTTTTTTTAATTGAATGAGCTTCTCAAGCTAACAGCTCAAAAAATTCATTACTTGGCTTCATTACAATTACCATTTCTCTTCTTTCTGAAGATATCCACGGTTTAAAAGTGATATTGTCTGGCATTGTATCACCTTCTTATTATTCTAAAAATATATCAGACAAAACCTCTTTTCCTGGACTACAAACCATAATCACTATACAAATCGTCGCGAGTCATGTCCTATAACGATACCTTAATTCAGGTTATAAATAAACTATCACCTCAGGGTACCACATCATCAAAGACTAGACCCTGACTAATACCAAAATAGTCACACACCTCAAACTGCCCATCACATGACCCATTACAATTCATGTCCTATTTCATCCATCAAACTTAAGTACACTCTCTCTCTCTCTCTCTCTCGCACACACACACACACACACACACACACACACACACACACACACACACACACACACACACACACACACACACACACACAAGTTTCCTCCTGGATGTTAGTACGAGACTGTCGATCTGATCTGCTACTTTTCAGATCTTCAAAAATTGCCTATACACTATAGCCATCCTTATCATATTTTGTACTTTCTTTATTCTTTAATTTATTTATATAATAAACAAGTAAAGAAGAAAAAAATAAGAAGAAAGATTGCTACAAAAAGGGAAGAAAAGGAAGGTGTATGAGATCATTGTTGGATGGACCAAGAAGGAGGAAGGAACACTTGAATTGTTACACTAAAAGCAGGTGGACATATTAGGTTTTTGATCCAATAATATCAAAAAGAAGAGACATAAAGGTGATTTTATTTCAGTTCCAGTAACACTTTAAATCAAGTATCATTAAAACTGTGTCAAAGAATTTCACATCATCTTGGTGAGTGATGAGCATAATAAATTATACTTCAGATAAAGCTATAAGTATCAGCTTAAAGGAATTCACATGTGTTAACATCAAATTAACATCGATAGCTATCTTGCCAAAAAATTATAAATAACAAAACTCTTAAATCAAATGACAGTAAACATTTCATAAACTTTTAATATATGGATCAAATAATGGTCAATCATCCAATTTGTATTTCACATCATTATCATTTCATAAATTCATCAGCTATACACCTTTTTTAAAATTAAGTGTATCAGTTGTTAGATGTAAGAAATTATTAAGTAAGATTTTGTCAATTGTGTTGTTATCTGTGCAGAATCTCTAGGACTATAAAAACACATAAAACTTTGTATTTTGTAAACATAACTGTAAAAGTTCCTACTCAAAGGGCTAGCCGCGGCAAATTAATAGACAATACCCGAGGTTCAAAATATTGTTGTAATGTTGTACTCTAAAAATAATTTTATTGTGTTAATAAACATCAGTCATATTTATATTTCATCCATTTAGTTTATTTATAGTCTGTTATGGGATTAGTCAGTAGACAGCCTAACTTTGAAAAACGCAATAAGGACTGTGAGGGTTTGGCAACTCATTTCCCCGCTGTGACAGCGCTTGGCATTGCGATTCTTCTGCAGATATGTTCATTTAAGGTGCTCGAAAAAATCATATATATTGCATTTAATTTTGCATTGCAGTTGCAGAGAGCGTAATTTAACAAACAATAAAAAAAGTCTGTAGCTGCTTTCCTTCCTTGTAAACAAATAATCAGAAATGTCTCAACAAAAACAATATTTTTCCTACTAAATAGATAAATGTAATAGACATATTTCCTCTAAATTGCAAAAAGCTTAAATTAAAATATTTCTCTTTATTTTTATACTATGTTCTTATTATTTACAGGGGAAATAATTATTGCCAATAAAAATGTTTAAAAAATAAATGTCAGTACCGCTTACATAATGTTTATACATCAGTTAAATTAAACATATTTAAATTATTAAAACAAAAAGTATCATGATTCATAAATACTACGCAAACATAATAAAACTACTTACTTACACAACTCTATTATCATTGCAAGAAGTTGGTAGCCTCGTTCGGGTTTTAACCTCGTGCAGGGAGCTGTTCAAATTGATAACTATGCACTATTCTTGTTCTCCTATTGGCTATTACCCAACGGACTTGATTTGTGGCACATGTTTTAACCATGCATTTGTATTTGTTAATGTCACAAACTATAATATGTACCAAATATTTGTAGTCTATTTTTCATTTTGGACTTTCTATCATTAACATGAACTTGATATTTTAGTGTTAAAGACATACACATACAGAATTCATTCCAGATCCACCTGCTGAAACACATAATTTAGTTCGTAGAATTTCGATCTTCCAATCTTCATATCTGGATATTTATTTTTGAATTCCATAAACAGCTTAAGATTACATAAATTAGAGTTTTTTCCAGACATCAGTTGGCTATAGGCCTACTCATCTTCATAAAATAACTTAACCTTTTTATTGTTTCAGAATCAATTGTTTTACCTCTTCTTTTCTGAAGTTCAGCTAAAATTTGTTGTTCTTTTGTAACTTCTTTATCTAATCGAAGTAAATGTTCAGAAACAATAAAGTCTTTATTGTATATTCTGAGATTGTTATGTTTTAAATAGAAAGATAATTATAACTGATAAGAATAATACATAGTCAAATTAATACACTGTTGTTACATGCTAAAAATGTTTTTTTGTGTGATTTTTATGGTCTTGTAACTTGACTCGTAGTTAAATATCATACTGGAAATTTGTATAGAGATATACAGTAGAGGGTTTATGTGTAAAGATTTTAGATTTATAAACTTTGTCCCAACAAAGATACAAAGCATCAAAATTTAGATTTTATTGAAATTGACAATTTATGAGAAAAATTGTAATGTGTTTTAAAGGAAACAATTTTGTGTTGGACTATGAATTTAAATGAGTTGATGAACTCTATCCACCTCTTGAGTTTTCCGATCTGACGGGGGTGATTTAATAACCAGGACATGATTGAGTTATCCGTGTAAACCTGGAATTGACGGTGTTCCAAGTATTGCTGAAACTTATGGAGTGCAAATACGGTAACCAAACATTCCAACTCGATAGTGGAGTATTTTAGTTCATGTTATTCAATAGCCTGTAGGTTGAAGCCACAGTCATTAAATCGCTGTTATAATCCTGGGATAAGGAAACACCCAAGGTTGTACCCAACATGTTGGATGGATGGTTTGGAAAAATCTGGTAGTCGTAGAATCAGGTTACTGGTTAATCTTTTTTTGAGAGTCCAGAATGCATGGTCTTGCTCCAATCCCCATTCAAATTTGGCTCCCTTATGATTTAATTTGTTCAGTAGGCGAGAAATGGAGAAATTATTTTCGAAAAACTTGGAATAAAAGGTGCTAGGCCGAGAAATCTGGCAGTTTGTTTAAAAAATTTTGGGGTGGGAAAATCTGAAATAGGTTGTTCACAGTCCGGGTGTAAAGATACCAACTGATTCCGGAAAATGTGGCCCAAAAATTGGATAGTCAGAAGTGAGTGTCAGCTTTTAGAGTTGACTTAGTCAACAGTCAGGCCGGGTTGATTAGTTTAACCAAAACCTTTTCCACTTTAAGGAACCATCTGAATAAATACAAATATCGTCGAAAAATGAAAAAAAGGTAATCATATTTAATTTGTCCAAAGGTGCTGAAAGCTACAATTTCATATACACACTTTATGTACAGGCTATGGTAAGCTGATTTAATATTGTTAAAATCTTTGGTTAAATCAATTTTAATTGAATCTAAGAATGCTTTACTTATTTATATATAGAGTCACTTTGATTTACTGTGATTTAAATTGATTTATCTCCTTTAGAAAAATTTAACTAAAATCTTAGGTTAATTTATAGTAAGAAATAAACACCAAAATATGTTTTACACAATAACCATAAAAGAAAGAAAACTTTAATGACATAAATAATTAATTATGGTTCACAAATAAAATTCAAATCTTTACAATTATTTTAAAATATATTATTGTGTCTGATCCCTTCACTGAATGTTAGTTTGGGATTCTCAATAACTGAATTATACATAAAATTCACTTGAAATTCTATTAAAATATTATCAATATCATTTATACAAATTGAGTTATTAAAAGAATAAATTATAATAGTCTAAGTCGGGTTTTGTTCGTATTTTAAACTTAAATTACAAATCTCGGGCTAGGGCTATTCGGCCGGATCCATCCACACCTACAGTTAATTACAGTTTGCATTTAAATCTTAAATTAACTATTAACTAACTTAAGTCTAGTGAGAACATTAAATGATGAGGATGATTATTTAAAAAAAAGAGTTCAAAAGTGTCTTATCGTTGTAGGCTTTGGTACACAAAAGTTTGGATCACTATGAGATTTTTTGGGTTATTAATTTTGATGAAAATAGAAGTTTATAACCATGAAATGTTCATATAATTGGTTTTCTCTCACCCAGTATCTGTTGTCTTCTTCCTAGTAGTGATTCCTGGACGTTTTGAAGTCAAAATAAAATGAATAGAGCAGGCATGAATTTTATGCGTCCGTCCCAGTTAAGTGTCTGCTTAGCAATGATATAGCGTCCTTTTAGGAAATTCATACATAAATCGGGGTTCACTTTTAATCTTGTACCCAAAATCGTTAGTACGGATTATTTGCATGGGCTTAAATGGATACAATTTTTGGTGACTGAAAATGATTTTATGATATGATGATTATATCCTAATTTACATGTTCTAACTAATTCTATTTAATTTAAAACTAATTTTTGAGAAACAAACTCTTTATTTATGCCTGAATTATTAATTTAGAAAATTGCTAATCTCTAAGACGATTTGAAGATCGCCGCCATGAATGGCGTCAACCAATTACAAAGCGTGCTGGAGGCGGGGCTAGCTTCATCTGTAACTTGACTAAGTAAATTTCCCTGAGTTCATTACCTTTGAAGACTTCGTATTTAATTGAACGGACCTTTACTAAAATTGTGAGGTGAACATTGGAAAGATAATTTAATTCTTCATCAAAGTATATTTTGATCTTTGGGATAATTCGCTATTATGCCCTATTTGTACTGGTTAGTTAGTGTTGCCATGGAATATTTTGCTTTCACTGGTATTGTGTTTGTCCACTTATCCCTTTATTTATTTATTTAACGGCTTTGGTTTATGTTTCGGGCTTTTTATGGTAGATAGCCAATATATTAAAGTTTCAATAGGCCAGGTTTTCTTTTATCAGTTTTCCCTTGAGTATTTATTATTAATTTTCTTCTGGTGGGACTGAATTGTATTTCCTAGATTTACAAAGCTAAAATTTAGTTGTCAACTTCCGCGGATAGATTGCGTTAGTGTTCTGTTTTTTTGTATAAGTTGGGATTTGTTTATTAATTATTCGAAATGTAAATACTGAGCTGTTTCAGTGCATACGAAAGAAGTATAATTCTTCGATTCCTCGTCCAGAAGATAAGTCTGTTTCAAGTCTAGTAGGGAAAACCATTTGGCTTTGCCCAAATACTGTAACACTGATTCAAGAGAGGGGGTAAGGGGTAACCCCAAGCTCTGTAAGCTAGTTTATCGGTTTGTAGTTCACGACCGTTTGGGTTTTGTCACTTTTTATGGGGACCAAAAAGGCAGAATAATGAAAAAAGGTAATCATATATAATTTGTCCAAAAGTGCATACGAAAGAAGTATATTTCTTCGATTCCTCGTCCAGAAGATAAGTCTGTTTTAAGTCCAGTAGGGAAAACCATTTGGCTTTGCCCAAATACTGTAATACTGATTCAAGAGGAGGGTAAGGGGTAACCCCAAGCTCTGTAAGCTGGTTTATCGGTTTGTAGTTCACAACCGTTTGGGTTTTGTCACCTTTTATGGGGATCAAAAAGGTAGAACAGGCATATGGGGAAATTACACATTTGGAGAGAAGTTCATCAACATGCTCTCTTAGAGCTTGTAGCTCAGGACCCCGCAGGGGGGGGTGCAGATTAACTGCACCTAATAAGAGGGGGTTGGCGTCCCTCACGGTCCCCAGTCAATCACTCACCACACACTCGCAACACATACACTACCATCTATATAAACATACACCCATTTACATACACCCAAGATATAGGTGGACTATATCTTACTCCACGATGACAGCAACTACAAATAACATAATATATTTGTAGTCTATACTCCAAACCATATTATCCAGCATACGACATAGTATTTAAAAATCCCTTGGCTGATAGATATGTCGTCAAAATTGTACTGCCCCTTTCGGCATTAGGACATTTAGAATCCTTGACAATTTGGGCCTTGTACTTCCTCCAATGATTGAGAATACACCATGTTTTATTGCTCCATGGCTCATTCAAATGCCAACTTTTGATTTCTCACTATCCAGATTCATCAAGTACAACACCACTCCTGATGTAGTATATCGTCAGGAGTTTCACTATATACTTGATGAATACCCATCTAATGAAATTATTTTCACAGATGGTTCTAAACTGGACAATAAAGTCGGTTGCGCATATTACTCATTCGGTCAGATGTATGTGTGTGGATTACCCTTAGCTTATAGTGTATTTTCTGCCAAACTCTTTGCTATTTTGAAAAGCCTTAATACCGTTCCATTTGGTTTCCGTCACTATCTTGTGTTACAATTCTAAAAGTGTTTTACAGGCTATCCAGGATATGTATACTAAGAATCCCTTAGTTGAAGATATTCGGTGTTCTATACACAGACTTCAGCTATGGAACGTCGGAGTATCATTTTGTTGGATACCTGGGCATTGCGGAATTTCGGGAAACGCAAAAACTGACGAAGCGGCAAAGGAAGCTACAAGGCAGATAACAGTCACACAGCGTGTTATGGTATCTGACTATGTATTACAGTTAAAAAATTATTTTCCATAAGAAATGGGAAGAAGAGTGGACAAATAGAGTCCAATAAGTTGAGGGAAGTGAAAGGTACTGTCCGCCTGTGGATTTCAGCCATCCTTGCCAGTCGTCAAGAGGAAGTGGTGGTTACCTGTGTTCTTATTGGTCATTCCATGATCACTCATGGATTTCTGATGGAACGGGGGAATCCGCCACAATGCCCATTTTGTCAAGGAGTATTATCAATTTAAGCACATCCGAACTGAGTGTGTTGCGTTAAGAGGTGTGTAACAAACTTTTGCCTTACCAAATTCCATTCAGGGATGTTGGGGGATAATGTTCAGATTCTTGATCGGAAAATGTCCTTTTTGTGTCGTCTGATATTTTTGATAAAATTTAAAAGCAAATTTTCCATTTAATTATTGCAGAGCCTCCTTACAGATGTGTAATATTTTGTGTTGTATAATTAAATTATTTTTTTGGTAAAAATAATTACTCAATTATTACATCGGGTATTTTGTAATTTACAGGATTTTACAAATGGTAGAGCGTGATTATCCGTTATTATAATTAGTTTGGCTACATAGATTAGTTATCTAGTTTTTTTTTGTAAGCAATAAACCAAGGCTAATTTTCCATAGTAGAGTATCCGTTGTTCAGTCAGTTGTAGGGATCTTGATATAAAAATTATGGCTCCCTTCTTTCCATTGTCATCAATTTGATAAAGATGTTCGCCAATAGCATAATTTGAGGCATCTGTTGGTAGATAGAAACGTTGTTGTGGATCGGGGTGACATAAAGTTTGTTTTTGGACAAACAGTTTCTTAATTTTTTGAAAGATGATTTCGTCTTCGAATTAAATTCTTTTTGAGGTAAGACGCAAGAGAGGTTGTATATTATTGGAAAATTTATCAATGGATTTGTTAAAGTAATTTTGCAGACGAGAAATGATCTTAGTTGTTTATGGGTAATAGAGGTGAAGAAATCTATGATGGGTTTGATTTTTCCATGATCCATCTGTGAAGCCCTAAGAAATTGAGTGTCCTAAGAAATTGGCTGAGTTTTGACAAAAGGTGGAGTTACTAAAATTTATGGTCAGATTTGCTTCTGAGAGTTTCTGGAATATGTCTCAGATGCTGTAAATGGGTTTTGAATTCTGGGGAAATGATGCATATGTCTTCACTGTAGATGAGGGTAAGATATTTGACGCCATTTTTGAAAACTTGATCTAGGGCAAGAGCTGTGTCTTACTAGGGCTGCCTGGGATGTAGAGATGCCTAAAGGGGTGACGGTGTACTGGTAAGTTGGCCTCAAAACTGAAATATGGTATATTTACAGACTCTGATGATAATGATATCTGCCAATAAGACGCTGTTAAGTCTATAGTACTGAGGCATTTACAGTTCCTGCCTTTGGATAAAATTTCATTGATGCTCCTGTTATATTCAAAATCTGGGATAATGATCTCGTTTTCCCTCTTTGAATCGAGACATAATCTAATTTCACCTCTCTTTTTAATTATGGGTATGATTGGGTTGATGAAAACGCTGTGGGATTTATCAATAACATGCATCACCAACTGCGATTGATTTCATGTGCGACAGCCTCTTGATGTACAAAGGGAACAGGGTAGTTTATACCTTTAAAACATTTATCTTCCTGTACTTCAAGTCTAAGCTTTTCGGAAAATATGTATTTGTATTTGGTTAATAAAATTTGGAGTTGCCATTTTTGCATTGGGTCTAATAAATATTTTGGTTTTAAGTTTCGTCTATCATATCCACCGTGGGTGTCAAATCTTCGTTGTTGGTCCCATAAATATATAAATATTCTTTTTTACTACTGTCTATTCTTTCATTTCGTTCATCTTCATCATATTTATTTTGCTTTGTTATGTTACATAATATTCCAACATATTTATCTTCATCAAACTTCAATTTCATATATTTATTGTTTATCTTCGAACATTTTTATTAAATTGGCAATAAAATTTATTTCCATCTCTAACTGTCTAATCAGATCCATTTTCATTATTATATCCTTTATTAAAATTGGTATACCAGTGCTTGTATTGTAAAATTTTCATTTTGAATTTTCGCTGTTATTATAATTCTAGAGTTTTATAACACCCTCTTAGTTTTTGCGCCTACGGCAGTTTTAATTTATAAATTAGTAATAGGTAGCTCTTCGTATCGTCCTATCGTAGTATTATTTTCTTTAAAACATTGTTCTGAAATACATGACACATTAGTAGACCCTGTATCTATTAGTGCTGGTAATGGATCATTACCTAACTGGATTCTTATTTCGGGCATTTGATAGTTTCTTGAGTTGTTCTAAGGTCTGATTCTATACGATCTTCCATTAGTAAAAACTCCTGGTCGCAATACAAATTACTAAGAATTAGTGCATGGTCGTGTTCTTTTAACAATTTTTTTATTTAAATTGGTTGGCCTATTTGTTCCGAGATCAAAGGGTCGCACAAGAGGAATATTGTTGAGGTCCGACTTAACGAGATTCTACTGTACCAGGTTATGTTGAACCAGGGTGATAGTGAAGCATGACGGATACAATATTTGTGTTGAGGGGCGAGAGGTCTGGCGAAGATTATTGAACCTTTACAATTTTTTAAGGGGTTATATGTGTCATAGCATCAGTGAACGAAACACTGTCTTCATTATCTTGTCAGCGTCTTTTGACTGTGCATCAATGTCAAAATACAAAGTGGTATTGGCATCAATGTGCCAATACCACTTTGTGAATATTTATATTGATTGTCATATTAAGTACTAAACAGTGGCAATCATTGATAATATGGTAAAAATGATTTAATCTGTTTGAGAAAACAACTACATTTATTAACAACTGTAAATTAATTAGTTAAGAATTTTATCAGTTTTTAATAACTACAAAATGTGTCAGGTTCTATTTCTATATTTGTAGAATGGCTCAAATTATGATTATTGGCTTCTTCATCAGTATCTATTACGAATAACTAACCAAAGTCTGGTAAGTCACTGGGATGCGGTTCTGTTGTGCTTATTTTGCGGTAGACAGCATTGTGTATTTTAAAACAGTAAGGGCCCACACCATGAGGTATTTCAATGTCGGCTGGGTAATATCTATCCTTGCTCTCCTTTGAAACAACATAGTGTTGTTCTTTACAATCTCACAATGAAACATTAAAGCACTGCAATATCTACATTCATCAGAAAGATCATCACATCAAAATATGGATTGTTAACATCAAATGTTAATAAATAATTTCGAGGTCTGAGGTTCATGTGGGCATCAAAAAGTTGATCCTGTTGGTTTACTTCATGATTCAGTGCTTTTCGATTTCTGATTGGCATTTTTTTGTCTACCAGTAAGGGAAGTACAGTTTCCACAAGTCACCCTATGGTCTGCATTTAGAATATCGAAGCTACCATGGAATTGTTACACTTTATCAATTAGCCATATAAATCGTTAACTTTTGTGAGATGTAACCAATAAAACACAAATACACTATGTAGGGCCTTACAGGTAAGTCGTTAACTTTTGCCAGCTACAAAATTCAGACCCAATTGTCACATTAACATGAAGTCATATAAAACTGTTTAGTTTTGCAAAATGTATGCAATCGGTCACAACACCCCGATGTATGTGAATCCCCACAAATAAAATAAGCACTATAAGTTAAACTAAAAATAATTTAAAACAGATGTAATGTAAATTCTCACACAAAATAGCAAAATAAAATCTATTTGTGAATTTAAACTGTTTAATTTTGCGAGATGTAAGCAATCAATTGCAACACAACATGAATCTCCACAAATAAAGTAAGCATTATATAAGTTAACTTACAAATAATTTAAAATAGCTGTTATGAATTTTCAAACAAAACAACAAAATTTATATGTAGGCTATTAGAGAATAAAACAGTTTAACTTTGCAAGATGTAAGCAATCAATCAGAACACAATGTGAATGAGCACAAATAAAGTAAGCACTATAGAAGTTTACCTAAAAATAATTTATAACAGCTGTTTCAAATTATTTTGTTTGTGAAACCTAAATACATTACATTTTAGTGAAAATAAATAATATTTAACCCATAAGAGGCAAATATTTAAATGATAAATGTATTACAAAATGAGTATTTTCAAGGAAAATGATAATTTTTTTTGAAAATCTGCATGTAACACTGTTTAATTTGAAACCTAAATCATTAAAATCGCCTCTCTAGTAAAGAAATAAGCGACTGACTCAGATATTTCACAGAAAATTAAATATAAGATCATAAAGGAAAGAAAAACTTGATTTTTTTATCATTATTTTGGCTTCCTTGAAAAATTTGCATCTGAGAGCCATGGCAGCGGTCCCGATGAGAGTGGCAAGAGGTCCACATAATAGGCCGTAGTCCGATCTTATACTAATGCTGAATCTACTAATGCTAAGCATACCTGTGTTATATTGAAATCTGAAAGATTTCATGACCCAGGTGGATCCTTTGTGATTACCTTACTAAATAATTATAATTTATTTTTGTTTCTCATGTGCAAGATTATAAACTAAAACAAATACAAAATTCATAATAAAACATACCACAACAAATAAAAAATATAATACAATACCCTAAATAGCATATTTAAAATAAAATAAAATTTAAAAACTGACACAAATAAAATTGCACAAAAGAAATGTAGAAGGTCCTAAGGAGAAGCCTATATTGGACTCTCCATCATAATAGAAAATATTTAACAAGCAGAAACTGAAGATGTCCTTATATTAAGAACAAGCCTCTTTAAAAGTAATTGTGATTAGTTAACACACAAATAAAACAACATAAAAAATTATCATAAATAAACTAACTTCACAGTCTGAAGCAACAAAAAGCAAAAACAACAGGCTTGTAAATTTTCATTACTGTTGAGACCGATGGTTCTTGGTGGAATTCCATGTTTAAAGATAATAAAACACAATTATTTATTTTGTAAAATCCACTTTTAATTAGTCTAGCCGACCAATGGTTTCGCCTGCTAAGGCATTGACGAGGCTGTATTACAGACTGAAGAAAAAAGACAAAAACAGAAAACCTTAAAACTAGAGGGTGGGAGTTAGGATACAATGAATGGAAGGTTGGGGAAATACCCGGCCTGGGCAATGACCCTAGGAACAATACATATTGGGAAAACCAGTTGATTGTTCTAAGTGCAAATAACTTTTAAAGGTTTTACTAATGGAGAGTTATACAAATCTAACTGGTCATTTAAAACTAAATTAGGGTTACAGTATCTTATTCTTTTAGAAATTAAAAGATTACAGCTTAGAAATTAAAAGAATAAGATACTGTAACCCTAATTTAGTTTTAAATGACCAGTTAGATTTGTATAACTCTCCATTAGTAAAACCTTTAAAAGTTATTTGCACTTAGAACAATCAACTGGTTTTCCCAATATGTATTGTTCCTAGGGTCATTGCCCAGGCCGGGTATTTCCCCAACCTTCCATTCATTGTATCCTAACTCCCACCCTCTAGTTTTAAGGTTTTCTGTTTTTGTCTTTTTTCTTCAGTCTGTAATACAGCCTCGTCAATGCCTTAGCAGGCGAAACCATTGGTCGGCTAGACTAATTAAAAGTGGATTTTACAAAATAAATAATTGTGTTTTATTATCTTTAGGCTTGTAAATGATTATAATTTTGCAAGGTATAGGAGTCACAGTATACTAAACATTCTCTACTACATTCACACACACACACACACACACACACACACACACACACACACACACACACACACACACACACACACACACACACACATCACAATATACATATGCTAAAACCAATTATCTAATTTATCTATAAATAAAAAATCTCTTCAACAGTTTAAAAAACATTTGTAAAGATTTCATTTCCCTGATTCTATGTGGTATCATATAAAAAAACTTTGGTGCAGCATACGGATAGAAATGTCTATACGCTGTCTTATGAGGTAGTGGTATCCTATGATTACATTTAGATCTCAGAATAGGTCTATCATCTATATGTTCCACCTTATTGTTCCTGCTCCTAATAAAACACATTATTAAAACTTTAAATACATATAAAGAACGGAAGGGCAAAAAATTGCTTTTTAAATAACTGAAAGGAATGTTCAGATTTAGATTTTTTAAAACATTAATCTTACTATATGCTTTTGTTGGACAATAATAGGCTTTACAATTTCCAAAATGAGTGCCACCCCAACATTCTATGCCATATTGTAACCTGCTCTCAATAAGCGCAAAGTAGATTCTCTCTAGCATCAAAATGGGACATATATTTTTCAGAAAATAAAATTTTCTGATATAAATATTCAATTAGTTTTTTAAATTTATTTATTTGCGGTTTCCAGCTCTACCTATTGTCCAATACAATAGCAAGATATTTCAAAGATTCAGTTTCATAAATATTGATACAACTACAAGTAATACTGCGACTATAATCACAATAACTATATTTTGAAGATAAATTATTTCCAATTTTTCTACCCAAATTAAAATGTATGAAATTTGTTTTAGCCACGTCTAAATACATATAGTTCCTATTAAACCAGTATCTCATGAGTTGTATGTCTTCTAAAATTGCTACATCAACCTCTTCCAAGCATTTAAATGAATAGCACAACGCTGTATCATCAGCATAGGCTGTAAGGTCACCAACAAACCTTGCATTGCAAAAGTCGTTAATATATATTGATAAAAGAAAAGCCCCTAAAACAGATCCCTTTGGAACCCCAAAAATAACATTCTTAATATCTGAATCAACACCATTAACTCTTACACACTGTGTTCGATCAGTTAAATAACTCTGAAACCCTCAATTCACCACTCCCCTTACACCATAAGATTTTAACTTTTTAAGGAGTAATAAATGATCCACAGTATAAAAAGCTTTTTGTAGGTCCAAAAACAAACCAACTACATAATAATGAATATTTATTCCATTATATACTCTCGACAGAAAATGAATCAATGTATCACTCGTTCCTTTGCCTTTTCTAAATCCAAATGCCTTCCGCAAATTAACTCAAATTTTGTAAAGAAGTCACTAAGACGTACATACATGAATTTTTCTAAAACTTTTGATAATGCCGGTATTAAATAAATAGGCCTATAATTTTCACATTTCTTCCTATCTCCCTTTTTAAAAATTGGCATTACCACAGCATGTTTCACTTTACTAGGAAAAACCTCAGTAGAAAAACTTAAATTGAATATGTAAACGAGAGCTGGACTAATATATTTACAGTGGAACCTTGATATAACGAATTCCTTGATATAACAAATTTTTTAAAATCCCCTTTAACTTTCCCCATGACACTCAATGCAAATTATACCTCTATACAACGAAGAAAATACTATGAAAACCTCAATATAACGAATTTTTACGTGTCCAGACATGAGCCTATAATGGCGGCGGCCCCTCCCTCCTCTATTGTTTGTCTATGGGCGGGGTTTCAGTGTTGCCGGTCAGTGTACTCTTATCTTCCTACTGGAGAGGGTGTGTGCATTACCTGTGTTGTTGTTTCTCGTGTTAGTGTTGTTCTGTTGTGTAGGGATGACTAACAAAAAGAAGAGGTGTGCGGTGACACTCAAAGTAATACGTAAGATTATAAAATGTGTGGAAGAAAATCCAACAAAGAAGAGATTGGAAATCGCGTCATAATTTAACATTCCTCCTAGCACGTTGTCTACAATTTTAAAAAATAAAGACAAAATTGAAGACGAAAGCAAACTTTCTTCAAAAGTTAAACGGTTCAAAGCGTGTGAGTTGAAAAACGTTGAAGACTACGTTTTGAAATGGTTAAAACAGTGTAGAGACAAAAATGTGCCTATAGGGGGGCCTATTCTGCAGGAGAAGGCGCTGCAGTTTGCAGCACAGTTGGGACATGACAAGTTCCGGGCAAGTAGCCTAATGGATGGCTGCAAAACTTTAAAAAACGGCATGAACTAATTTTTCGAAAAGTTTGTGGAGAAAGTGAAAGTGTTTGTACGGAATGGAAGGACAAAATTATGGAGTTGGTCAAGGGATACCCGCCGGATGACATGTACAATGTCGATGAAACCGGTCTCTTTTACAAATGTTTACCGGATCAAACCATATCGTTTAAGGGTGATAAATGTCACTGAGGAAAAGGCAGCAAAGATCGTGTTACTGTTTTGCTCAGTGCAAACACCACAGGAACTCACAAACTTAAACCCCTGGTCATAGGCAAAGCGCAGAAGCCAAGATGTTTTTAAAATGTAAATAATTTCCCTACCAATTATATTGCCAACACCAAACCGTGGATGAATTGTGATGCGTTCAGTGTATGGCTTAAGAAAATACATAACGATATGAAAAAGAAAAAGAAGAAAATTCTCATCTTCATAGATAACTGTACTGCACACGGTGACCTTCCGAAGCTGGACAATGTAAAGGTTAGGTTTTTTCCTCCGAACACAACTTCAAAACTGCAACCACTCGACCAGGGTATCATCAGAGCATTTAAAGCCAATTACAGGGAAGAAGTAGTGCAACAATATTTGGGCGACATCGAGCAGAAAACTCCAACCAAGATAAATGTATTGGATGCAATGTGGATTTCATCTAAAGCATGGAATAAAGTAACGCCAAGAACAATTTCAAATTGTTTCGAAAAGGCTGGGTTCAAAGTTCCAAATGAAGACGAAGACGATAGCTCATATCAGTCGCCCTCAGAAGTCGCTGAGGCTCCAGTGAATTGGGAAAACGTTATCAAGACGCTCGACGTACAAGACATGGATTTTAACGAGTTTGTTACATTTAACGATGACGTAGCTGTATGTGGAGAACTCACTGACGATGACATCATTTCTTCTGTGGTTCCAACTTCGGCCCCTAACGAAGATGAAGAGGAGGGTGGTGAAGAGGAAGTTAGTGAAAGTATTCAACCTGACCCGACGGTCAAAGACGCCCGCACGGCCCACAAAGTTTTGAAAGATGTGTTTGGAAAAAAGGGCTATTTAAGTGAGAGTGTTGTCAATTCCATTAACGAACTAGACTGCACTTTGGATATTGTTCAGATAACAGGTAAACAAACCATGATTCTCGATTTTTTTTAACAAGGACAATCAGAACAAAAACGCAGAAGTGTAATGTACAGAACGATTATTTTTTTATTTTTCCACTTTGAAATTCCATTTTGATTTACATTAATTTTTATTTACACTCACCTTTAAAACAATACTGTATTGTTTTAAATAAAATGTAAAAATACATTGTTTGGTTGTTAAATACTGTAAATTTATTTATTTCAAACCCAAGTGTGCACAGTAGGTTTACTACAACATTGCAGTATACTGTACATACAGTACAGTACGTATAGTATAATGAATGTTATATCAAGGTTAGTTTTGGCAGATTTCGTTATATAGAGGTTTACAACTGAGATTTTCTGAACCTCTATATAACGAAATATTGGCTGGCATAACCTCGATATTACAAACCTCGATTTAGCAAATTCCTTGATATAACGAATTTTTACAAATCCTCCTGACATTCGTTATATCAAGGTTCTACTGTATTAACAAATTTTAACATAAATGAACTGATTTTATCACAACCCTGTGATTTCGTACTTTTTAAGGAATTTATTGTATTAATCATTTCAACTATTGTAATGGGAGTCAAATACTTCGAAGACTCAGGAGAAGAGTATTTAAGCTTTAATTCTAAATGTTAAACTTCTTCCTTTCTTTTTGGGATGATATCTCTCATTGACCCTACAATATCCAGAAAGAAATTATTAAAGCTATTAGCTATATCTACAGATTCATAATACTTCTTACTGTGAAATTCAATCTCATTTATGTCTACTGACACTCTATCAGAAACACCTATTAAATCATTAATTAACTTCCATTGTCCTCTAGAGTCGCCTTTTTTACTTTCAAATCTATTATTAAAATAAATTTCTTTAGATTTTTAAATTAAAAGATGCAGTTTATTGCTGTACTTGTTATAGTACTCTTTTAAACTGACATTATGTTTATGCTTACAAACTTTTTTTACCAAGGTTATTTTTAAATTTAATTTTTTAAAATAAATAATTAGTTATCCAGGGTTTTAAAATAGATGTTTCATTCTTTCTACTGCATAAGGTTTCCATACTTCTTTCCATGCATCCCTTAAATATTGACATACAATTTTCAAATGCTTTATTAGACTCAAAAACAACACTAAAATCACAAAGTTTAATTTCTATTGAAAAATTAGAAAAATTCATCCTATTCTATTGAAAAATTAGAAAAATTCATCCTATTATAGTTAAAAGCTAAGTTCACTTTTATTAGATTGACTTATACAACCTAACCTCAAGATATTTATACATATTCCAACCATATGGTGATCTGTAATCCTTAGGTCAAAGAAGGCAAGGTACACAAATGAAATCCCCTGTATTACTCAACCTAACAAAAACATGATCCAAACAAGTAGAGGAAACATTATTTGTAACCTTAGTAGATTTATTTATTTCTGATTTGAAACTATATTTACTCATCAAGGAAAGATAATCATCTAGTGTTTGTGAAGAGGCAAGTAAATTAATATTGATTTCCCCTGTTAAGATAATATTTCCTTTACCCATAAATATCAGTAACTCTTTTAATTCAGACAAAAATAACTTTACTGGAACTTGTTGCAGCTTGTAAATTCATACAATACTAATATTTATTTTATTCCATGTCAAGTTGGAAACTAATACATCACAATATACAAACTGTTTTTCATAACTTATATTAGAGTAAATACTTTTTATATAAATTATGACACCTTCTGATCTATATGTATTATTATATTTTGTATGCATTTTATAACCCTTTAATTCATATGAGTCACTTTCCCAATTATTTATCCACACCTCTGTTAACACCATAATATCAGGACTTATATCTGAAATGTGCGACACAAAAACATCAAAATTCTGCCTCAAACTCCCTTATATTTTGATTAAAAACTATTAAATTTTGCTCATTCTTACAAATCATATCTAATAATTCAATTGCCTTTTTTCAGAGAGGCAATAAAAACAGAAAACCATATGCTAGGCATACTAAATAGATACTCAATAAATACTTAGTTTAAATTCAAACTGTTTATAAAGCAAACTTTTGATGGTGGTCGTTTCTTTAACCTCCTTAGCTGTGGGACATGCACTATCAAAGTCTTATATATGGAAGTGATTCACAATTACATCGCCAGTGTTCACTCGTTTCCTTGCTAGAATAGTTCTGCAGAAGGGGCACAAATCGTTCTCAACCTTTCCATATGTTTAAGGTGGTAGTTCACTGAAGTTTCCAGAGAGCAGGCCTATTATGTAGCCTTGATGGTTTCTTGTATTGTTAATGGAAAGAAAGAGTAATCCTAATTGCCTGAGATCAGGGTGTCTTCAATGGGTTGATTTTTTTATCTTGTTTTCAGTCATTTTATGATATATTTGTAAAATAGGTACTGGGTACTCCAAAAAATAGTTCAATTCCTACGAAGTTGGCCTCTTTACCTTCTATTAAAAGGAAATCTGTTTCTTCATTTAACAGAATTCCTTCATACCCAACACCCAGAGAAGTAAGTGGGTATACCTAGTTACATACAGCCTTTGTGATTCTTCTTCTATAAAGTGATAAAAAACAAAATATGAGAATTTTTACTGTGTGAAAGTGTATATAATATTTTTCACATTTATTAAAAAATTTGCTTTAATTTTGCAGGCAGTTACCATGTGGGATCGTTGCACCTGCAAATCCTTGGAATCAAATGTCAACACCAAAAGCAGAGACTTTGGAAGATGATAAACTATTTAGTGTAAGTCAAAGATTCAGTTACTTTCAAGAAAAGCCAACTGCCACTACAAGTCCTAATGGGAGCCTGGTTCCTCCACATTTACTTATACGAAAAACAGTCAAACCTAGAGCAAAACTTAAAACAGCACGTATGACAGTCCGTCTTCGACCAAGACAAGTGTTGTGCTCAAAGTGTCGAAGTATTTGTAATGAAAATTCAGAAAATGTAGACCATTCAAATAAAAAAAATACTCAACCGTTTTCCGAAAACAGATGTGATAATCAACCAAAAAATAATACTGATCGGTGTCCTACGCTTATTCCAAAAATAAATCGCCTTAAAGCTAAAGAAATTTCGAATGCTATTAATGGGAAAGTAATAAATAGTCCAAATTTAAAATTACCGATAATCGATGATGATTGCTGGGTTAGACCTTCTACTCCACCCTTACCTCATCCTTTACTTCCTTCATTACCTCTGAAAGTTGAAAGTAAAACGTGTGCTATAGAGGAAGATGTAAAAATGTTAGAGGAAGAAGATTTAGATGTAAAAGAAGAAGACGATGAAGATAAAATGGTACTGAGGAAGAAGAGAAGTATCGGATCTATGGAAGATTTGTGGGATGAAAGTGTGTTTGAAGAAGCGACAAAAAAAACCAAGACAACTCCTGTGATTAAAATTTCTTTTGGTAGTCAAGGCGAAGGTACGGTGCTCGAGATTCCATCCAAAGTTCAAAATTGTAGTGAAAGTGAACCAGAAGAAAAACATAGGACAGCTAGTGTTAAAGCTGCTAAAAGAGCTTTAAAAAAAGCAAAAAAAGAAGCAAGAAGGAAGTTTTCTGAAATATCATCCCCAGGAACTTCTCCGGCATATGAAGCTCTTCATTATCGAAGACATCGTCACAAAGTCAAACATAAGAAGAAACATAAAGAAGAACGCAAAGACCCATCAAATTACACTGATATGAAGGAAAGATGTCTCAAGCAGAAACTATCCATAAGTTTGCGAAGACTGAACGCTACAGCATATGCTCACAGGAATGATTCTGGTCTGCCTATATTGTGTTATGATATATATAATTAATTAAATTAACATTATAACGTGATGTAGATAGTAATGCAACTTTAGTGGTGTTTGTTGGCATGCATGTTGGTGTCTGTTAACAGTGTCTTCTAAATGCATGAATTAATCATTAAAATTTTCTTAATTATGTGTATAACGCAAATATTTTTGTTATGTTTGTTCCCAGGTAATCTGAATAACAACAGTAATTTTTTTAAAGATGAATTATTAGCAGCTCCAAGTGGTTAGGCTTTGGTTGTATTTCATTGTATTTATTTAACCTTATCAGTAAATCTGCAAAAATAAATATAAATAGCCATTATAACCTAACCTGCTGTAGATGTTAGAATATTAATGAAATAAAGTATTTTGTTCATAAACTTTTGGCATTTTCAGTAAGTTACAATACTATGTATTGTATTTATAATTAACATAACCTAATCTATTACAAATGTTAACCATTTGTTCTTTAAGAAATGTCTACAGGGTCTTATTCAGTAGACTATATTTTAAGACAGATAAAAAATATAAAAAAATATGATCCCTAGCAGTATTTACATTTAAAAATCAATTTCAATGGTATGTTGAATTACAAAAGTCTTTGTATCAGTTTTTATTTTGAATGTTGTCCTAAATAATTATTTTGAAAACCAAATCTTTAGTCGTTGCTTGTGGTCTGTAAAGCTTTTATGTTAAGAATTAAACAGATTTAATGATAATATAGTTTATTAACTTATAAACAGGAGTTTTTATTTTAAGAAGCCTCCAAAGGTTTTGTAAAAGTTGATTTTAAAAATTTACAGAAACATTAACTTTAAACCTTACCTTAAATATATATATCCACACTGTTCACCGAAATTAGAAAATCAAAAATATAGAAAGTTAGGTAGACATTGAAATATAAATTGACAAGTTAACATGTAACTGGCAACTAATATTCACTTAAATCACACATAAGCCTGTTAAACATTTAGTTGTGGAAACAAATATTTAACATTGAATATTGAAAATTAAATTATGGAAACTTATTACCGTACATGAGAGGTTTGGCATGTAAATCCAATGTCAACATTTTTAAATTCATAGAAAATCAGGCTCTGATATTCATCTACATTAAACAACATCATTTTAGTTTGAATTGAAATATGAATAATTTAATTCAACCACCTAACTTGTCCTACATGAAAAATATTTATTTATTATTTTTATTAATTTTTTTAATTACACTGTGAAAATTTCTAAGGTAAACAAATATTAAATAAATATTATATACCTGGCTAGCGTGTCTTTGTTTAAAAATTATTTCAAGACATGTTTTGGGACCAAAACCCATTGTGATGTTGTACAACATAGAACTACCCTTTGGTAAATATACAGGAGTGGTAAATATACAGGAGACATGTCCGATAGATTTTAAATGTGAAATCTCAGCATTTTGCCTTACAAATTGTGTTTTTTTCATATTTTTGATAATTCTTAACAAAACTAGTCACTTTTTATGTTTCCCAATTCATTATTTCTGCCCGAAAACAGTGATTTAAAATGATGGTTTTATCATATTTTGAGGTTATTTAGACACATATTTCATCATTTTAAGTAAAATCTATCAATGTTCTTTATTCCCCGTGGAAAATAGTTCTGTTTTAAGAACTATCAAACTACATATCATTTATTATGAATCATGTCGTGTTACAAGGTCAGGGAAGGTAACTTCCCATGTAATATAATATAGTTTTAATAATATGTAATACTTCCCATATAATATGGTTACTTAACCAGACCTAGTTAAAGAACATATATATATATATATATATATATATATATATATGAATCTAAGATCATAGAGGTGTAGTAATATCAACCTGTATTAGTGAACAAAGTGTGCATGCGTCTTACGAGTGATTTCAATATGGCTATACGATAGAATATGTAACAAATTGTACAATTTCTAAGATTGTGAAGTAAATAATGAACTGTGAGAGATAAAAAACCACTAGTTTTGTTCAGAATGAGCGAAAGTATCTGAAAAATGTAATTTTAAAGATGAAATGCTGAGATTTTGCACTTAAAACCCATTGGACATGTCTCCTGCATATTTACCCTACCTTTGTTTTCTTATTTAGTTATTATGTAAATAGTTTAAAATAGAAATTATACACTAAAAGATCTTGAAACACACTTAAGAAGAGCTAAAATAAACCTAGTTTTAATGAAATAATAACAATAAACAAATGCTAAACATAACCTCACAAACCAAACTTTATATAAGTGCCTAGTCTTAAGGCAAACTAGGCTAGTTGTAATGGAGACCTTTCTAATAAATAATAATCTAGCAATGATCCCAAGATATAACATGCAAGTAAGAATACAAACAAAAAAAGAAATCATAATCATTGTAGAGTCAAATGTTTTAAAGTTTAAATGGAAACAACAAATTTTGAGTTTTAACTAGAGGCCATTTTGTAAATTCCAATGACGTCATGGAAACATGTTAAATCAATCCAAATTCGTTTTATTATAACAGCTGAGATAATAGAATTAGATCAAATGCAATTTACTTAACACATACTGCGAATGTAGAATTTTGAATATATAAATAATTAGTTTATAATAAATAATATAAAGGATAGATTAAGAAATTTAATATAAATATATCAAAATTTAAATAACTAGAAAGGAGATGCAGTGTTAATTGTAGTAAAATTTAAAACATTATGTAAATAGGTTATCTAGATAGGCAATATTATATTAAAATAGAAGAAAAAGATAGATGGCTTTTTCAAGACAACAATTGAGATTCCCATTCTTGTTTTCATGGAAGACAGATCATTTTTATTTGCTGCTGTAAAAAATTAAGATTAGATTTTGGGAGATAAAGTAATATGCAGTGAAATATCAATAATTGTTATAAGAAAAGAAAGAAAGAACAAACTGATAAGTATTTCATATGTTGGAAATACAATTTATATTGACTATCCAAATTTAAATATCATCAAGAGACTAAAATATTTTATTAATCTACGTTTAAAAACTCATTTGAATTTAGAAAGGGACTAACTTATATGTAAATAAAAATAACTAAATTTAACTAAGGACAATATATATCTATATTTATATTTTATTTAATTATGCATTTTACTCTCAATGGTAAATGAACACACATGGGTTTACAAAGTAAACAATCAAATTAAATTTTATTATATCAAAAAAACTACAAGCAAAAGATCAAGAATTATAAACATATATGAGTTAAATATTAATCGTAATATAATTGTTTGATAAGAGGAAGAGTGAAAATTATATTGTCTTTTCTTTTTATATATACATAACAATTTCAGGGTAGGGTAACGTGCCGACTTTATCCAGTCTTCTGATCATATTTATCGAAATTTTCAACTAATATTAAATTAAATTTTGGTTATGAGAAATATAAATTTGAAAATTTATTTTGGAATTTAGAAAGTTTTGGGGAGATCTCACCAATTTGTCGAATTTAGTCCTGGTATTCTTAGCACTTAAAACACAAAAAACTATACTTCCTTTCACTTTTCACAATTAAAATTCAAAATTTGTAGTCGTCGCTGTACACGTCTATCGTCTTCAGTATTCAAAACTGGACTGTTCAAAGGACGCTTTCTTCTTGCTTAGCTTCTGTTCCAAAATTTTATAAGATGGCGTAGGGGGTTCACTTATCTTAATACACGGTTATGAAACAGGAATTCGTTGTCATAATTTTTATAGGTTTTTTATTTAATCCGAAAGATGTGTAAAGATTTTTATATTATAATTATTTTTATTTTTATTTTGTACGATCTCGTAATGTAATTATTTCTCTATATTCCTTATAACTAAAATCTTATTTCTAAAATTTTTATATTAAATACTTTCAATACGTTTGAAAATCGACATCTTTTGGCCTAGCCAATGAGATTGCGTTATCTTACGTGACGTCATTTGCTCCGCCTCAGTTGTCTGACGTATGATAGGCGTGCCTTCCGTCTTCCCGGTCTGTTATCTCCGCGATATTACATTTCGTTATGTTTGTAAATATTAATTGATTTTTATAATTTTGTAAAATTATGGAATGTTGCAATATAAAACTGAACTCTTATAAATAATATTAAATAGATAAGTTAATTAAATAAGCTAAATGTATATATTGATAAGTTAAATTTAATGCAAATATATTGAAATAATTAAACTACCCATAGTAATTCCGAGAGAGATCTCAAGAAATTGTGTAATATTAGAAATAAATAAAATATTGTTTAATATAAAAATGTGTATATAAAAAACTTTATTTGATAAAAAAAAATATATACCATCCTCGGTTTAATATTAAAGCTCGCTCACTTGAGGTTGTCGATAAAATAAAAATATTAACATAAAAGACACAAACACTCCACAATAAACATATAAAGTCTAAATGAGTTGGTGTGCACCATCATATATGTCTGTCAAGTGTCTTGCATGATATATAATGGAGTTTTTGTGTCTTTTTTGTTAATGTTTTTAGTTTTTATTTAATCGATGACCACAAACGAGCTAGCATTTAATGTTTAACTGAAAATGAGATTGCGATTTAGAATTGCATATTGAATTGCGTTTTAGAATTGTATATTGAAACCATTTTAAAAACCCAACGACAGGTTTATCCAGGTAATTCATATATAATATTTTTTACCTTAGAACTTTTCACAAGTTCTTCTAAACAATTAATTTATATAACAAATAAGTATTTTACATTCAGTACAAGTTAAATGGTTGCGTCAATTTAATTTACACATTAATATCATTATTTACCTGTTATACTATTTTGTATCAAATTACATATTTCAATTCAAACTAGGCTATAAAAAATTGAATAATCTAGAAAATATATTTTTTTATTTTATAAAATGTGGTTTAAAGTTAATAAATACCGTAACGATTATTTACTCGGTTGTATAATCAACTTTTACCAAAGTTTAAATAAAATGAATATGTAAATTAATGAAAACGAACATCTTAAAATTCATTACATATTTCTCACAATTAGTTGAAATGGCTTTAATCAAATTTTGGAATAACTTGAAGGTAAGTAGGCTTAACCAAATATTTAATTAATGATTTGCCATCTTGCTATGCAAAGTTTGCAACGTCAATCCAAAATGATTGCTTTGAATTTTTGATATATGCTTCGTCATTGTCTCATCTTTATTAATTACTCAAGTTGGAATAAAGTGGAACAATTATAGATAAACATAAATATGTAGCTTTATATCATATACAGCATGTGTGAGAAAATTACAGTTTATGGATTATGGTTAAATAAATTAATCCTGTTATCGTAAAATGTTTCATTAAAAATAATAAACATAAAATTTAATGATTGTTGTTTTGCAGCTTATGTCTATGTTCTTGTTTCTCTACTTAGGTGTGAGTGTGTGTGTACTGTATGTGTGTGTGCACGCTTATATGAAATGTATATGTACATCCTTTATTAATTTTGTAAACTTAAGATTTTTTTAAATAATGTTTAATTATTTCAAATTATTCAATATCCATATATTTACATTAAGTGATGTTGTGTAAGAGCATTCTTTACAAATTGGATAGTTATAGACCTCAATTAAAAAAAAAAAAAAAAAAAAAAAAAAAAAAAAAAAAAAAAAAAAAAATCAAGAATTATTAATTGCAAACTTTATATTGAAAGGAAAAAAGGTAATATTTTAATATAAGTTTACCATACTGATCATGAAATTAAATAAACACATTTGTCAAATTCATTTAGTACAAATCTTGCATTGAAAAGGTAGAATAGTATTTTTTTGTGGAATTAGTTGTACAGTGGAAAAACGAATGGCTTTAACAAATACAATTTTTCCTTTTTAAAATAAGGTTTGTACTAAATGAATTTGGCCAATTTTTTATTTAATCTCATGATCGATGGGGTAACCTTTTGCCAATATTTTATTGCACTCTCACCAATAAAATTGTAACTGAATGATATGGAATACTGGGAGAATTTTGTTAAGTAGAGTCATATATCACTAGGGAATTGCTTTCACTGAATTGTTTACAGAGTATGAGCTTCCTATTCTACATATTGGTTAACAATATCAATATCGATTTTACTTTTCCATATAAAACAGGATTATTATGATGGTTATAATTTGGAAGGGATATTTAAATATACATATATTTAAAGTAATTTAGCTTAATTAACTTGTCCTGTACATCAAAGGTTGTGGTTTTTTAGTTAATGTAATTTATGTGATGTGACACAATTTAGCACAAGTTAGGTAGGCCTACAGTTAAATCAGATATATTTTAACTATTACCATGAAATACGTTTTAGGTTACTTATGATATTACATTATCGAAACTGTTATATTTCAATAAAAACTAAAACTATCTGTATTAAACTATTTATGCTAAAGACGTATTGCTTGGTGCTTGGTGGTATTCCATTTTAATAATTAAAACCAACACTTTTTAGTATAAACCACAACTTTATTTAAAATTCACCGACCATTGTTTTGCTAGTTACAGCATTGTCAAGGTAGTTTACATAAATGATATCCGTATTATATTTAATGCACATGCGTTTTTAAGTTACATGAATCTTAACATTTAGTTAAAATATAGTTGTCAAATTTCCCTGGTTTATTACCATGTTTTCGTAATTTGTATGGAAAAATTTCCTAGTTAAAAACTAGTTGCTAGTAGTCTATATCTTTCTATCACGTAATTATCTCATTACAGCATCGTTAAAATATTAGTTTCATTTTTAATTTCGAAGTTAAAAAACTTAAGAAATTTAAAGTTAAAAACAAATTTTTGTTTAGATAGATGCGATGTATGCTGAACTTTTACCATAGATTATATGTAAATATTTTAACTATTATTTACATAAAATACCAATTATATATGAAATTACATTTATTGAAATTGAGATATTTGAATAAAAATAGATTTTTTTTTAAACAAGTTTTCATAATTTGTATATAAAATTTCATGGATAAGAATTAGCTCCCACAGCAAAATATTATTATTAAATATGGAAATGGGCACATGGTTTGGAAATTCATTACTAAACAAATCGCACACCTCTTTATGGGATCGAATTCGATCACTATAACCACGCATCATGAACAGAGTTAATCGGTTTTACTTAACGACATGTGCAATAAAAATTTACTTGTACTAGCTAAATACCTTAAGCACAATCTAGATTATTCTTACTACTAATGACATTAGTAAAAAAACCATTGTTGTGAACATCAGCAATGTACCCTGAAACATTTTAATTCTGTATTAAATTAAAAATTATTTATTGAATTTACAAGCTGGAGATATAAACAAAAACTGAAAACATTAATTCTTGATAATTGTTTATAACATACAAGATTAGCCTAGAACCAACATTTTTGACTGATTTCTACAAATTTGTATCTTCAAATCTTCCTGCAATACTTTCAGCTATTTGTCTTATTAATCCAATAACAGTTTTATACCTACACTTTTAATTGAAGTGTTTCGATAATGGTTAGTGAATCGTGAGTGAATAGGTTTATCAAAAAACTAATTTCACCATTGATTTCCAATTGAAATTCCACATTAAAATGATGTGTCAAGTTAAATTCAAAATAGCGGAAATCAATATGGCGACGGAAAATTACGAGTGCTTAAAAAGTAGAATTTTTGCATTTGTACTGATCCCTATCAGTTAATTTTTGATACCTGCAGCTATTAAATGGCTAAGAATGCGAGTGTTCCAACTCCACTTTTCTAAGTTTTGAGAAAACGCAAAAACAAAGTTTGAAACACAATAAAATTAAACAGATTGGTATTAGATGCTGTTAGTTGTTTTTATGGTTTTCATTGTGTATTTCAGATTGGTAATAAGTGAAGTTCACTACCAAATTATATATTTTTATTCCATTAAAATACATATTTATGAAACTTTGCTGGAGATGGAACAGTTGTTTCCCAACTGGTTTGGTTACAACTGTTCCATCTCCAAATATTCACAAGGTTTATGGGGAATAATTAATTTAATTAATTAATGATTTTGTTATAAGTAAACTTCAAGATAATAATACTGTTTATAGTTCTAAAATAAAAATTAATAAAGGTAAATAAAAAATAGTAAAATCGGTTTTTTATATAGAAAGATATTTTTTTTTGACATTGAAAAAATAAACATAAAAATAAGACTAAAGGTCAATTACCCTAAACCACAATGGTAAAACTAATTACTTAGTTAAAAGGTCCTTGAGACAACATAGGCTACTCTTTACGTATTGCAGTTAGTTAATGTTATTATAGTTAGGTTGTATGGATTTCCAAACTAGTGAGCTGCTGTATTATTAAACAAAGCAATGTAAAAAGATCTGTCCACATCTGGCATATACTTTAACATTGATTGCAAGTCTTGTTTTTTCTACTGGAAGGACTGGTTTGGAGTTAATTTTCTTGGCAGTAGGAAGAATCTGTGGAGATGACAGTGTTTTGGTCTGAGGAGCAGTGGACATTTTCCTCTTCTTTTTAGGTGATTCTAAAGCTTTACCAACTTGTTTTTTCTCTCTCGAACTATACCTTTTAATGTTGCATGAAACTGATTCTTTTTTAGTGAAACTTGTTTTGTATTGAAATTCGAATAGGTCTTTGATATTGAGAGTAATTTCTTTAACTTTAGTTACGGTACTACAGAATAATTCAATGTTTTTGAAGCTGTTTGGAAATCAATCAAATGAGATGATATCATTTGCATTATATTTATTTTGGTTTTGTTCTTGTTGCCTTTATTTACCAGGAGCTGGATTAAAGACAGAGGACTAAATATATCTAGTGGTTTCAACTAGAAATTAGGAGAATCAGGCCTCCGGTTTGTTTACTTCAATGATTAATAAAATTGATTTTTATTCTTTAGAAATTTGTTTTGTTTTCTCAGCTAACCATCTTGGCCATTCTTGACCCCATCCTAAAGCCTATTTAACTATACCAACATAAATAGGCACAAAAATAAATAGGCCATTTAGACCGCATAAGCTATAACAGGCATTATTACATTTACAAAGACCTTTGACCATCTAAAAGCAACATAAGGAATCACATGATAAAACTGGAGACATTTAAGTTTGCTAAAAACCAAATTTAACTTCTACCCTATCAAAAATAAAATAAATGAAGGCATGCTTTGAAATTAACTAACAACTCAGTCTGGCTGGGATAACCTAAAAACAATATTCGTGAACTCTTACTTTAATGTTGAATCATAAGTATTTATTAACCCTCCAAGTGCTGAAAGTCGCGATCGCAATCTATTTGCCGCGGCCACAGTGCTAAAGTCTTGATCGCGATCTAATTAAACAAGATTTGCTAAAATCGATATAATATCGGTAACTTTTATCCAAACTACATGTATTTTATATAGTAACTCTGAGTAAAAGACGCTCTATTTATTTTGCACAATTTTATCAATGGTTATAAGAAAAATCAATGTTAGCAAGTCTGTAAAAGACAATTTGATGTTTACTGCTGCGTCCCGGCAGTGAATTGTTGTTTAGTGTTTTTGTCTATATTATTTTGGTAAATAAAATTTATTTTATGATTATTTAGTGTATCAGTAGTATTTTTAGTGTAGTATTACACATATAATAATGAGTGAACTTGGCAATTCAAGTGATATTCATAACTGTTTGTGTGAAAGTGATACCGCTAGAAAGAAAGCGGTAACTCCGATGTAGGAATCAAAATGTTTGTTTCGTTTTGTTTTTTTGTGTCTTTTACATATTTTATAATAACTAATTTTAGTAAATACATGATATTCAAAGGTTTAAATGCCAATACTTTCTAAAGACACAGTAATAGACCACACTAATTTGCAAAAGTTGGATGTAGTGTCACACAGTGCGCGAAATTACTGAATTTGAAGTTTGTGTATGTATGAATGTTTACAACGATGTTGACATTATGAAGAACATAAAGTGTTACATTTCTAGTTTTGTAACAAAATTTGCTACATTTCGTATATATTGGAAATTGGATTATCATAATTTAGTTATTACTTACGTTGTCACTAAATGGACAAAAGAATTTTTTTGCGGATATGAGTTGTAGCCGACCTCAGTTTTAAATTGGTAAGTTTAAATTTTATTTCATTTTGTTCTATGGGTTTTCCTGAAAATATTGATGTATAATGTGTCATATTTCATCCAATAAAAGTGTGTTATTTCCTGTAATAATAAAAGCCTTGAGTAGAGCGTTGAACTAGCTTAGCACTGAAGACTAAAATAATTAGCACTTGGAGGGTTAATAACATTTCGTATTATAAACACGTGTAATAAATAGCCTATATTAGATCACGAGATACATAATATTAGTTTAAGTCTGATGAAACAATAGGTGTGAAGAATGAACATAACTAAAGCCTTAGCTTGAATGTATCTATGTTTAGTAGAAAAATATAACGTGTGTTTTTCTTATCTTTCAGCGAGGAATTCGTCATTCAATATTGAAATTATTTCATCTGTATCTGTGTCAATATTAGACATTTTAAATTTAAATATAAAACAAAATGTAAACAGTCAACATAACCATATCTTCAAAACAGTGTATGGATCTAAAAATATTAAACAACTGATTGAAAATACATGTGTTACAACTCCCAAACATTCCTATTTCCTATTGGTTGTTGGAGGTAGAACACATGCATACTAACATTTCAGTTTTTTCTTGGAAATAGAACAAATGTTACACCGATTTTTAGCTATGAAAAGGTTATTTGGCAAGAAACTCTTATTTTAACATAGCATAAGCAATACCAGGTGTCCAAAACGACATATAACTCAAATCAGCTATAAAGTGGAGATAGAACACTAGCATTCTCACCCAGTGATTTGTCTAATAATCAAACCGGTTCCATACTTTTTACACACATAACTAAATGGTTTTTGAATTTCATACTTTTATTTTAAGTTTTCACAGTGAAAAAGTGAATAGGGCAGGAAATTATGTTTTTCTTTTCAAGACAAGGTTTGAAGATAATGATTCTTGAATAAATTGTTTTATTTAATTACCAATTCGACACAATACTATATTTAATTACTGGTTTACAACTTCAAAATTATTTCAAATTATTCAATGTCATTAAATTTCTATTTAAACATCTGATTAATTTAATGAAAAAAAATTGAATTATATGTAACATCTATATAATACTCTATCTTTTGATAGAAACAAAATTCCTACCCCTTCTTGGGGGGTGACCTGTCCCACGGGTTGTAACCCAAATATTTTAAATAGTAACACCCTTTGTCTAGTATATAATTTTAAATGTCTCTTTAATCAAGTTGCTCTGTTATCTAAAGAAACCACGATATGAAAGTTAATCCCAGCTCCGCTCTAGATACAACAATATATTTCAAGTGATGACAAAAAAATGGTATAAATAAAAAGTCGTTACGATGTCTGTATCCAAAACACATGTCGAAGTTCGATTAGGACATTGAAAGGTGCAAATTTCAAATGCTTCAGAATTGATCTGGTACCATCATAAGGTATGGAGGTAGTTGACCAATAACTTGTCCTGAAAGTTACAGTATTCTATCTGGAACACTTTTAAAGTTGACGAGGGGTTGAAGATCATTTATGCAATGTGGTTTCAATATATAAATTTAACTAAGTACCTGTCCTATATGCACAATTTTTGATGTTAAGGAGGCTTACCCATAGATCTTCCATGTACATTACTATTAGGTGGAGTATATCTTATGCAGTTTATCTATAATGATAGTATACCATTTGTCTTTGTAGTGCAAAATACAGTCCACAAAAGTAGTAGTAAATTAGAAGTTTTTATTAGTTTTTTAAGATGGTCAACAGTTTTGGCGAAGAAACAGTTTTGTGTGTGTGATTATCATCATTGATTCTAAAAACTATAAAATGTTTACAATTAGAGTTGAACCAGTTCTGTAGAATAAATATCAAAATACATTTGTATTTATATTTTATGTATATTTTGTCACCACCAGCTCTAAAAATTGTACAAGCAATTTTTGTCCCCTGTCCACATGTCCTTCAGTAAATATATTCTCAAAAAGTTCACAAAAATACTTTTTAGTGAATAAATTTATATCCAATGCATTTCAGTGACGGAATATTTCTATTTTCTTTTCTTTTTTTTTTTAATTCTATACTATTAGATTAATCTTTTTCATTGTCTTTGTCAGTCAATGATCTATACCGGTTATAAATGGGACTATTTTAAGAAATTAAAATACACAGAACAAATATTAAAAGTATTTTTGTCATTACTAATGGTCTGTCTGAACCCAGTGCATTTCATTAACTTGAAATAAATTCTGAAATTAAGTGTTTGTTCACTAATTAACTGTCTCAACCACAGCAGTATGGTGCTATTGTGCTTAACACGAAAAAAGGTTCTGTCTTTTACACAGTGTTTTTATAGTATTTTTTTCGTGTTTTTATGTTATTTTATAAGTTCTGTGATTACTTCAGTTAATAATAGTTTTTTTTTAGTAAATTCAAAGTGTTTTTAATGGTTGAGTTTATATATGTTATGAATTAATATAAACATTTAAATGAATAGTTGCAACCGCTTACTGAAGTCTCCTTGGATAGAAGGGTTAATCTCAAAAAAATTGTGATCACCACAGTTGCCAGATCTGTCTCCCCCAGATTTTATTAACGCAAAAAAAATCCCTCAGGACTCTATACTGCAATACAAAACAACATAACTGATGCTGTAAAGGGCATCCCACTCAGTGTACTGAATTGCATATCTACAAACATGTGTCATAGACAGAACATTTGTGCGTTAGAAAATTTCAGCACCTTTTTAAAACTTAAAAACTTTATTTTCTAATATATAAAATAAATATTTTGTTATATAATGCAAGTTTCACAATTTTTATTTGTATTGTTCATTTTTAATTTAGGGTCCAGAGATATAAGAATCAACCTGTAATATGTGAGTTGAGTAAATATCCATTGAGATAAGGAAATTTATAAGTGAGTACTTACTACGAGTAAATATCCAAAAGCCCTTTAATTATCAAATTTTCCTGAGGCTAGAACCTTTTATTGACATCACAGTAATTTAAATTTTATGTAAGCTTAAACTAGGTGTTGTTATGTCCTTATTTATAGCTCCAACTTAACCTTGTGTTATCAAGTAATTATGGCTCTAAAAAGGCCTTGATTTATAACAAAAACAAAATAATAATCATATGAATTATTGCAACAACTTTCTGTTTGTTAAAATTAAAAAATGTGCATATAAAAATAGCAAAATAATTTTTGTCTCCAAATTATACCAGTTTTGTAATTAAAAAGTTATAAACAAGTGACAATCTTTATTATATTTCAAAATATTTGCATGGTTAAAATAACATTCATTAAATTTTATAACTTAGACCTACCTACGAAATTATTGAGATTAAAAATAATAATATTAAAATAATCTCTATAATAGGTTAAAGAAAGTCACAACATTATATGGTAATTTAAAAGTAGCAAATTTGGAAACAGATTTAGAAATTCTTAACAAAACATTGAGCAATTATATAAAACTTCATTATTTAGTTTGTTGCTGCTGTCGTAGAAATTTTGGGATACGGAAAAAATAAAGTTTGTTCCTTTATTCTTCTTATTATTTTTTCTTCGTAAAATTATGTAAACTCTTCATCAAGTGAAAAAACCTACATCATGAAAAGGAAGCATGATAGCCTAGTTGCCAGGTTCAAGAGATACATAAGAGTCAACACTTTGACCTAAGATTATCAAAATAAGTTAGGGATGTTATTAGGAAATATAAAATATGTACTGCTTTCAATAACCTAGTACTGTTGCAACATATAGTCAAAACCAAACCTTAAAAACTAAAGGCGAGACAAAAGATCTCTAAATATAAGAAATAGTGAATAAAAATAAAAAGAAAATTTTTAAGCATATTAGATATATCGAAAATAGCCAAACTTATTTGATCCAAAAATCATAAATTCAATTGGGAAGAGATAAAATTGTATCAACGAAAAATAATGAAGCCATATATATAAAGCTAATGGACAATCTTATCAGCCAAACCTGTATAAAAATAAATCCGTTAAAGCGTCCCATAAAAAATGAATAAAAAATATAAAATTCTTTAAGTAAGGGATTCACCATTAGGTGTGTCTACAAGGTTAGATTCTAAATTCTTGAGACAGGGGACAAAAGGCTTTTCATCCTGATAAAACCATTAGGTAATTAATCCATGTTATTTAACTACTCCATTGGCACTATATATACTCTTTTTGTTAGTTGATCAGTGTGTGATTTCAGTTCTCTTGGTGTTTGATTTTCATGCGTGTATAGTTCTGTTGACTTGAGGTTTTTCTTGATCACAATTGTATATAGACTTATTTATTTTGACTGGTCAGGCCTAGTTTTAGACTTTTGTTCCTTTCTTTGGTTACTAGTTACAGTTTCCATCATAGTTCTAACATTCTAGGTTACATTGGCTATTTCATGTTTATCATATTCTAGGTTTTTCCACTTGATAACAAAAATTGATCCTGACTTTCAAAATGCCATGTATTACTTTTATAATATAGAAATCATGGCAAATGTCTAAATAAACTATATAAATAATATGAACAATCCATCATTAATCCTCCAGGTGCTAACATCACGCTTCGCGATAAGTTCCGACGCTTGTGAAGTGCTAACGTCGTGGAGAGCAATACTTATGAAAAATCGATATATCGTGACTACAAATATCAATATCCAGCTATATTTTATATAGTATCAAAGTAGAATGTTCACTGAACACATTGCATAGTGTGGGAGTACCATCTGTGAAAAAATATGTACATAATCATCTGTTTTAGTCAGCTCTTAGTTTGTTGTTTAATAACCTCAGTTAGTTTGTAGTAATTTATTGACGGCATTCTTGTGTGTGATATTTTTTGGTTATTTTAACAATGAATGAACTTCAATTGCAATTAGGAATTGTTTACTGGATTCACTAAGTGATAGTTCTGATGGCGAACAAAGAAGTGATATTGACACAGACTTGAATGATTTTCCGGGTGATATTCCTCTTTTGGAATTATTCTTTTATGTATAATTTTCTCCTGTATGTATTTATTCAAGGAATATGTTTGGAACTAAATTGTTCACATTTTGTATGTTTTAGAATTTTTATTATTCAGTTTAGTAAAATTCTATAGTGCCTAAAAAAAAATTTTTTTTTTAATTGTATTCTTGCTTTCTAATCAGCTGTCAATAAGCAATAATCAGTTTGTATATGTTATATTACATCATATTAATAAAACGCTAAGTCTGTCCGTTTGATTTTTCAACTCGAAAACTGTATAGGCTAGGAACTTGAAATTTTGCACAATCCTTAGTGAGAAACTGCTAAAACCGAAGTTTCAAGTATATAAGTCAAGTGGTTCCTGAAGTTTCAGATATCTCCATATTGAAACTATTTCAATATATAGGCTAGGAACTTGAAATTTGGCACAATCATAGACCTTAGTGAGAAACTGCTAAAACCAAAGTTTCAAGTATATAAGTTAAGTGGTTCCTGAGATATAGGTTCCTGAAGTTTCAGAAATCTCCATATTGAAACTATTTCGATATATAAAAAGTAAACAAATAATTGTAAATAAAAAACAAATGTATCAGCTGTTAGAAATTAAATACATTTAAGTGTGTTTAAACTCAGCCATTTTAAGATGATTATTTTATCCTTACACTGTAAATGTTAACAAGTTTTACTTAATTTTACGTTATTATATTTATTTTTTTGGTTTGTGCAAGATCTTATTTTATGTGCAGATCTTATTATACGGGGTTGTCTTGAGATTGTTTACATATTGTTTGATGCCTTTATCCCAGTCTTACAGTAATAGGTTAAAGACAATTATCTTATCAATAACGAAGTCATGGAACTACTTCCGGGATGAACTACTTCCTATAATTGTCTTATAGGTTCTTATTCATTAACAGATTCTCTGAAAGAAATTCTTTGTTGAAGTTCATTCTTGCCTTCTTGCATAAAGTTTCCTTCTTTATTAACAATGTTCTCAAAATGTTTTCATTCATGTTATCTTTTATATCTTCTGGAAATTGTCATTGTACTGGTTCGCCTCTTGGAGCTAAATGTCTTTAAAAAATGATAGATTTCCTTCCATCTTGAAACTCAACAGTATATTGACGGTTAGATCTATTAATTTTACTTCTTGGACAAGTGGCTAGTCCACTAGAAATATTTCTTACTTAAATAGAAGTATTTCAGACTTGTTTTCTCAGGAGAATCGGACCTGAAAATTTCAACTATGTAGGCAAGGCAGTTTCACAATTTGTTCTTACGAGGAATGGCATTTGTTGATGCTTTTTTTGGAATGGCAATAGAGCTTTTTTGAAATTAACAACTCTTGCAATGCAATTTCCCATTGACTCACATCCAGATTGTTAGTTTTAAAGCCATAACAAAATGGTTTTCCTAATTATTCCGTTGTATTGTTCCATCTGTCCATTCCCTTGTGGGTTTTAAGATTGACTGATAGTAATTCCCCTAGAATGTAGGAATGATTTTAAATCACAAGACATAAAAAAGAACCTCGATTTGAGTGTATGTACGAAGGTATGCCAAATTTAGAGAATATTCCAGAAAGATTTATTATTAAAGTGTTGCATGTAATATCGGGACAAGAGAATGCACGAGTTATCGGGAATATTCATCAACTACTTGTGAGGATATATCGATTTTTAGTGTTAGATGGTAATAGTCCTTTGAAATCAACACTGAGCCTTTCAAATGGAGATATGGCTTTAATTAGTTTCATTGAAGAAGTTTTATAAAACTGATGTTTTATTTCTGCACATGTAGAACTGGATGATGTCATTTTGTGTATGTCTTCTCTTAAATGTGTTAGATTATGACAACGAATCCAATATATCATTCTAGTTATTTTATGGTGGCAAAAGGATTTATGTATACTTCTAAGAGAATCTAGATCTAACGCTCCACAAATTCTAGGAAAACTGTCATCATCAATATTTTCTTTACCAGGCCCATGAACTATGTCATAGCTGTAAGAAGACAAGTCCAATCTCCATGTAAGAATCTTACCATTTGTAATTTCATTATAATGTTTTATATCAAACATAAACTTGACAGATTTTTAGGGTGATAAGTTTAAAGTGTCTTCCGATAAGATAATGTCACCACTTCTTTAATGCTTCAACTATAACGTACACTTCTTTTTCAACAGAGGAGTGATGCCGTTGTGATTTGGAAAGAGTTCTTGAAAAGAATGATACACGCCAACTGGTATGAGAAAGCGTTGTAGGAGTAACATATTCTGAAGCATCTGTTCCCACTTCAAACGGAATATCCTCTTCTAAAGAGGTTACTGCTAAATTTATTTTAGCGTTCGACAATTTAAAACAAGATCTATCTAATTAGACATTGGAAAAGTTTTACAGTATGTTAGTAACCATGGTTTTTCTAATCATTTGATAAAAACTTTGAGTAGTATGTAAACATGCCAATAACACACTTAAGCAGTGATAATATTGTGGATAAAGGTAATTCAGAAGGGGTTTAAGACTTTCTGGTTCTGGACTTCCAATTTTATTTTGATTGGTATATCCAAAAATATTGATTGACTTCACAGAAAATTTAGATTTAGATTTGTTTATAGTTAATCGATAATTCTGCCCAACCTTTAAAAATTGTTTTAAATTCCAATTTTGTTCGGCTTGATCTTTTGCACTTATTGGTACATCATCAAGGTATGCAATAACTCATCTAGATCTTATCTTTTTATGATTTTGTTAATTTGGACTCTGAAAACAACCACCACCACTATTTTCCCCAAAAGATATCCTGAAAAACTAATAAAGCCTACTTGATGCTTGGAATGCAGTACAGTAGACTCTCATAAATCCGGACTATTGTGGCGGATTTATTCCGAAAAATCCGGATATCCTGGAGTCAGAGACAAGTCGACCGCAGGATCGATACGAGCGGTGATAAGCCGCACATGCAATCGCTACCGGCCCAATGACACCTGTTACACTCTGAAACATCAACTAATACATAACACATAATACAGCACAATTAACTAAAACACAGGGTAGGGCGTGTCAATTACTTCAGCCACGCGGAAACTTCCACTGCCCTTGAATCATTACAAAATACGTCATTCATGCAATGCGTAAGATCGCTTGAAAATTGAAGCCTCTAAAGCGGCAAATTTTTATTTAAAAATATTTACCGTCCGGTCCGGATTTTCGTGATCCAAATTTATGAGAGTCTACTGTATACGGTTTATGGTTTTCTTTAATCTGAATTTAGTGATAAGCACTCTGAAGATCAAAAATACTGAATAGAATAAATTTGGAGATTTATTTAAGATTGAAATCTTACTAGCAATAAATAGGTCTACAGTCCCTGGTGAGGTTCTCAAATAGCGATGGAGGAGATACATTGATAGGAGACAAAGTACTAACAGATAAAGGTAATCTAGAACCTTTAAACAAAAATTGAATTCTTGAATGTACATATAAATCAGACAGAAATAACAATTTCTATCAAGTATATTTTTCCTCTCCCAAAATCTATCCCCATTTATTAGTTGTTTTTTAGTAGCAAGTAGGTGACGGGAAAATAATTAATTCATTGTTTTTCAATGAAGTTTATTCAAAAAAATATTAGCATTTTCATATCTATTACAATCTTAGATATATATTCATAAATTGAGGGTGGTGTATGATTAATAAGAAGTGTTAACTTATCTGAGTAACTGTATTTTTATTATCTATTTCAATGCATTCTATAAAATTATCAAATGATTTCTCACAATGATTCCATTCATGTACTAACATTTATTGAGCTAGGATCAGTTGAAAATCTTTCAGGTTTAAAGAGTTGTCCATTTATGTTTAATAAATTAATATAGAATAATTAGTATAAAGATCAGATTAAACTTTGCTTCATTAAACATAATTGAGGCTATGTCTGATGGAATTAATGAATATTTTAAAATTCAATGTGGCATAACAATTATTGAACATATGTAAAACACTAATAACATGTGATACACTTTCGGATATGTTTCCAATAGCTATGAAAAAAAAGCTTTCAATTTGATTGATGCACATATTATGTACTTGGTGGTTGTTTAAAAATGTGGCACACATACTTGGTGGTTGTATGTACCTTCGTGGCACACACTTTATATTTTGACAGATACAATTGCCGTCTGCAGTAATCATACTTTAACATCCACATTTATTAGTGTAGGCATACTATTTTAAATCAAATAAAATCTTTAAACTTTGTTATAGTAAAGAAATTAAAATGATTGTGGCTTATTGGTTCATAACTACAGCCAACTCGACTTTATTAAAAAACAAAAAAAACTACAACCTTAAATTTTTTGTGCAGAAACAATTGACTCAGAATAGAATATCCCCTGGGAAGATGGAGAGGGGTACCTCCACAAGAATTATTTAATTATTTCCCACCTTATGAGTATCTAGCAGTCAGCGTGTGAGTGAGGAAGTGTCATTACTCATCAGGTTTGCCATGAAACTCATAATCAGATGTGAGGAATGAAGTGGTGTATTATCATAGTCTAACTACTAAATTCTCACTACCCACAAGTGGAAGTGACAAAATATCTCTAAGTAGGAATATTTTTGCTTTGTAGTGAAAGTTGATGCACCATTCCACAGTCAACATCATTTTGTTCCTCCTGTTGTCTCAGGAATGTTTACTGTGTGAAGACCGAGCCTTCATTCTGTGTCTATAATTGGGAAAATCATGGAGTTTAGGCAGTTGGGATCGCCGTTGACAAAGTTCACATGTATTGCAAGTCTCTCTGGCGGAGTTACTTCCGTTCCATAGTTTGCAGCTTTGGCGTGAATTTGGGAACGTTCATTGACCAAATCCAGTGCTTATTCCTATTTTGTTAGCAGTTTTTCTACAACCCACATCAAAATCCGTAATTGGTCAATGATCCTGTCATTTCGACTTGTTGAGAGCCCACTGGAATGTAAGTCACGATCCTTCAATATGCGACAGTCATTGAAATGAATATATAATAGGTTAATTACCTTAATTTTTTCTTTAGTCAATCCAAATTTCATCCTTGTGGTTAACCGGTTTTGTAAGTTAAACTGTCATTATCAGATCCAAAACATGAAGTCGTTCAGCCATAAGGAAGCATCGACCCATTAAAACTGGTAATTATTATTGAGTACTCATAATACTTGCAAAAACACTATTAAAATCAAAAATTGAAAAAGATTCACACATATAAAACACTTGTTAAAACTGTTCAACAATGACACATTGACACAATGAATATAAACACACGATACGTTTATACATAATCTTTCAAACGATTGCTGCTCACTAATAGTGGCATTGGTATCAATATACAAGAAATAAATGTGTGTATTGGACAATCGCTGATAAACAATTACCTGATATGTGTGACCAGTTTTAATGGGACGACGCTTTCATATGTCCGAATGACTTCACAATGTTTTGAATGTGATGATGACAGTTTAACTGTCAAAACTGGTTATCCACAAGGATGAAATTTGGATTGTGTGACAGAAAATTAAGGTAATTAACCTATAATTTATATTCATTGAATACACAATCCAGGAGACTTAACCAAACATGTTTAAATTATTGAAATGTTTATACCACACCTTAATATATGTGATCCATGATATTGTCACCAAAAGCCTGTTGAATCTTCCGAATCGTTTGCCTTTGGGTATTGCTACGTTTAATACAAATATCACACATACCATCCTCAAATTTTTCTGTCATATCTCGAAATTAAAAAAATTGATGAGTATATTCTTTCACTTAAAGGATAACTACGAATGACTGATGTTCTGTGAGTAGGAAGAAATTTGTGAAAATACATTAAGATACTCTTCAGATCATTTATATTTCATTTGTTTCTGTGGAATAAATTCAGGTTGGATATTTTACTAACTTACTTTGTATTTCTGTCTTATATAAACAATCAGTTATAGTATACACACTACAACCAGTTTTACAATTTCTTCATTTATAAGTATAGTAAAATTATAATCTAATATTGACCATTTACTTGTGATCATTATCATGTTGCTATCAAAATTCATAGTAGCAGTTATTGAACATAAATAAAAGGTTTAAACATTTGATAGCCTATTACTGTTTAAATGTAACATTCTAACTTAACTTTTAAAATATCCACCACCGTCCATTAGTTTTATACTCTGTGTGATATAACCTAACTTCAGAACCATTTCACTTCTTCTGTGATGCAAACTCTTTTCCTTTCAGAAATGTCAACATACAATGGAAACAGAAAAACTAAAAAACCACCTCTAAGAAGAAAAAGGAAAAATAAAAGAAGACTGTCTTGTTGAGAACTCTAATAGGTTCTAACCATGACTTTTATGTTATAAAATATAGATTATTTGTAGATAAAAATAATAGGATATCTTATTTAGTTTGTAAAAATTGAAAGTGTATTTAGTTTAAAAAGTCGTAAAGACTAATTATTTTATATGATTGGTGAACTAATATTGATGAGAATACATTTATAATTTTTGGTGATTTTTTTTTTCTTGTTTGTACATAATTTACAACCTGATGTTTCTTATATCCAAAATGATGTTATCTTGGTCCTAAACAGCTGTTTTAAATTTTTTAACTGTTTGTAATTCTGGAGTTTGTAAAGTCCTACATCTTATACTACAGATTTCATAATTGTATGAAGATGATCAACTGTAATAAGCTACACTTGTGGAAACTTCAATAATTAAATAAATTAAGGCTCTACTTTCCACAAAAAATAACTTTATTTGTAGCTTAGTTGTTAGTGTCATATAAATTATAACTTCATTCAAGGTAAAATACAAATTTGTGATCCAGTGTTCTATGTCATAGCTTTCTGGCATAAGAAGTAAAAATATATATACAATTTTATAGGTTATAATGTACTTTAAGAAAGAGCTTCTAAATAAAATTTTCATCAGAAATTTGCCTTTGTGAACAATGAAAGAAGGCACTAATACAATGGTGGTAGTATTTTCTTTAGTACTGAATGATTTGTACATTTTTGTTTTAAATACATTGCCTTTTATTAATTACAAAGCCATATTCAGGGTACATTTTTGTATTTTGTAGGATCCACTTCAACATTCATTATACGGATTGTTTATTTATTTTTAACATTTCAGAAAGTAATTGTTTCTTGAAAGTGAAATCACCAATTAATTTTAATAACTCCAGAAATGACAACTATCAATAATTGTGATTTTTTTATTACCAGTGGCATTCTGCTAGCAATGACCTTAGGCCAACCAATATTAAACTGTAAATCATACACCATTCGAAAAGTAACATTCTGTATTTTCACGTTAATGTATAAATAACCCTACATAAGGTGTAACATTCATAGGAGAATGTGTAAATTACACTGACTGTTACCATTGGCGCAAACGATGTCAATTATGAGATCAGAATTTGAAAAAAATTATTCCAAAAGGTAAAATTTGTTCTTTATACTGTAATTGTAATTGGTACTACCCCAAACTATGACTCCTGCTCTGTCTTCTAAATCTTTTTTTCTTTTGTCTAGGGAATTTTTATTTTTGCCCTTGCATCTGAATTTCATTAATGCCACCACAGCTAGTAGTTGTCAAACTAATGACAGTTTTCAACAATTCATATTTTCTAAATGTGGTAGAGATTCAGAAGTTTTGATATCAATAAAAAAGTTGCAATTGATTTTGTCGCAACTACAACAGCTGTTGGAATATAAGAGCACTTTGATGCTAGTATGAAGCCATTGATGTGGGAGTGTAACTCTTGATGTTGTTTTTGCCATACCGTCTCATCATCTAATCTCAGTCCCTTCATTCCTTTTACAGTGATTGTGTTAATCTTGCTTCATTTGGTTTTATATTTTTAAAGTATACACTGTAATTATTTTATATATTTTTAATTAACTATAAGACCAAAAACAAAATTCAGATAAGTTTACATTTTCTAATATGCATTGCAAAATTAATCTCTATTTCATCAAAATTTCCTTTTTTTGTTATACAAATTTTAGTTTTTGCTGTAAATGACTTACAGTATATATATTTATCTTCACAAATGAATTACAAAACTTTAAAAAGAAGAAAAACTGTTCTAATTTTAGAAACGTTGTCATAATAAAATAAAATAAAAATCATAACACAGATCAATTTATGTTTTAAATATTGGTTTAAATAAATAGTTATGTCCTATGGAATTTTCTATTAAAAATTATATAATCATGTTGGGTATTTATTTTTTTAAAGGAAAAAAATCACCCAAAAATATCTAGTCATTATACCCTACCAACCCTAGTGATGCTTAATTTGATATCTATTTCAGTTGTTTCAGGTAGGTTTTGAAATATTTATTGTTAATATTGGGCGATGCAAGTGATTCTTAATCCCAGACTGTGTGTCTTTTTATTGTTAGCTACAAAACTAACAAAGATTGCTGACTTTTGTTGGTTATAATATGTTTAGATAAACCATGGGAACAAGTTTTCGTGATGACAATATTACCCCATCCCATTGCTATGCTGTGCTAATCATTTGTACACCATGAGTCTCACACAGAATCAGAGGGTCATGTTGTTGGAAATTTATTTCATACTAAAATCTTAAAATCATTGTATTTTGTTATTCGTGAAAAAATTCCCTGGTGCTCCTATTTCAGAGAAATCAACAATGTATGACATTATACAACTTTTTTATGATACAGGAAGTGTTAATGATAGACCTAGAAACTGCCAACTATTAGTAAGTACACTGGAGTTTACAGTGTGTGTTCAACAGACTCTTCTGCATTACCCCCCAAAACCACTTCGGCGGTTATTTCAACAGAAGGAAGGATGTTATTCAACTAGTCAAATAGGCACTAAACGTCTCAAGCTACTGCCATATCGAGTTATCCAAGAATTACGTCCTTTGGATGCAGAAAACCGCATAGCCTACTGTGATTGGTATAAGAGATTCACTCGTAACAGTAAGACTAACCAACTTAACTTTTTTTTTTTTTAGTGATGAAGCATGATTTTATTTAAATGGTTACATTAACAACTAGAACACTTGCATCTGCCATTAATCTTTACACAACGGTGCAATGTTGGGGGGGGGGGGGTAATGCTCAGATCCTTGATCGAGTATTGTCCTTTTTGCGGTGTCTGAAAATTATGATAAAATTGAAGCAAATTTTCGATTCGATTATTGCAGAGTCTCTTAACAGCTGTATAATATTTTTGTGTTCAAATTCTATCATTCACAAGTCATTGCAGGGTCCTTTTACAGCCATGTAATATTTGTTTTAATTGTTATTAATTATATCATAGTTTGTAATTGTTAACTTCTTAGAGTGCCATTTTACAGCCGTGTAATATATTATGTTGTGGTTTATTTTAGTTTGTTATCTAGTTTTTATTTTGTTATTTTTAATATAATTTAATATAATAATAAGTTTTATGGTAAAGCATTTTCTTGCCAAATTTTTGAAGGCGATAATGACCAAAATGGTTTTTCGCCTTAAAACACACAAAAAAAAAAATCTTTACACAAGGTTCTAATCTGGGCCTAGCATGAGGTTCCACTTCACCCAGTGAAAATTGGAGTTTGGTGTGCCTTATCCAGAAAAGGAATTGTTAGCCAAATTTTCTCGACAACACATTTAATTCCATTGTTTATGAAGAAATTATACAACAATTTGCATCTATGTTTCAAGTTGATGAACATTATTGTTGGTTTTAACAAGACAGTGCGACACACTTCTAATGAAACAAATAGACAATGCTTCATGAGTTCTTTGATGATCGATTAATCTCAAAAATCTGTGGCCACCATGGTTATCAGATGTGTCTCCTCCAGATTGTTTTCTGTGGGGCTATCTTAAGAACTTAGTATACCACAATAATCCTAGAATGCTGCAAGATTTATAAAGCAACATAACCGACGCTGTAAGCGGCATCCTATCCAGTGTACTGAATCAGGTATCTGCAAACGTGTGTTGTCGAGTAGATTTGTGTTTGTTTTAAAATGGAGGAGAATTTCAACATCTTTTGTACAGATATCTTAAAATCTGTAATTTCTATTGTATAAAATTAATATTGCGTTAAATAACATGTATTTTACAATTTCTATATTGAGGTTCATTTTCATTTAGAGTCCAGAGATATAAGAATCACTCTTACACTGTCAGTCTTAGTCCAAGCATACCCTTCCCCCATCATGAAACGTAATTCTCTTGTCATATGTCCACATTTTCTGCAGTCCACAATTCATGATGCCATGACCAATCTGGTTTTATTTGGCTTGGACATTATTTGCTCTACACCATTTTATGCTATTGTCTTTTCCAGCTTGTCATTGCTGCTCTCCACCTATATAAATTGCATTGTAATATTATGATCATATTGTGCCTTGGTCCAAGCTTTATCGTACTTTCTTCTTTTGTTCCATATCTTCCCTTGCGGATCTCAGGACCTTTTTAAAAACATTGGATGTACGCTTCACATCTTTTGTCCCTTCATCTTACATGAGGGAGATTTTACTTACTCTTTACCACAATCTGTAGCTTTGTATCCTGATAGTAGCCTGTTCTATCCTTTCCTTAACATGCTGAGGCTGTGTTACTCCATTACTTAATGTAAGTGTGGACAACATTTATATGTTATTCCACCCTACCTCAGATAAGTTCTATCCTGACATAATTATCTTTAGCAGTAACTACGTTGTTATTGTGACTGTCTACATATTCTCTCTAGCGGGTTGTAGTTCTCCCACAAATAGTAAACCCATTGTTTCAACTACTACTTTACTCGTGACATTTTCCACCTCTTCCATAGTTAGGATCGCATCCAGAAGTCCCTGATGTATAGCATCCATGTAGTTGGTGGTAGGATGACATGCCTCTATAATCTTAACATCTTTTATTTTTTCTTCAAGACTCTAATATTCTGTGTTGTCCTCACTTTTATCTGTTATGATGAGTAGTTCTCCACCTCTTGCATTTCTTGTATTATTTTTTTCATTGATTCAGCATCAAGGTACGATATCTTATGGGTGACCAGTTTCCATAACTTTGAAGTTTTCCATGAGTTCCAGGTATCTATTTTTTTAAAGTCTTTGGTAATATTATATATATATATATATCTTATCTGGTTTTTAGTCCACTCAAGGGTATTACATTTTCCCTGTACCTTCTATATCCACGTGAGTTCAGCAACTCACACGGGGAGAATATCTCCTGTGCTTAATTCTTTTCTGTAGGCTAAATTCAGATCAGATATTTTTTTAATCAAAACTTATGTAGGAATGTTGCAGATGTTATAGTAAAAATATTTGGAAAGAAGAGAAAGAACCTTTACAATAATTGTTATTCAGCAGTGGGATATACTATGTTCTTTTCATTGGCAATTGTTGGGTTAAAATGCTAGGTTCAAGTTTAATAATGTGTACATTTGTTCAATTAAGGTTGAAAAGTTTTGTCTTGTACTTTGCTAATAAAATAACTAATCCTAGTACAATCATTTTAGGATGGTGATTCACCGTGTAAACAAAGAACAAATTTTTCATTTCCTTTTTCTATGAATATACTACTTCTAGTG